>JARVGS010000672.1:18500198-18511657 GCA_031762315.1 Hypsolebias antenori
TCTCTCTTGAAAATGAGTTCTCGTGGCTCAATGAGACTACCTGGATAAATAAAGGTTAAATGAAAAAAAAAAAAAAATGTAGAAATGATGCTGTGAATAATTATATTTATCCATCAGTTAGGAATTCAAAAGCCTCAGTTTGTCTTGATCCACCTGTGTACAATAGATCTTATTGACTTTTTTTAGGGATGCACGATATTATCAGCATGGTATCGTATCGGCCAATATTAGCGATAAAATTAAATATTGGACATCAGCCATTCCATCAAAATACTAACGGATATAAAAGGCTACTGTTTTAAGTAAATTTTTAATTTAAGAAACTGTCAGGTATCTATTAATACACTACTACTTATGCGCTTTTCACTTGTCGCTTGTGAACTGGTTGAGTTTAGATTTGTGAACATTTACAAATTTGCACTGTTCAAGTGTTGTCATTGTGTTAGAGAGAGTAAATATCATGAATAAATTTGACATTAAACATGATCCAAGTTGAAGTGTTAAATCATTTTCGGCCCCTTTTGGCATCTGCATTTGGTAGCAGGCTAAACTGACAAAGACCATGCAGAATAATGTTGTATTTTAATTCCACAGCAGAGAAAGTTATGTAGTCTCTGTAAGTAGGTCTAGGAAAAAAAATCAGTATTGGTTATCATATTGGCATATTGATATCAGCCAAAAATCCAATATCGTGCATCCCTATATTTTTTCTAACTTTTGAAACCCGAAGTGAGCTTTCTTATATTTCAATCAAATTTTTTATTTATATGATGATTATTACAAAAAAAACTGTCAGAAAGTGCTTGAGAAAGCACAATAATTGAAGTAGCAACAAGCAATATGATAAAAACAACAAAAACATGTCCGGTGGAATAAAACAGCACTGTGACTTAAATTGGTTAAAACACCACAATAAGAAAATGATTAAAACAGACTTTTTCATATATTTTTTAATTCAAAAGCATTACAGACAAGATTGTCCTGTCACTCACTTTAAAGCTCCTACAATGTTTGACAGACTTTCTGAATGCACCTTGAACCTTCCACGAGTTAGCTGCTTGATGCTCTAAACCTCAGTTTTCTTAAGCACTTGAATGGCTGTGTGGAAAATAAATATTTTACATTTATGTTTAGTGAGCTGATGTCTGAAGGTGAAGGATTAAAGCAGTCTAAGACAAATCACTTTAGTATGAAGCCGTAAACATGCATGTAAAAAGATTTTAGGACTTGCTTAATGCTTTATTTAAAACCTAAAAGTGTCAAAATTTTTTGTAGAGCAAAATATATACACATGCTGTATTTAATAAAGAACAATATACAGTCGTTTGGTAAAAGATGTAAAAGCTAATTGGATGGACTGTACTTATATAGCGCCTTTCCATCTAATCAAGACACTCCAAGCACTTTACATACAACCTGTGCTCTCATTGACCTCCACACACATCTTCATACATCGCTCTACTAGATCTCTACAAAGATCATCTGAATCTGTAGAGACTAATCAGTGCTTTAGATCACATTCATACACCAATAGGACACATATCGGAGGCAATGAGGGCTTCAGTGTCTTGCCCAGGGACACTTCAACATGTGACTGCTGGTGGAATCGAACTCCCAACTCTCCCACTGGAGGGTGACTGCTCACTCAACTACAGCAGATGTAATACCGTTTTTTTTTTTGTACAGGCCTCAGACTGAATCTCTCATTGAGAAAAGAAGACTTGGGTCTCAGTCAGAGCAAGCCCAGTTTGTGAGGGGGCGACAATCAGAGGATCTCCGCAGGAGACTCGGACTCCATCGACCAGGTACCTCTCTCAAATCTAACAAAATACAGTAAATTCTTTTTAATAATTTATTTAGTGTAATTGAATTGACTCTTTTTTGTTTTAGTGACCTATTTACCAGGAGATCGTCTGTCTAGAGTAACCAGGCGGGGAATGCTCAGCAGCACCAAGAGTCAAACTAAGCAGCCTGCAGCCAGTCAGATTGAGCAGCAGCAGGTGGGACACCAGAGAAAGATGGGATTAAACAGCACGTTTTCCCACAGAGCTGCTTCAGGAAGAGGGATCCCATGGGAGCAAACACGAGTTGAAGAGACAGAGAAGGTAAACAGTTCACAATCAACTAGGCTGCCGGGTCTGGAGGAGTTTGACACTGTAAGAATCATATTTCTGATAATTTAGAATCCAATTTCTGTACATGGAAAATAATTTACCTTTCCAAGGGATAATTGGTGCTTCATTTAGGATGTTGATTATTAAGTTGTAGTTCATAATTATGGTAACTATTGCATAAAAATAAAATAAAAATCCCTCTCCCTTACTGTACATTTCTCAGGTTTTAGGTGAACAGGATGATGCTGCTACAGGTGGACCTTCAGAGATGGACTGGCTGGATAATCTCTCAGAGAGTGCGAGCAGCAGCCTCAGCAAAATTGACTGGGCTGCCATTGAAAGGATGGTGGCTGAAGAAGATGATTGATCATCATAATAATAAAAAAAGATTAAATTGTGTCATCTGGACCACTTCCTTTAAGTGAGAAACATTTTTTCTCCCATCCAGAGGACTTCCTCAGTCTACGGCCTGCCAACCAGATCTGTCCCATAGTAGCCTTCACTGCTGTGTTTCAAGCCAACCTCCTGTTGGTATCTCAGAAGTAGGCTTTTAAACACATGCAAAACACTCCCATCCAAAACAATCAACCATCAAGTACAATAATCAAACGTTTTATGATTGATCATTCTGGAGAAATACAGTGCATCTGGAATCAGCTGCGCACAGATGTGTCCCATCCAGCCTGATGGAGCTTGAGAAGTACTGCAAAGAAGAATGGGGCAAACTGCCTAAAGATGGTGTGCTAAGCTTGTGTCATCATACTGAAAAAGACTTGAGGCTGTAAATTCTGCAAAAGGTGGATCAACAAAGTATTACGCAACGGTTGTGAATACTTACGTAAATATGATTTCTTAGTTTTCTATTTTTGATAAATTTGAAAAAAAATTCCAATTTTTTTTTTCACATTGTCATAATGGGATATTGTTTGTAGAATTATGAGGAAAGAGATTAATTTAATACAGTTTTAAGGCTGTAACTTGACAACATGTGGAAAATATGAAGCGCTGTGGATGCTTTCCGGATGCACCATAAGTGCCTTAGGGATTCTAATATAAAGCTAGTGCCTGTTAGATTCTCACTGTACATAAGACGTGCAATCTTGTGTTTATAGAAATTATGTTTAAATACTTTATTAACAGTCAGCAGTTATTTATATTTAATGTCACTTTTTTACATTTGTATTGTTTTCAACAGTGTGCATTTTTAAACAGTTTCTGTAATTTTATGAAGAAAAAAAATTTGTTTGTTTGTTTTACCTTCTGAGAGCTTGAGTACTTCTGAGGAACATTTTTCCAGTTCTTATAAAATGTTTCTTATTCTGTAAGATAATTAAGTTAAATAAGTTGTTTTGTGGTGGATAGTACCAGATTTTGAGGAATTGTAGCATTATTCTCCTGTAGACTATATCTTTATTTAATTTGTATCTTTTCACATGTGGATTGGAAGTTAATAAAAAAATATATATTTTTGCAAATTTGTTATTTTTTTTTATAACCACTGAAAATTTACCTATGCATATTTGATTTGACTTTTCTGAAATTATGCAGTCTTTCCTCTTTACGTCTTTTCAGACTACCGATAGTTTAAACTCCATGTACAGTACTGTACTGTATATACCAGAATTGTTTCTAGAATGCACTGGTGGGTTTATGTTACTGTCTCATTATGGGACTACTGTAGAAGCATTTCTTAAAGCGATGTGAGAAAGATTTTTCTCTGACTCTTGAAGGTCATATTTGTGTAGGTGGGAAATCACAATGTAAAAAAAAAGAAGAAAAAAAATCATTTCAATCTTTTTTGGGAATAATATGTTTTACTTGCCAGCAGTCTGTACAAAATTTGAAAAGTTGTGTTTAAAAAGCTTTAAAAATTATTCTCATTAAAATGCTAAACGCGTTTAAGAATTCCCAACACACTTTTAGTATTGTTTAAAATGAGTTAATATAGCACTTTTTTTATTAAACTTAATCATTTTATGCCAAGCATTTAATTTTCTGAATGAATAAATAAATACTGTACAGTACAATAAAATAAAAAAGCTCGAAACGTTTCTTTTCTTTGCCTGTGTGGCGCCCTGTGGAACATTTGAACCAAAACGTAGAAGAAGAAGAAATACTTCCGGAGGTTAGAGGTCATATTTTTTTAAAAATGGATGCTGAAAAAGTAAATGAAGGTACAATGTTCTTTTGTTCTGTTAGTACGTTTGTATAGCTCTCTATAACTTTTCGTTTATGTGACGTATTTTCACGAGCTTAAGTTTTAACGCGATAGACAATTTTATAACTAATGTTTGTTGAATTGTTTATAACTACAGTATTGCTACCTTGTGCTAGCTAGCTTTAGCTTTGTTTACAGTATTTCTTTCGTTTTTTAAACGTATTTTCTACTTAAGTTCTTTAATTTTCTGGATATATTTTAAATATCACAATTAATGCAGATAACCAGAGCTGTATTAGCTCTTAAAATAACAATTTCTGCCTAAAAACAAACAACAAAATGGAGCTAGCTAAAATTATGTAGTATAATTTTTTTTTACAGTTACGTAAAATTAAGTAAATCAAAACAGCCTTTTGGACATTATATTTATAGCATTAGCAATCTGGTATAGTATTACTGTACAATTATTAGAGATACCGAATTTAAATATGTACTGTTAGTGAAGCTGCCTGCTCAAGAAATATAAAATACAATATGTGTTGTTTGTAAATATAAACATATTTTACAAAAGTAGGTTTCGCAGTTCTTTAAAAAAATGTACAATATGCCATTCAAATGCCAAAAATATACTCTAACATCATCAGGCAAAATGAGTGATGATGGAGATATTGGATCTGTCATGGGATTCTCTGGATTTGGTAAGTATAGATACAAAGGCTCATATTTTTATTACAGAGCCCCCAATATTCTTTTGACATTCACACATTAAGCAGATTTTATTTGTACTTTCCAGGCAAAAAAGCTCGAACCTTTGACTTTAATGCAATTTTTGAGCAAACTCGGCGAACCGCTATAGAGAGAAGTCAACGTGCACTAGGTAAGTTTGTTATAAATTATGATAATATGCAAAAAAATTAGTATACCAGTACATATACAAATCATTTATTGTTGTCTAATGTAGCGTTGTAGGTATAACAGCACAAGTGCATGCAATGTTTGGGCCTGCTTTGTCATTTTGTGATAAGTGACTTCATTGTAACACTTGCTTCTTCAGAGGAGCGACAGAAGGAAGAGGAAGGCGAAAGCTCCATGTCAGTCAAACCATCAGTTCACAGTCAGAGAGACATAAGTGCTGCTGCTTCTTCTAGGTAGACTGAAATTATTGTGTTTGGCATGTTTGTTCGATCTTCCTATTCCTCACATTTTTTCTATAAAATGTTTGAAATAATTAGTTTAGTTTATCAATGACTTTTTCCTCTTTCTTTTTTTTAAAGAGTACAAAAAAGTGTGAACAGTAGTGACAGCAGTGACTCAGAGTCTGAGCTCATTGGGCCCCCAGTGCTTCCTCAGCAGACAACCCAGGAGGATGACGAACTTGTGGGACCTCCGCTTCCACCAGGTTACAGGAGCAGCACAGCACAAAGTGACGAGGAGGAGGAGGATGATGCTGATGAAGAGGAGGCTCAAGATGATGATGATGATGTATGTTTGAAATGTCAATAACAGTGGGGCTAATCTGTTAATTACAACATGCTTTTTATTGCTCAGTAGTTTTTTTTAAGTATAAAGGATGTGAACTCTCATTTTACTCATTTTAATATTAGTAGTAAAATCTGAATTATTAATAACGTACAAACATACTGTTTGGCTTTTCTAAAAACCCATCAATGTGAAACAACCTTTACAATATGAGGTATATAGAAAGTAAAGAAGTAAGTTGCACCCTTACCATCAATAATGTATGTAGTCACACCTGCAGTTTTCTCCTAAAAATGTTAGTTTCTTGAATGAAATGGTCTTAGAAAAACACCAGTAGCGTCTCTGCTGAGGTTTAACATTCTTACCACAAGGTGGCAGCACAAGACAACTCAATGACGTTAATGTTGTGTTGAACAGAATTTCAGATTGTTTACCTCAGCAAAATTCCTGCGACACCTGCAACATATCAGCATCTATCAGTACTGTAATCGCAAATTGCCTTGTAAATATCCAAAGGTTAGGATTTAAGTTCAAACCATCAAACCACAGCCTTACATCCTAACCTCAGAAATTTGTTGCTATTCAGTAATTCTTAACATTCAGCTTTTTGCTCACAAAGTCTAATTAAATGAAATGGAATAGAACGAAATAGTACACCATAAAAAAGCAAAGAACTAATTTTCTTATTTTATGTTCTCCCTTTTCTTGCTCAACTTGACCCAGAATCCGGTGAAAAAGATTCCAGACACTCATGAGATCATTTTGCAGCATGGCACCAAAACAGTAAGGCTTTTGCTTGCACTCAGTCTTTTTAATAGTTATAGACTCTATAAAAAGGATTTACTGATTTTCTTTTCATTTATTTATTTTTATTTAGCTGGGAAAAAGAATCTGTTGACTACCTGATATAAATCTCCTCATACCTAACTATAAACCATCGGAAATTTGTAGATTTACATCAGTTAAAAATAAATCTTTGTCTAAAATTGTAATGACAGTTGTTGGGTTTTTTTTTATTTTTTTAATCCAGATATTGTGAGTTGTGAATAATTATAGATCTCATTCAGGTATTTAGAGCCAGAACTGATTTTTGTTATTAAAACACTTAAGTTCTGAACAATTAGATCATTATGCATCATTAAGTTTAAATGTATTTATTTATTTTTTCTTCTTTAATGGAGGTTGTAGCCGAAGTAGCCATCTACAGTCAGTTGATTTTTGATGTGCACAGGTTTAGAAGGTGACTTCTTAAGAAGATTTAATTGTCTCCTCAGGTATCAGCTCTCGGCTTGGACCCCTCTGGAGCCCGTCTGGTGACGGGTGGATATGACTATGATGTGCGTTTCTGGGATTTTGCTGGGATGGATCAGTCTCTGCAGGCCTTCAGGTCCCTGCAGCCCTGTGAGTGGTATGTGGAACATCAAAACAGTTGCTTAAAATGTGTTTAATTGGTTTCATGCAAACACCAGATACACTGACTTCATTTAGGTGTGCCAAAGTGAACACTTGTACACAAACATGCTCATTTGATGAGCTCCATCGAGTCTCATGCTTACTTTGTGGCATCCTCTCTTTTCATGCAAAATGAGGCTTTCAGAAGCAGATGGTGAAATTATGCGGGTATTTGTGTGCGTGTGTTTACCCCTTGTTAAACTGAAACTGTCATTAAGGATCAAATTCCTTTTGTGGTTTTGGGAACCAGTGCACTGAGCTGGATCAGGCTTCCCTTTTACAAAAAAAAAGCACGCTACATTTAGTATGATTACATTATGAGCTAGTAGCCTGTTTAGTTTGCTAACAAGCAGGGCTTCATTCAGAAAGCCAAGCAGCTGAGGTTCACTGCTTGTCTTTCCTCACATGGCAACATGTGAGTTCATTTAATAAAAACAAGGTGGGTTTTACTGAACTTTAGAACATCCGTTAATGTCATATTTTCCACTTGAGTAAAATTTATATTTATTCTAGTTTCACTTTATCTATGTGTGACCTTTCACCTTTTTTTGCTAATTTTATTTGGCTTCACTTGCTACTCACAGTCTTGTGTTTTAGACACTTGTCTCTTCATAGCTGTCACTTGAAAATGTTGATTTGTAAGCTTAACTTGTTGAAATAAAAACTAAATATATTGTGGATTATGAAAACACAAAGCTAAGAATATGAGCTAAAATTAGAGAAGCTTTTACTTTTTTGTTAAAGGTTCATATATTTTTAGTCTGTACTCGTGACTTACAGATTTATTTGGTTTCAGATATCACTTTTTCTAAATTTTCACAGCTTTCAAAAGCTGTGATTCCGGCAGTCAATTTTTTTTTTTGCGTTTCTTGTTGCACATCTAAAATATTAGTCGTCAGATATATTCTGATTTTCAGCTGTTCATAAAAATACAAGCATCATGCAGTGACATATGAGCAACATGTAATGTTTTCTTTTATCTGTGCCATTTCTATTCCTAAAACATTTTCTATAAGTGCTTTGACTCAAAACCTTTTCTATAGATTGAAAATAAAACACAATGTGACATAACCTCAGAAGTGCCGGCTAAACTATTTTCTTGGCATTGTTTGCTTGTTTTTCAGCCATCAGATCAAGTCTCTGCAGTACAGCATCACTGGTGATGTCATCCTGGTGGTTTCTGGCAATGCACAGGCCAAAGTGTTGGACCGTGATGGCTTCAATGTCATTGAGTGTGTGAAGGGAGACCAATATATTGTGGATATGGCTAACACCAAGGTATTCCAAAATACATTACTTTATCACTTCTGTTATAAACTTGACATCTTTTCCAGTTATTTATTTAATTTGTGAAAATGGTGCATAAAAGTAATTGGTTAAAGTGAAGAAAATTTACTGACAAAGAAAAATTTAATCACTCAGAACATTTATAACTTAAAGAACGCCCTCTACCTGTTAGTTAGCATTCAAGAACATATTTAGTACAACTGTATTTAGAATAAAAATAAACATTAAAATGTATTGACATTTTAAAGTTTTGTTAAAGTAACATCTTTTTATAAGTCAAATATAATTAAAAAGATGCTGTAAAGAGTCCCAAATTCAACAAAGTTGCACTGATTTGATTATCTTGTTATTTTAGTTTTGTTTTCATTTGTATTCCAAACTCATTAATGACTTGGCAGGTATTGATTTTGGATTCTGGTTGTGACTGTTTCAAATTTTAGCAACTATTTACAATGCATTCCTTGCAAAATGATTTTTTCCATGATGGCCCAAACTATATAACTAAAACTTTTGTTGTGGTGATTGGGAAGAAATCTTAAAGATGTCAGCAGTAATTACGTTCACCGGCTATATTTTTTAGAAACACATATAAAATCTTTTTAAAACACAGCCTGTACATTTCCAGTTTCGTAACAAAAATGTAATAAATCTCATATTGTTTAAAGGTGTAATATTACATATGCTTTCTCTCTCCTCCGCATAAAAATGACAAAAACTTGCATTTGTATCTAATAATGTTGAAGATGATGCGTGTTTATTTTCATGGTTGGTGTAACAGTGGTGCTTTAGTTTCTGCCATTTTTAAACACAGACAGGAAGAGCTCTTCTGCTCTTTGAGGACATCATGCGAGTGTTTGATAGTTGCATGACACATCCGCTCTGGTTTATAATGCAAGGATAATGATTTATGCTGTGTAATCGCCCAGGGGAATGGAAAAGGGAACTCCATTTTTGGTTTTTAGGGCTGTTGTGATTCATACACGTGAATCTACAAAGAAGGATCCTAATTTAAACTTCATGTTCGGGCATTAGAGTGTTTAAGAAAGCGATTATTGGTGGTCACTGCAACCATCTGTGCCAGCTGCAGCACATGTTGACATGGTTTATACCAGCCATATGAAGTGCTTCAAGTGAAGGTCCATTGATTGCAACTAGGGGTTTCCGGAATTCCCTACCTTCTAATCCTACTCAGTCCCATCTGGAATTGATGGGGAAGTTTGCTTCAGTGAATATGCGTTTTGGCCTGCTGACAGTGTCCCAGTCGATTACCTGTGTCTCATGTGATAATTAAACCATTGCTTGTAAACTACCTCTGTTGACATACAGCTGCTTTCCTTCTTTTTCATCCCTCCTGTTCACTGAGAGTTTGGAGACTGCCTGGACTGCATTTAGTAGAATGATGAGATATTTCACCCCAAATAATAACTTCATCTGCATCATTTGGAAGAATACAATATCATCAGCATAGTCGATTTATATCACATACTTTGCACTGTTTTGTTCAACCGTGCATCCGCTCGTGTTCTACTGCTTATCTGTAAATGGGTCACAGAGGCAACAGGAGACATCCCTCTCCCTAGCGACACTTCAGCTTGTTCTGGGGGACCCCAAGATGTTCCCAGAGCAGAGAAGATACAAAATCCTTCCAGTGACTTCTCGGTCTTCCCCGGGGCCTCCTATCAGCGGGACATGCCCGGAAAACCTCTAAAGGCAGGTATCCAGGAGGCATCCTAATCAGATGTCTGAACCACATCAACTGAACTCTTTTTGATGTGGAGGAGTAGCAGCTTTACTCCGAGCTATCGCCGGATGATGGACTCCTCACCATATCTCTAATAAGACTGAGCCCAGCCACCCTATGAAGGAACCCCATTTTGTCCACTTATATCCAGGATCTCATTCTTTCTGTCATGATCCAAACCTCATGACCATAGTTGAGGATTTGAGTGTAGACAGACCAATAAATCTAGAGTTTTGCCTTTCGACTCAGCTTTTTCTTCACCATGACTGCCCAAAGCAACGTCCTCGTTACTGAGGATGAGACCCTAATCCAATCTATTCATCTCTCGCTCCATCCTACTATCACTTGTGAGCAAAATGCACAGATACTTGAACTCCACCTGAGGCAAAGTCTCCCCCGACTCGTTAGGGTGGGGCCCATTCCACCTGTTTCCGGTCGAGAATGATGGCCTCAGACTTAGAGGAACTGACTCACATCCCAGCCACTTCACACTTTGCTGCAAACCATCCCTATGCACGCTGAAGGTCCTGGCCTGAAGATGCCAACAGAACCACATCATCCGCATAAAGCCGAGATGACACCCTGGGATTCCCAAACCAGACATCCTCCTCTCCACGACTGCACCTTTAAATCCTGTCCATGACACCACAAACAGGATCAGAGACAAGGAACAGCCTGGGCGGAGTTCAACCCACACAAAAACACTCTACTTTGGTCACAAATGCGGATGCAGCTCCAACTTTGGTCATACAGGGACTGGATACCTCTTAAAAACAACACATGCACCCCATACTCCTGCAGCACCCCCACAGAATGCTTCAAGGAACACAGTCATAAGCCTTCTTCATATCTGCAAAACACATGTAGACCAGAGAAGCAAACTCTCACGACCCCTTTAGCAACACTGCAAGGTTAAATATCTGGTCCACTGTTCCATGGCCAGGACGAACATGAGTCTGTGCGAGCAGATGAGTACGAATGAATACAACAGCAGGAAATAAATCAGCAGCATCAGATCAGCAGCATGGATAGTCAGTAGTACTATCAACACAACCGATAACATTTCTTTAAAGACAGGCTGTAGGCGAGCCGATTTGCCCTGTTGGCATGCACACAGCTGGATATCTCATCGATGTGGAAGACTTGATGAGGTGTCTATCTCTGCTGTCATCTGTGGATCTTAAGGACGCATATTTAATTGGATTTATGACAACTGGTTCCTGCTTTT
>JARVGS010000672.1:18560579-18572751 GCA_031762315.1 Hypsolebias antenori
TTGCATAACATTATGACCACTAAGAGCTAATACCTACACTCTGGTTGTTGAATAGATGTCATTTGCTCTCATGTAAGTCAACATTTTTACAAAGAAATGACTCAATAGGTCAATCAGTCTATGAAAAATTGCTGGTTTACGTAGAATTTTATGGTTCTTGTTGAACTAGTAGCAGCAGCAACAGATAGCTGTTGCAGTTCCATTGCAGCTTTGGGCACTTCCTGAAGTAACATTACAATAATTGCATTATATGCAAACCTGAAAACACTGTAAAGGTTTATAAAATACCTAAAAAAAAAATCAAGATGGAAGGTGTTTTAAAACAACAGCAATCTAATTTCTTCATGGTTATGATCTGATTAGTTCATTAATCCGGTCAGCATTAACCTGCGTTTTTTATTTTATTTTATTTTTTTCATAATTATCTGATCAAGGAGCAATCTGCAACAGGTAAGATGTTCCTTATTCTTAGCTGTCAAACTAAACTTCACTTTAATGGATTTGAACACTTATTTTAATGTGCAAGATACACTTCCTTTTGAAGATTCAATTTTTTTTTTTGTCTTCTGAAAACAATAATTCAGTCTCTTTAAGTTTTGTTTTCCAGGCAAACAAAAACAAAAAAAAGACAAGTATTGCTGCTGTTGCTACAAGCAACTTTGCAATGTTTCTTAATAATCAGCTATAGAATTATACATTTGAACATTTTTTTTAATAAATCCACAGTCAAAAGCATATTGGTTTATTTCCCCAAAACAACTTGATGAATGGCAAGTAGGGAATAAATAACCTGGTGGCCCGTCAACAAAATCAACTGCAGGCTATACAGGAGTTCTGTTTTATTTCCATTCTGGACTGTTCAGGACATTTTAGCCATTTTAGAATTATATTAGAGCCAATTAGAGTTCAAATAAAAGAAAACAGATTCATATTACATAAAACTGAAGTCAATCAAGTTAAACATTCCAGTCAAAATTATTAACCTTTGACGTAGAAGCTGCCTGACGTGATCCACAAGACACTAACAGATCACACCACCAGGGGAATCTTTAGCAGATGTCTTTATTTTTATTTATTTATTTATTTATGTGTAGACCTAAACGGTTAAAACGAAACGGAGGAAATCATATGTTTCGAGTTATTTAGATGAAACAAAATGCAGTCGGCTTCAATGCGAAACTATGCACCAGCGCAGCTCGTTGCCATCTGCTCTGAGGAGAAACGAGGAGTGACTGAAAGTCTTGGACCCTCCTGCGCTCCATGTTGATTGTGTTAAAAAGTGACGTCTCTCCTACTAGGAACGCCTGCAGGTCCACTATTAAAAACAGTGTTTTTTCTGTCACGAGTCAATTGGCCAGATTATGATGATGTGACCTGTGTGTGTGGGCTTTGTGTCAGAGTTTGGGTGTGTGTTGTTGACATGTTGGGGTGGTTAAGATATCTGGCAGGTGGTGTGGTTAACACGGCCTCTGTGCTGCAGTGTCACCGATCTCTTCGTCTTTACCTCGGCTATGTGATCTGCCTGAGCGGCACAGCTGATCGGGCTGCAGCTCGTGTATCAGGTGAGCCTGGACCAATCGGTTTCGACACACCTAGCCTTTGATTTGGGCACCTTCTATTGTGCGTCAGCTGAAAGACGGCCTGTGCACAATACACCTGCTGACAGGCTGTTTGGCTCGCAGCAAACGAGGTGCAAATTTTGCTACAATTGCACAAAGTCAAACGTGAGCGCTTGTCTTTGTGTCTCCAACCATCTTCAGTCGGGTCATCTGGACGGTTTCTTTTTTGGTGTTTTGAAGCAGTTTGACATGACGGTCGACGAGGGAGCGGGCGTGCCCCAGAGACCATCTTAGCACCAACATACTGGATGGAAGGCGAAACGTCTCAGCACACAAAAAATAAAAAAGAAACCGTCCATTTGACCTGACTGAGAGTTGTTGGATTTTATACCAGGATGATTGTTGAGCATGGACTTTGGTGACTTGTCATTGTCCGTTATCAAAATATCTCAAACCACTTGACAGATTTTAAGATAACCTTTAGGTGGATATCTGCAACTGATAAGCTTTAGGAGTCACTGAGGTTCAAGATGGCTGCCGTAGCTAATCCACCTAAAAATGGCCATAACTCATTTCATAAGACAGATTTCACACTGACGACTAACACGTAATAAACGTGCAAGGTTTTTCTTTAAAACTTTGGCGTTAATTGCTGAACTCAACTATATCTGTCAGCAAAACATCTCTTGAACCATTGGATGAAGATTTATAAAACTCTCAGAGTAATTATTGGATGCCAGTCTACAAGTGACAAACTTTTGCAGATGGCCACCACAGCTAATCAACTTTAGCAAACACAAAAGACTATATTTCAGTCAATTTTATAGATATTTTGCTAAAAATTACTGTGGTTAGTAGCTGAGAGTCATCCCCAGCACATACTTCAAGTGCTGACTGATGATTGTACAGATAACTTTTTAAGATTTGACCAATAAAGCTAAGATGCCATTGCACAGTGACCCTAGTTTCAACCTCTGGCATGAATAGCAGCAAGCAATATGTATTCCTTCCAAGAAATGTGATTCCTTTTTTTGATTTTGTTCCTAAAATCTAAAAGTAAACCATGTTTTTTTTCTTTGACGTTCCATGTTAAAACAAAACGTCATGTTCCTTCTTTCTCCTAATGCATAGTTAATAGGTTTTGCTTGCAGAGCGATGATGTCACGGTGCTCCAAACACAACATGAAGTGGCGGCGCAAACACTTGCCCCAAATGTTCCATTCCTTATCTAGTTCTCGGCTACGTTCACGTCTGTGCGAGGATGAAGCAGTGTCACATGGATCCAAACAACATAAATTCCTGCCCACTGTTTCTGTTCAGACGGATGTAAACACAGGACTCTCGCGGGTTGTTTAAACCTGTGACCCAGTTCACCGCACACCTCTAAAAACATGCCATGATTTCTGAGTTTTGGCAGATGGGTAAAGGTCACGGGTCTCTGAGCGGCGGAGAGGCAGAGGTGAATATAAACAAAGGGAGACAGGGAAATGTGAAAAGGGACGTCTGTTCTTATTCGTGTTGCTGGCTTGTTTGGACAGCAGCATGATGTAACGCAACACATGCAGCAATAAAACACAAATTAAGATACGTTTGATGCGTGCAAGCCTGCTCAGACCACAATTATCTAAGCAAGAGAAGCTCTGATTGATCAGGCCTTTAGTTATCCATATTAACCTGAATGAAAGTCATGCGGCGTGCCTTACACTGATCCTCCATGGAGATCTCCTGCAGGTTGTGGTCTTCACGCTGGAACGATGACTCTTCCTCTTCAACAGAATCACGATAGCTGCTGGGGAAGGGAGTCCTCTTGGCTGGCGGAGAGTTTTGGTAGAGAGGTCGGGTGGCAACAGAGCTCAGCAGCAAGAAACATGTGGCCAGAACATCCCATAACTTCATCTTAGACTCAGTTCCTATAGAGAAAGCTGCAAAATGAAACAGATATGTCTTTTAAAGGTACTTTATTTGGAAAAATTGAGGCAAAACTTCCCAGAAAACTGGACAAGTTTGCCCACATCTTTATGTGTTCAATATATAAACACAACATAAAGAATTTCTGATCCAGAATGTGCACATTTGCGCGCAAACTTCATGATTAAACCACATTTCATTCCCCTCAGTTGTCTCAAATCACAGTTCTTTGATAGCAAGCTTCTGTTTGCAGTGCGCGCGCGGTGCGCCTCGCTCGCACAGAAATACCTCGGGTATAAAGCACCGAAGCGTTTTGGCAAGGATAGCCTAAATAATGGTGAGAGTTGGCCAGATGGCGATCCCCAAAGCTTACATGACTGAGTCTAATGGCACGTTGAGTCTGCAGTAAACCTAAACAGCTACGCATGGGTAAATACAGGGCTTATAAGCAAAAGCCCAAATCCATATTTGTCTTTTTTTTCAACATTTGGCACATTTTGCGTCCTCCTGATTCATCACATGAATACATTTGTATTTAATAATCTGAAAGCATGAAATATCAGATAATTCTTACCTTAAATATGGCCCATGCAGACCTACAATTCGCTTGGTGGTGAAATCCAAAAAGAAAACTCATCGAGTGTCCCCGGTTGACTCAAGCTGCGTAAATAATTTCAAATCCTCGACAGTGAAAATGTCCACACGAGCTCAAAATTAGTCCAAATAAGGAAAAGGAAAGGAAGGGAAAAAAGAAAAGCTGCAACAGTGGACCAGAAAGTTTTTTTTTTGTTTGTTTGTTTTTTTCTCCTTTTGGTATTCCGAGCAGGCGCAGCGAACAATCCGCGCGTCTCTCCGGACTCTGGAGTCCAGGGCGGCTCGGCGCCTCCACAGCTGCGCGCTCTGATGATGCTACGTCTCCACGTTGGAAATCCGAGAGAGGTCCACCATCTCGGCCTGAGAGGAGTCCAATGAAGACATCAACGTCTTCCAACAGATCAGAAACACACACACACACACACACAAAAAATATATGTTTTCCAAGAAACGCTCCTGTATCCACAACGCGTTAAACCTTCAACCAATATTTTACGCTTATCGCGCCTTGGTGACAAAAATAATTAAATAAAGCAGAAACTTGGGGGTGAAAATTCTCCATTTTTTTCCCTCCAGCTCAGTCTCTCTGTGGGTCTCCACACGTCGTTGTCCTCATATTGGACTAAAGAGCAGGACAGATGTCTGCGCAAAGCACCGCGCCGGGCGCACAGGGCTGTTTTGGAGAGATTTATAGCCCAGTGCGCACTGACGTTTGGGGGTGGGGGGTGGGGGGTTGCAGTGTTGGTGTCCGCCCCCTCTTTTATAGATCCCCGCGAGGGAGAGAGCAAACAGTGAGTAAAACCGAGTTCTTCATATCTCTCCAAAGCACCCCCGGGGCCTTGTTTGGAGGAGCGCGCTTTTCAGATGACTCTGGGATTATGTCACACCTCGGATTAGGTTTCAGAATGCGGAATGCGATTTGGAGATGTTCTGTTGCGGTGCGCATGCATCCATAACCCGATCTCCGCGCGCCGTGCGCCTCGGTGTCCGGTTCCTGCTCGTGGCTACACACAGGATCCCACTTCGCCCTGCCATTTACGCGTGGCAACGCGCGAGCTTTTAAGGAACAGTTGAAAGTTGAGCAGTTGTGCACCGGAGAAAATCTTTCTGCAAAACTAAATTTCACTTTTTTTTTTTAAATTCCTATTATTAATAAACGCATTTTGTGTACCTGCGCCAAGAAACCACAACTTATCCAAGAAACCCATTGAATAAAAGGATGGAAATCCTCGCCCTGACACCTTAAATCCACGCGGATTTACCTGCTGCTCAGTGGCATTAGAGCTCCCATTTGTTTGATCTTCTCCAACCGTCCTGTTATTACATGTTCGCGTCTGCACAACACTCATGGTATGGATCAAGTCCTCACATGGCCATGACGTCATAGATTCTGATCAGATTTTACCTCTTTAATGTAAAAAAACTAATAAATAAATGCTTAACGGTTTGTAATATTTTTGTTGTTTGGATAAATTCATCCGTTTGCATTGATATCCTGAGATGTCACCTCAGAGGGTGCGTAGTGAAAGACTCTCAGCTACTACCACACCCATTTTTTTTTTTTTTAGAATTTTAGAATTGATTTATTTATTCATTAAAAAAGACCTTATAATAAACATTTACAAAAGAAAAGAAAGGAAACCAATACAATGAAATGAAAGGTAGCAGAGAGAAGAAAAAAAATCATATCTGCCCCCTTTTTCCCTCATAAGTAAAATTAAAATTCAAACAATAGCATTCTTCAGTTAGTAAAACAATAAAACAAAAAATAAAATCCTTTTAGAACAACAATTCATATGAGTACACGTTATACAGTTTCATATTTTTTCAGCAATCCAAACTTTATCAATTTCTTAAACATGTACATTGACTTGGCATATTTAACATCATTTTCCAAATTATTTTAGCTCAATAGCTCTAAAATGGACAACTATTTTTGTATTGGCTAATGCTGATTAGCTGTGGTGGCCATGTTGAGCTGGACTGAGTTAAAGTTATTCATCCAGTGCTTACGTTCAGAAAGTTTCATTATAAATTTCGGCCAGTAGTTTGTGAGATATTTTGCTAACAGTCAATTTTAACTCAAATAATAAATGCAAACGTTTTAAGCAAATACTTTGTGCTATGTTGTGAACGAATCTCACTCAAATTTAGCACATCAGTCAAATCGGTTAAATTAGCTGTATTTCTGTGGTTTCTAAAATCAGATGGTTGGGTCAGCCATCTTGACTTGGACTGAGCCCAAAAGCTAATCCTTTTAAAGAGCTATAGATCCAGCATTTATTTCTTGAAAGTTTTTATTAGAATCCTTTCAATGGTTCATAAGATATGTTGCTAACAAACAGACATACAAACACATCCAGACGTTTGCTTTTATCCATACAGTCATAGATGACTATTCAGAAGATGTTACAAGTTCATGGTCAAATGTTTAATTCCTACAAGGAAACCCCTTTTACTATCCAGTGATGCTTTCACTCAACACTTTAATTGTAATAGAAAATGAAAAGGGAAAAAAATCAGTTTGTCTCTTTGTTCAACAGGAATAGGACTCAAACAGTTTTGTTGCTACCATGCTGATGCATGCTGGGATGGCCTCGAGGCTCTGCACCACCAAAAACAGGCACCTGCAGGTGAAGAACTGAATGAATAAAGTCAACGTGTACTCTGTGTCAACAAACACATCCATGCCATTCAAAAGACTAGAATAAAAGACCGACAGCAGGGAAAGAGTGTGTCAACTTTTCATGTTGATTCCAGAAACTGTGCAGTAAAAAAAAAAAAAATCAGAAGTTACAGAACAAGCTGTGGAGCAGCACATTCAGAATTAAAATTATTACACAAAATACTGGTTTAAACCAGTAGTTTTATGATTTGGTTGATTATAGTATTCTTTTACTTATGTATAAGGCTCTGAATTACTCACTACCATCAAACATTCAACTATTTTGTGAAAAGGATTAGTTGCTATAATTTAAAGGGAATAGAAATGTTTGTTAAACCTAAGTATATAGCCAGTTTAAAGGGTAGATCTACTACAATAAGAGGAATTGATCTTTGGAATGGTCTGGAGGACAATGTAAAAAAAAAGTGAAGTCAATACTAACATTTAAGAAAATGATTAAAACTATTTTGTTGAAGAATTATATTTAAGTTGTTTCTAATTTAACAAATTATAAAGGTATTTTGATGAGACTATATTCTTTTGTATTACAATAAGCAAATTAATGTTTGAATTGATTGTTTAATAGGGAGCAGATATGATAAGAAACATTTTCTTCTTCTGCTTCCTTTCATTTTATGTTTTTTTTGTTTAATTTTTCCTTTCTAAAAATTGTCATTTTATATGAAATGAATAAAAATTATACAACACAATACAATACAATATTTACTATATTTCATGGTGAACAAACCATAATACTACAGTAGCTATTTGCAAATCATTGCATTTTGTTTTTATTTATATGGTACACAACTGGAGTTGCAATTAGAGATAATCCCAAATGGTTTTAAAATGTAAAACAACAAGGACGGTAACTTGTTTATAATGACTTAATTAAGTAATAATAAATTAAATTTTCAGTTGTTGGCGCGCGCCACTAGCCACGCGCTCATCCCTGTCAGGTGTATAAAAATATTAAATGCGCTACAATCCAAAAGCATACCACTTCCTGTAATGTCCTTCACAATAAAAAATTTGCCAAATTGTTTAAGTTTCTGCTATTGGTAAGCTCATAAAAATTTCAAAGTTCTATTAAAAGGAATTAAAACATTGCGCCGTGTACCTATATTCATTTCGTTTAGGACCTCAGTCGTTTTCTTTGGGCACATTAATTTAAAAACCCGGACACACTTCCGGTCTCCTCGCGCCTCGGGTCAGGCAGCTTCACGCGGCGGCGCTGTCAGCCTGCAGCATCAGAAAACACCTAAAAAAACAGAGTAAATTAGCTTTGTTGTTGTTGTCTTCGCCCTGGAAGATGGTGGCCAAACAGAGGATCCGCATGGCCAACGAGAAACACAGCAAGAACATCACGCAGAGAGGAAACGTCGCCAAGACGCTGGTGAGACGTTCACTGACACCCCCGATATGCCAGCGTCACATTAGCCCAGACAGGTGACGTTCAAGCCGGCGTGAACACAGCAGCACGACGGTGATGCTGCCAGCTGTGGCTGCTAGTTTGACTTTAAACACAGGGTTTCCCACAAATACAGCGCATGTGGACTTTTAAAGACCGCTAAGATCATATATTTATTCTAAAAATCAACCGAGGTAATGCTCAAATTCAAAATTAATGTGATGTTTTCAGTCTGATCGTTACCGCTCTCCGCAGAAAAGTAATAATGAACATACATAAAGATAAATAAATTAGGAAATTTTAAACATTTGCAGACCTGTTAGGATCCAATGAGCGCTTATCCCAGTCCAGACATCTTCAGCACAAAAGATGTTCAGAGGATGCGCCGTGAACGACTCTCAGCTACTACCATACCAAAATTTAAGTCGAAGTCTTTCAAACTGGCTGAGCTATAGCCATTTTTGAGTTTGCTAAGGTTATCTGGGGCGGCATCTTGAAATGGATTGACTTCAAAAGGTAATCAGATATAGATGTGAATCCATTTGTTATTATTTAATAGTTTTATTAAAATACACCCATTAGTTCATGAGATATTTTGCTAACAGACAAACAAGGTTGACTCCAGCAGCTAATGCCAAGTTTTTCAATACAGATCTGGCACAATGTGTAGTGCTTGGAGTATGTGTTCGACATAACTCTCAGCTACTACCACACCAGATTTGAGCTCAATATCTGTAAAATTGGCTATGCTATAAACGTTTTTGCGTTTTCTAAAGTGGATTAACTTTGTCAGCTATAGTGAATTAGTTTAACTTCAAAATATAAACAGTTATAGATGTACATCCAGTGAATATTTACAGATAGTTTTGTTAAAATCTGCCCTGTGGTTCAAGAGATATTTCACTAACAGACAGATATCCAAAGACCAAATGCCCTCCGTTGCTTCAGCCGTCAAGCTCTTTTCGCATTCGTCTGCTCCACTCCTCTCTCCTTGTGCTGTTTTCTTTTTTCTTCCCAGTGATTTGAAGCAAAATACAAAGAAATGAGAGCAAATGTAAAATTCACTTTTTGCAGGTCCTCCAAAATCTGAGTTTTTGTGTTTTATTTTTCATTATTAAAATGATTTAATAACCCAGTCAGTTAAATCATAAGTAAAACTGTGCAGTTTTTATTTATTTACAGTATTTATTTATTTTTTTTAGTTATTCTACTGGGAAAAAAATGATTTGTGATGAAATCTTGTTTTATTCTTGTATTTACTGTATGTTGTGGTAAAATATGGCGGCACTGATATTCAGGCAAAAATAATAAAAAAAAGATGGGTCAACAAATCTCAACACAAGTTAAATTGAGTTATTTAGCTAAGCAGGAGACGATGGGGCGAGATCAAGTGTCCAAATGAAAAGTGCTAATAGGAGGTCTGAGGAGAAGAAACGGGAATCCTCTTTGTAAAATCGCTATTTTTGTTTTTTCTCTAAGCGACCGCAGGAGGAGAAGTACCCGGTGGGTCCCTGGCTGCTCGCGCTCTTCGTCTTTGTTGTTTGTGGATCAGGTAAAATAAAATGTGTTGTTTTTATTACCTTAGCTCAGAGGTTCCCAACCCTGGTCCCTGAGGAACACCATCGTGCACGTTCTCCTGCTAAGACGCATCTGATTTTAATAAATGGGTGATTAACAGGCAGAACGAGAGGAAGTGATCACTGACTCAGGTGTGCTTGAGAAGGGAAACAACTAAAACATGCAGGATGGTGTTCCGCAAGGAACAGTGTTGGGAACCCTGAAATTCTTTAAAAAAAATAAAATAAAAAATAAAAACAAGCTGACTAACTAAACTATAGAGTTCATAGCTATCCTTTAGGATTTTTAGCATTTAGCTTTTTGTTACATTTAGCTTTTAGGTGAGCTAAGACTCACCTGTGCCCTGTACTACAGTATGAAGCAGGATTGTCTGACCTGGGTTTCTTTAACAGATCTGGCTAAACTAACTAACAATGAGGGGTTGAGCTTCAGAGCAGCTTATCAACTAGAAAAGTCGGCCCAGGTTTTCTGACAGAGCTGCATCAGAGAACAGGTCAAGTACTCCAAAAACATCTTACAAGTACTGTGCATCAGTAAAGCACAAGTTGATCTGCTCGTTACATTAAAGTCTGAGTCCCGATCCAGCGGTCGCTCTGTTCTTTTCATGGCTTTTATTTCACTTTATGTATTTTACAAACTAACTACTTGTGCATCCACTCTCGTATTCAGCTCATTTATGAGATAGCTGCATTGACCTTTTGTTTTTTGGTATCTTTCAAATAATTGTTTACATTTTTTTACTTCATCTGCAAATATTTTACCCACACATGGAGATCTCTTCAGTTTCTCAGGAACGTGTCAAATTTGCTTCAGTAAATTTGCTCTTTTTTGTCTCTTTCTGCTACTTTTAGATTTCCGCTGGCCTTTTGCTACTTTTGGCTTTTAGCTATTGCTTAGCATTTTCTGCAGTTTAGTCTTTTATAACATTTAGCATTTTGCCAGCTTTTTGTTACTTTCAGCTTGTAGCTATACTGTTTTACTGCATTTAGCTTTTTTCATACTCATATTTTTAGCCTTTACTAGGTTTTTGCTACTTTAGCTTCTAGATAGCTTTTTAAAATCTACTATTACACTTCTTTTCATTTTGCTGTATTTACCCTTTAGTTAGCTATGTGATACTTTTAGCTTTTGACCATTTTTATATGTTAGCTTTTAGCCATTTTTAAATTTTTGCTACATTCACTTGCATAGCTCCTTTTGGCTAGGTTTTTGCTACTTTTAGTATTTAGCTACATTTCTGCTCATTTTTATGGAGTCCCCGGATGGGATTTTTTTTTCTTTTGTGTTCCCTTGCAATAGTTTTGTGTTACCTCACAGATAACAGCAACAATAGAACAGACACTGTGTTTGAGGTTCATGCAGGAGTTTGTGACTTGGTGCTATATACATGAACTGAATTGAATTTTGAAATCAGCCTTAAATATAAGGATATCCAGTGTGTGCTGCAGTGGTAAAATTAATTTTACATTGGGTATTTCATGTTCATGCTCCGTGGATTCAGCGGTGGCTTCCTTGTTCGAGCCGACGCAGACAGTCTGATTTCAGTCAGCTGTTCCCAGTCTGTCCCTCCTCCTAAGAGTGATGGTTTGCTTAGGGACCATCTACAAATTACCGTATTTTCAGAGTATTTTTCAAAGCAGCACCATGTATCATAACTAAAATTTTCTCAGTATATTTCTGCATGGTAATAAACCATGAATTTTCTCACCATTTAAAATCCAAAAGAACAAAGTGGCACTTGTGTTTCAAAAGTACTGTAAATTTCTTTTAAAGCATCAATGTTCATGCTCAATGGGGAGTGGTGGCACAGAGGTTAGAAAAGATGGCCCTGTGATTGGAAAGTCACAGGTTCAACTCCCAGTACCGTCAACATTTAAATGTGGGTGGTACAGTTGAAACACCCACACCTGCTTCCACTCTCATTTGCCCCACTCTGGGCCCTTGAGCAAGGCTGTTAACCTCCACCATCTGCTCCCAAAAAACAGGTCTGTCTTGAAAATGAGTTCACGTGACTCAATGAGACTACCTATATAAATAAAGTGTAAACAAAAATAAAATTAACAATTCAGGTACAATATACAATAATAGTCATTCAAGTCATCTGGACAGCTTCTTTTTTGTGGAAAGACATTTTGCCCTCTATTCGGAGGGCTTCATCAGTCACCAGCAAAACCAGCAAACTGGTTGGTCCCCTAAAGGAGAGTTCTGCTTAGTGGGGAACAGTTTACTTGGGACTCCTCAGACTGATGAAGCCCTCCAAAAGTGTGTGCTTAGAGTGTTTTTAGTTAATGTTTTTCTTAGTTCATATCTTAGATCTTATTACTGTTTTTATACATACAGGTAGTCCTCGGTTTATGAACGAGTTTCGTGACAATGGGCCGACCGTAAACCGATTTGAACGTAAACCGATGTTCACACAAGCCGCCACTTAGACTGTACATGTACAGTACTGTACAG
>JARVGS010000672.1:18586528-18600214 GCA_031762315.1 Hypsolebias antenori
GAGAAATTTATACTGGGGGGGGGGGAGGGGAGTGAAAATACAGCGATGAGATGGATTGCTCGGTCATAACACACACAAGATGAATTTAAAGCCCCAAAATAAGCAAAAGCTAATGCCAGTTTCACTGTTTTCATTCCTATCTACACAGATCTAAGACAGGCCTTTACTTGCACTGTTGAAAATTCTCATCCTCAGACTTAAACAGATCAAACAACAAAAGCTAAAACACGAGACAACTGATCATAACGCAACACAAAATAAATAAAACTAATAGAAAGCACAGCAGATGGAGTCTACAAAGGGCAGCACATGGTTCAGCTTTCATTTAGGCCGTGCTCTGAGATATTTGTAACTTAAACAAACAAAAATATTAAAGTCTTGCAAACATGAAGCACTTAGGGCTCAGAAATGAGTAACAGTCCCAAAACGCTTCATGTAAATACCTTTTGTAATGGAGCCGATTTCCGCACACATACCTCCAGGTGTTTGTACACGAATACACTAGAGGAGACCTTGAGGTTCTTTACAAGGAGACTGAAGGAAAGAGCTGAATGCAAGCTTATGGAAGTGCTGCAAGATCAAGAACAGTCTACCCGCCGGTTGTAAAGCTAAGCTTTCAGAGGTGAGAGGTTGCAGACATTGGCGTGGTCAAACACGTGTCAGAACAGTATTTACTGCCGCAGAGGCCCTCCTCAGACCACCTACAAGAGCTCCTTCACTCCAGTGCTGTACACTCACATGCACAGGTTATGTTCTGTTTCTCAGGACCCACTAGGTGGTAGTAAAAACCCATAAACAGCATCGTCTTATCCTGACATCCTGGAATGAAAGGCTCGCAGGTCAAGTGTTAGTGTATGTCTGAACTCTGATCCTCTTTAATCTAAATAGGAGTATGCAGATTTGATGCTGAGCTGGATAAAACCTCAAATAGAAAAGTGACGGTCCTTACATCCCCAAAATGAAACTCGGTGCCCAGCCTTTAGGCCTTTACCAAGGTCACTTCAAGAGCATGTGCCTAATGTTATCGGAATGCATCCTGGCTTCAACCAATGAGACATACATACTAAATTTGTAACCCAAATATTTAAAACTCCGTATGCAACTTGAGAGCATCATCCCTCATTGCAATGCTATGAATATCTTTTGATCTGTAACCAGTGATCATACACAATTATGCTCTTTCAAATACGCTACATCCAAATTCAGAGAAAATTCATGCTTTGAATTAAACGAAGGGCTGCAGGCAAATGTGAGGCAGATGACATCTGTCTTTATTTTTCATCCAGGAAAGATGAAACAGCCCATTTTTCACTTACAGTTATATTTTGACATTTGTTAAACTCCAATATCTTGTGCATTTAAAACAATTGTTTGACTATTTTTATTTATCATTTCTGTTGCATGCATAAATAACTCTAATACAGGGTCAAACAATGAAATAGCACTTTAAGATTATTTTTGAATGTCTATTTTGCCTAAAACCTGAAGAATTTGTGTTATATAAACATTTATCTTATCTAGAAGTGCTTAACAAGTGCTCAATACATTATGCATATCTAAAAAAACAAACAAACAAACAAACAACAAAATCACAGCTCCTGTTTGTCTTGTTGACACCTTTTTCCATATCAACCTTTGTTTGTGTCTAAAATTGTTTAGAGTATTTTTAATTGCTCTAATTAAATATTTTTGTCTTTGTCAGTATTTTATTTATTTGCCATTTTGTGCATATCCAACTGTAAATAAGTTTGGAGCTTTGACTCTTTCTTATTTTTGGACAAAATCTCAAAACGCCGCCCTCTAGTGGTTATAAGTAAACATCACCGGACATTGTGTTTTGCTCCCACCAACCTGGTATTACAGATTTAAAATTCTTTAATTTATTATGTTTAAGAAAGCTTTTCTTAAACTGATAAAAAGTTAGTGTAAATTTACATAAATATAAAGTTAACTTATGCAGAAAATAATGAACCTAATCCATAAATTGGTTGATATGTGCAAGTGAATTAAATTATGGAGAATATTAATTAAAAAAAAAAAAAACTAACTTGTTATCTTTAAGAACATATTAATGGATCGATATAAGACACAGAATCTATATGAAATGCACAAATTCAATCTTTAAGCTTTAAGGTTTTTTATTTTAAATTAAGTTGTTGATCTGTCCTCTTTGGGATGAACAAAGGAAACATTAGAAAACTTTCCCAGACATTCCATACTGATTTAACTATCAATGAGCTTTTGATTCACTATCTCTTCCAAAAAATAAAAATATTTAGTTAGAGCAATTGAGAATTTTCTAAAAAAAAATATATATAATAATAATAATAATAAAAATAAAAAAAAATGTTAAGCACAAACTGAGGTTATGAAAAAAGAATGTCCAGAAGACAGACATGTTCATGAGCTGTGATTTTGTTCTTACTGTTTAGCTGCTTTGGCTCCTTCATTTTTCTACAAGTTGCAAGTTTATTTTCTATCTGGAACTTTTAAACCCTTTCATTCCTCTTTCTATCCTCCATTTATTTAGCTAGTAATGTGTTTTATTGCTACATTAAGAGCTGAGGCTCTTAAGAGATGAAGGATTTGGCTTTTTGCATTCCTGGGGCCACGTTATAACGTTATAATGTCAACTAAGCCACAAGATTACAATACAAGGCAAACTAAATAAATCAAGAGTTTTATGAATGTACTTTTCACTGTAACTCTTGCTCAGCTGTTCTCTCTTAGCTGCAAATATAGCTCTTTGGTTACATATACAGACAGTGTGATGAGTGATGGATGATTTACTTTGTTGTAAATGGACATTAACTGGTCCTGTTGTAAATGTTATGGAGCATTTTTAGAACAAAACCACTGCTTAATGAAGCACCACCACAAAAGGAGGAAAAATTAGCCTGAAGCAATTATGACAGAGGTAACTCATAAACAATTAATAGATGCCCGACCTGCAGACGTGTGAGGTGCAAGAAGCTCCAATGTTCAATGTCTTGACTCGTTACTCTGCCGACGGATGTGCTGTCATCACCTCAGCTCTGTCTCACATGTTGTCCAACTTTGATAAGGATGAGTTCTCACATATGTCAAATTAAAATGACCAGAGTTCAATAGTTTATAAATATGTTATTAGAGGTCCAAGTGTTAGCTAAAACATAGCTTTGCTGTCAGTAAGTATTAAATGACTTACATATGAAAACATACATAAAGACATAATGTTGAGTAGCAACACCCATAGCCAGGGGCTATTCTAGAATATGCCCTTTAGGGGTGCTCAGCCCCCAGTGCTGACAATGGCTTTTGGCTTGAACAACGTGGCGGCCACTGGCTTCAGAAGCATTCACAATATTGGGAGGATACAATGGTGGTGGGGTCGCAGGTCCTCCCCCAGAATTAAAAAAAAATTTGAATAGAGTAAAGGCCATTTCCTGCATTCTGGTGTATTTTAACAGGTTGATAAACATAAACACTTTATTCAATAAGTATTTCGGAGAGCTTTACACAAGAAGAAGTGGCACTAAGCTGCGTGTAGACACGCTAGCTAAGATACTACAGACGTAGCGCTCTGCTTTACATTACACAACCTAATAAACAATTTGTACACTATCAGTTTAGTGTTAATTGATTTTGTTGCATTGAATCATAAATGCAATAAACAGAACCCAAACCAAAAACCCAAAACTGAAAAGAAAAAAATAAGAAAACACTTTATTTTCCAGCGGTACTGAATTAAAATTTAGGTGTGCTTGAGCACTCACAAAAAGAGGCTAGAATCGTCATAGCTTTTATTTGTGCTTTTTTTTCTTCCATGTCTCAACCATATTATTAGAGTAGTTTAATTATAATATCTCTCTATCTCTTTTCTCTGTTGCAACCTATGACTAAATCTGTAATAATCCATACAGACAAGTCTGCAGAGGCTCTATAAAATAAATGAGGGGTTGATCCTCTGGGCCACTAGTTAATATAGTTTCCCTAAATGATGGCAGCCAACCCACACATCTCGCAGAGGGGAGGGGAAGAGTGGAGTGACCTGTTTCTCTATATTTGACAAGTTGATGGTTCAGGTGTTGGATAATTTGTGAATGTCATAGTTTTTCCATTAACACAATCTGCAAATTAAAGAAACGTGAAAAAAAAAAGCATTACAACCTCTTTCGATCGATAAAGGGATAGTTAAAATGTTTTGCAGTGGTGTTCTGTGAAAAGCGTTTGATTGTTTCATATTTCACTTGTTGATTTTGAACTTTAGTTTAATTATTTTCTTTTAATTCTGACTGAGCTAGTCGAAGACCAAAGTGGATAAGGTCCTGTTTGTTTCATTGGAATAAAACTGTAAACTGTACTTGATTCATTTCGAGAACATTGTGTCTTTCTACAAGATATGCAAGCGTTTCTGAAAGGCTGCCTTTGTCCTGACTCAATACAGACAACAGCTGAGCACTGTGCACATGATGGTAAAAAAAACAACCTTCCAATGGATCAGGTGATCGTCACAACTGAATCTTTTGACCCACTGAAGTAGAAGCTAAAAGGACAAAAAAAAAAGTAGAAAAAGCAAACAATAAATGCATGAAATAACTGACTCTATCTGGATTATTTCAAAAACTACTGCTTGGAACCAATATATATTGATGGGTTTGTTTTCCTCGGAGGTGCAGTGACCCAGAATTACAAAGGCTTTCCCTCCTTCTGCTAGACTGTATCCACACCAAATCTTCTCCCTAAAGGTTCAGTGTAAAAAAAAAAAAAAAGGAGGCGAAATTAAGGACAAGAGGAGTTGCTGCAGCTCTCTGTTTGCTTGTGCATGAGATGATCAACATTGTGAGGCTTTTATCTCCGTGTTCTTCTGGGAAATCTCGTTACACGAGGATGAGCAGGGACATGTATGATACTTTGTAAAAAGGTTTGGTGCATTTAAAAAAAACTTCTCAAAGCACTCGGGATGTCAGGACAACCTATGAAAACATCTGGTGCTTTAATAAAGCTGTAAAAGAGTGGTTTTTAGAAAGATGCTAATGCAGGGCAGGCCCAAGCCTCCACGGGACCTTAAGCAAAATTTAGTTTGGGGCCCCTCTCTATTTCTGCTAATAATGTGGATTACTGCAATCAACAGTCAGATGATCAGCTCATTCATCATAAACTCATTGCGACTCTGACAGCCCTGATATTTTCTTAAATGTGTATATAGTATCTAGTGGTACTAAAAGTAAAACTAAATAAATAAATAAATAAATAAACCACCAGCATGCAATGTATTTTACAGCAAAAGTGTCATCTGGTTTATTATCTTTGGCTCCCAGAAAAACTGTAACAGTAATGTTCAAAATAATTTGTAGTGCAAGATCAACAACAAACAGATCAAATAACTTAGATGCATAAAAAATAAATTAAATTGTGCCAAAACAGACAAAATTAAATTAAGAAAATATGAAATATCAAGGAAATACCTAAATAACGTTAACGAACCATTACTTGAAACCACGTAAAATCGTTTAAAAAATAAATTTAAAGTTGAATAATTAGTTCTTAAAACTATATAAATGTATGCAACAATTTGGAAAAGCTGAAGTTAAAATATTAAATAGAATAATATAAAAATCATAAAAAAAAAATCAATTCCACTTAGGGGGGCCCTGGTGGCCTCGGGGCCCTAAGCAGCCACTTAGTCTGCTTATGCCTTGGACCGGCCCTGCACTAATGTATGAAATGTAATTTAGGACTTGTAAAATTGTTTGCAATCATATATGATTATTCATGCTACATTTTCAAGTTGATTAACCGTGGCAGCCATCTTGTATCGACTTGCCTAAACAAAAATCAGTTGCAGATGTTCAGGCAATCCTGATAGATTTCTTTAATTCATCCATTGATCCATGACATATGTAGCTAATAAACTCACAAAACTACATGATCACCTGCCAGTCACAGCAGATTTTCTTTGTTTCCAGTTATTTGTTACTTGCTTCCCACAGAAGCAGAAACAGCTACTCACGCTCTGGATAGATGAGTTGGTTGTGAATATGAGAGGTGTGTGTGATGAGCAGTTACCAGGGGGATGGGCCAGAGTGCTGCTGCTCACTTTCACTCTCTGTCTTCTTGTCTTCTGTCCAGCACTGACAGCAACTATTCGCTTTCCCGCACGTAAAACTCCATCCTTACATTTTTGGAATTAGAAAATCAGCGATTAGAGCCTGAGCTTTTGGACTTTCCACCTGCTTCACATCGTCTATCCTCCTGCTCCGCCTGCTCAAAGAGAATTAGAAGGTACAGTAATACTTTGTTGACAGAACACTTGTTAATTGGACTGAAAGAGATGTATTCTCTTGCAGGAAGCTTGCTCAAAATTTAAGGGTGATCACTTTCATAACCAATCGTTGCAAACTTGAATAAAGCACTTTTGAACTCAGCTTTTTTATTAAAGTTTCAAAGACCCCAACATGCAATCCAACAAGTCAACATGAGTAGAGGATTAGTACACGTCATGGGGCTTGACGCTTTACAAATACAGTATCACCTTTCTTAGCATGCATTTAATAAATTTCTCATTTAGGAGGCAACTTCACTTGTACTTAAAATACTTGTTGAATATGTTTAGATGCACACAAAAACAAGCAGAATTAATACACGGCACATTGTGCAGTCCCATTATTCTAATGGCTAAAAATACAATGAGCCTTTAAGCTGATGAACGTTCACAATTGATAGCAGAGAGATGATTTTTTTTTTTTTTTTAATGGCGTCCCACGTGATGTCTGCACTTTGATTTGTGAGGAAGCGAGAGCTGACCCAGAGCTGGTTTGATCCACGGATGCTCACTGAGCACAGCAAGAAGTCATTGTGTTGATCTGACACTCTGGGTCCACATCAGCTCATCCTGCACTGACATGTGTCTTTACAGTACTTACAATGTTTGTTTGCTTTTGCATTACAACTTAAACTGTAGCCGTAGACATTTTACAGTTAAGCTTGAATTGATTCATGTTTAATTTTAGAAGGAGGTTTATGCAATGCATGCAGTATAATGTAACTTTATGGTATATTTTTTTATGGAACAGGGGTCAGATTCACCAATTCCCTCAAAAATGCAGAGCGATCATTCGGTTCAGATCTGTGTCAGAAGCAACAGTGTCTTTGTGAACAAATAAAATGGATGAGGTTGCATAATATTTTGCAGCTCTGCTTTGGAGCAGAACTCAGATAAAAACAGATGGGAAGCGTGTTTACGTGGGAAAAACATACATATGCACTAGTAATTTAATCACTTTAACATATAATGAATATCCTTCAGTAATCACTGCTGCGATTTCTATCAATTATAAGTGTTAAACATTCCTTGACATGTTAATTGCAGTGCATTAAAGGTGAAGTTTTAAATACTGCCTACCATTAGAAAGGCGCTGTCTGTTTTAAAGGACCTCATAAAATTGGAGCACATCTGCTCATTAATACTGAGTGAGGATCTCCTCTCTGACCAGCTGCACGGCTCTTTAACCCCTTATTGTGATTAACATTTAGCCACACAGTTCACAGTCCACAAGCTTTATTAACTGATATTAAAATGTTCTGACTGCCAGACCCCCTTTGATTATATAAGATGCAACACTTCTATTTAATTACGCCCACATTCAAACACGTGCATGAGCCCACACCCACACAGAATGTCATGTCAGAGGATGGATTAAGCTACAAGATTATTTGGTGGTGCATTCGAATCTCTCAAAAAGCTCACAGAAGATTTTTTTTTTAAATATACTGTATATATATTTTTTAAATCAAGATTAAGTTTTCAACTTTAAACCTTTTAGGTTAAAGAATAAATCTAATCTGGATTTGAACTCAGAACTTTGTGAAGGAGATTTTCTTAATACAAAAAGCATTGTTTTTTGTGAAGTTGGACGACAGAGTTGTAAAGAACAACTGAAGGGTTAGACAGCAGTCAGGAGACTTGAAAAGAAAGTAAATGTACAAAAACTAAGAAGAAATAAAGACAACAAAATATCTAAAAATAGATGTTTAACTGATCTAAACTGAACAACGTTAAAAAAAAAGCCTAGACATAATATTAGGATTTTACTGTGTTTTGCATTAACACTTGCCAAAATACTTCATATTTCATGTAAACCTGTGACTAATCGGTAAAAGACAAGTTACTAGCACTCTGAAATTTGGTCAGAAAGGAGCTTTGTGTTCATGCTAATGTCTAAAACAATTTCCTGAAGGATCAATAAAGTACTATCATGTCTTATCGTGTTTTATCATATCTTATCATATCTTATCATGTCATTATATCTTATCGTTTCTTATCATGTCTTATCATGTCTTACCATATCTTATCGTTTCTTATCATATCTTATCATGTCTTATCGTTTCTTATCATATCTTATCATATCTGATCGTGTTTTATCATATCTTATTGTTTCTTATCATATCTTATCATGTCTTATAGCTTATCGTTTCTTATCATATCTTATCATATCTTATCATGTCTTATCGTATCTCATCATACCTTATGGTGTCTTATCATATCTTATCGTATCTTATTGTACATTATTGTATCTTATCGTGTCCTATCACATCTTATCGTGTCCTATCATATCTTATTGTATCTTATTATATCTTATTGTATCTTATCGTATCTTATTGTATCTTATCGTATCTTATACCTTTATCATATCTTATTGTATCTTATCGTGTCTTATCATGTCTTATCATATCTTATCATATCTTATCATATCTTATTGTGTCTTATCGTGTCTTATCATGTCTTATCATATGTTATATGTTATTGTATCTTATTGTGTCTTATCATATCTTATCATGTCTTATTGTATCTCATCATACCTTATGGTGTCTTATCATATCTTATTGTATCTTATTGTACAAAATTGTATCTTATTGTGTCCTATCATATCTTATTGTATCTTATTATATCTTATTGTATCTTATTGTATCTTGTATCTTATAGTATCTTATTGTATCTTATCATATCTTTTACCTTTATCGTATCTTATTGTATCTTATTGTATCTTATCGTATATGAGCATAACTTTATCGTATCTTGTCGTGTCTTATCGTGGCTTATCATATCTTATAGTATCTTATTGTATCTTATCGTATCTTATACCTTTATTGTATCTTATACCCTTTATCGTATCTTATCATATCTTATTGTATCTTGTTGTATCTTATTGTAACTTATCGTATCTTATTGTATTTTGTACCTTTATTGTATCTTATTGTATCTTATTGTATTTTATTTTATCTTATTGTATCGTATTGTATCGTATTGTATGTTATTGTATCTTATCGTATATTATCATAACTTTATTGTATCTTATCATGTCTTATCATAGCTTATTGTGTCTTATTGTATCTCATCATACCTTATTGTGTCTTATCATATCTCATTGTGTCTTATCATGTCTTATCATATCTTATCATACCTTTTTGTGTCTTATTGTGTCTTATCAGATCTTATCATACCTTATTGTGTCTTATTGTATCTTATCAAATATTATCATATCTTATCGTATCTTATTGTATCTTATCGCATTCTATACATTTATCGTATTTTATTGTATCTTATTGTATCTTATCATACCTTATTGTGTCTAATCATACCTTATTGTGTCTTATCATATATTATTGTATCTTATCATACCTTTATCGTATCTTATCATGTCTTATCATATCTTATCATACCTTATTGTGTCCAACTGTGTCTTATCATACCTTATCGTGTCTTACTGTGTCTTATTGTATCTTACCATATCTTATCGTATCCTATTGTATCTTACTGTGTCTTATCGTATATTATTATATCTTTTCGTATCTTATCATATCTAATCGTGTCTTATCAAACCTTATCGTGTCTTATCATATATTATTGTATCTTATCATACCTTTATCATATATGATCATGTCTTATTGTGTCATCATATCTTATTGTATCTTATTGTGTCTTATTGTGTCTTATAGTGTCTTATCGTATCGTGTCTTATCGTGTCTTATCGTGTCTTATTGTGTCTTATCATATCTTTCTGTATCTTATCACAGCTTATCATATCTTATCATACCTTTATCATATTTTATTGTGTCTTATCGTGTCTTATATTTTATCGTGTCTTATCGTATCTTATCATAACTTAACGTGTCTTATCATACCTTTATCATCATGTTTTTTTTATACCTTATCTCATCTTGTCATATTTTATCATACCTTATCATACCTTATCATGTCTTTTCGTGTCTAGAGCAAGTAAAACCAGGAGCAGAGTGAGAAAATGTGGACAATTTGTCCTCCAGCAGTCTAATCCTATAGCAGCATAACTAAGGGGTAGGTCAGGAAACCCAAGTTGATCCTAATAGGATTTATCAAAAAGGAAAGATGCAATCTCAGCCTTAAAGTTTTACATTGTGGACACACTGGACGCATTGTCCAGTTGGACAATGTGTCAGCCTCACGGAAAGAAACTGGAAGTTGGTTCCACAAGTGAGGAGCCAGATAACCAAAGCTCTGTCTCCCATTCCACTCTAGGAACCATAAGTAAACCTGCAGTCTGAGATAGACGTGCTCTGCTAGGAAAATACGAAACAATAGGATCTGTAATATAAGATGGAGCTAGGTTGTTGAGAACTTTGCAGGTTAGAAGTACAAATTTGAATATTTCCGAATTGGAGCCAGTGGAGAGAAGCTAAAACTGGAGAAATGTGATCTCTCCGACCAACACTCAATAAAACTCTGGCAGCAGCATTTTGGATTAACTGAAGACTTTTTAAATATTTGTGGACATCTAGAAAATTGTGATAGTCCAGTCTACAGTTGATGTGATAAATGCATGGACCAGTTTTTCTGCATCATTTTTGGACAAGATGTTTCTAATCTTAGTTATTACACAGGTGGAGGAAAGTAGTCCTGGTAACTATTTTTTAAATGTGGGGGTTAAAAGACATATCTTGATCAAAAATAACAAACAGTTTTTTCCCCCCATTAGAACCAAAATGGATAAAATGAATGCCATCTAGAGGAAGTGAAAGATGCAAAATTTCTTCTTAAGATGCTCAGATCCAAAAAAGCACAACCTCTGTCTTGTCTGAGATTAAAAGCAGAAATTTTAGGGTCATCCAGGTTTTTATGTCTTTAAGACATGCTTGTAGTCTAAGAAACTAATTTAATTATTTGGGTTTCATGGACAAATATAACCGTTTATCATAAGCTTACCAATGAAAATTGATCCCATGCTGTTTAATAACTTTACCTAATGGAAGCATAAGTAGAGTATTGGTCCAAGCACTGAACCCTGTGGAACTCCATGACTAACTTTGGTGTATGAAGAAGATTCGTTATTTACATTTACAAACTGGAATCTATCAGATAAATATGATTTAAACCTATTTAGAGCTGTTCCTGTAATTCAAATATCATATGCAAACCTCTCTAGTAGGATATTGTGATCAACTGTATCAATGCAGCCCTGAGGTCTAACAGGACCAGTGTAGACACCTGTTCGTTGTCAGAAGCCATGAGAATGTCATTAGTAACTTTCACCAGTGCTGTCTCTGTGCTATGGTGAGCTCTAAACCCTGACTGAAATTTTTCAAACAGATTATTTTGGTTCAGATATTCACACAACTGATTTGCAACTATTTTCTCTAAAATGTTTGAGATGAAAGCTAGATTAGATATAGGTCTATAATTGGCCAGAATTCCTGAAATAAGATCAGGTTTTAATTACAGCTATCTTAAAGCTCTGTGGTACATAACCATTTATTAAAGACAAATTAAGCAAATCCAAGCTGTGGTTATTAATTAAGGGAAATACCTCTTTAAACAGGCTGGTTGGGATGGGATCTAGCAGATTTGTTGATGGTTTGGATGAAGCTATTATTTTTGACAATCCATTCATATCAGCATCTCTATACTTCCAGACATGGAAGATGAATGTGGATTCTATCGACATGTGGACGTCCCAGACCATGTCCACTACATCGTCGCCTTCTTTGTCTTGGTGATCGGCGCAGTGGGGGTAACTGGGAATTCCTTGGTTATGTACGCTTTTTCATGGTAAGCAACTTTGCTCTTATTCTCATAATATATATTTAGAGCATTACTAAGAGTTTCATGAAAAGAATTTATATGTTTTCAATTGATTTTTTTCTTTATTACCAAAAAGTGACTGAATTATTTTGGGAGAATCAAGGGTCACACACACAACAGGACTACTCCTGGATGAAAAAAATTAAACTGTGGGCCCAACATGCTTTTTGCATTAGGTTGTGTATCTGAGGATGCACAACCATCTCAAATGACTCAGCACTCAATAACATCTCATGTCACACTTGTTCAGTACACACAAACGCACTCTAAATATAGTCTGTAATATTTACTATACTTTATTTAATAAACTGATAACTTTATGTTATAAATAGAATGATTGCGCTCTGTTACGTCTCAGAAAATAAAATCATGTTCAAAATAAAATAAAAATAGTTTTTAAGGTGATGGTCAACTAATGGCTTTTTTTTTTTTTTTTTGGTAACAGTGCATTGCTGTCTTTAAAAATGGGATTTTTTTTAATTAATTTTGACATGCCAAGACAAATTGACAGAAATTTCTGATCACTATTATTACTGTATTGTTAAAATTGATACCATTGTCTGTTTTTTATTTTTTATTTTCCTGTTGACTGAATTGTTATGAGAGCCACAAAAATGACAAAGTTAATCAGGAAAAAAAAGAAAAAAAAAATCAATTTACTGTAATTTCTGCTGTACTTGTCACACTGCCCTATAAGTCGCATCGGTCCAAACATGTCTAATAAAGTGGAAAAATCCATAAATATGTTGCTTCCCATTGCATACATCACCGCTGACGCATTGCGTTTGTTACGCGTCACCGCTGACAACCCAGAAATGTGGGCCGGTGTTGTGCCAAAAATCAATGGGCTGCCAAATGACGGCCGTGAAAACATGCACGGGAGAACTTTAATAAGAATTTAACAAGATTAACACTTAAAAACAATTATTTGTTTGCTCGATTTTATAGTAAAGATGTATCTCAGTCTAACGTTTGCTTAATAAAAGGACTTTAATGGTCAAATCAGCTGTATTTCGAAATTATTTATTTCCCCGGTGCTCCGGGAGCACGCAGACAAAGAGCAAAAAAAGGAGGAGGAATGCTGCTTGTTTCTTCGAAATTTACCAAGAAAAGCACCTAAAACAATTGTTTGTTTGCTCACAATTATAGCAAAGGTGCGTCTCAGTTGAACTTTTACTTAATAAATGCACTTTAATGGTCAAATTTGCTGCATTTCGCCGGGACGATACAGCAAAATGAAGCTGAGGTTGCTCCAAGCAGCAAGCAGAATGATGGTGGGAGGCTATGGCAAGCTGACTGTGTCATTAATAGCTGGTGAAGATTCTCAGTCATTCAGAACGTGGCAAATTCAAAAAAGTTCAAGACAAAAATAATAAAAGTATAAAGAAAATTATAATAAAGTCCAGTTGTTTTTGTCTTGAACTTTTTTTGAGTTTGTCATTATAGCCGCGTTTACTTGTTACATGATGCAACAGCATGCGCCACTGCTACTGCTATTCTGCTGCCATCAAGTGGCTGAAAGTGGTACCGCTCAGTTTTATTTTTCAGTCAGAATGAATGAAAACAGTCATATCTCAGCCAAAAATTGA
>JARVGS010000672.1:18626473-18644003 GCA_031762315.1 Hypsolebias antenori
ACCCAGTGACCAGGCGCTTGCCGACAAGCCCCCATCCCATGCTTGGTTCCAGGTTGGGTCACCGGTAACCCACGTCCGATCAAAGGACACTGAGCTCCTCGCTTTTTTTCTGTCCACATGAGTTTTTGCAAAACTCCAAAAGCTCATAACTTATATGGAATGGTTACTATCTAATTAAGTAAATAAAACTGAATCAATTAATAATTTAATTTTCCAAAGTAAAATTCTTATCACTTTTTAAAGTTTACATATTATTTTGACTTTCTTTGGGGTTTTGACTTTCTTTGGGGTTTTGACACAGTTGTATTGGCATTGTTGAATAAAGCTCCATTGTCAGATATGGAAACCTTTTCATGAAAAGCACACTGAAATTGGTTCAACATTTCTATTTGTATTTGTCTTTTATATGCTCTGGAGGGGTAGATTTAAAAATATATTTTTTAATTTTATTTAATCGGCCAGCCAATCAATCAATCTACTGTACCCCTAGCCTTTTTTTTTTTTTTTTTTTTTACTAAACAAGTTTTATAAAATTTGCCAAAATAACTACATGTGCACAAGTACTTGGACTAATTTCACATTATACAGTTGTCATGAAACTTCAACAGAAAAGTTAATGTTTTCTTCTCTGATGTGCCATGCCATTCTTTAAAAGAACAAATTAAATGGTAAATTTAGACAAAGTGCATCTTCCTAGTAAATGGCTCAAATTTCTTGTTTATCTTCAGGCACTTTAGGAACTTCTTTTGTCTTTTAATCTTAGCTTGAAGTCTAAAGTCGCAGTTGTTGATTAGTACACACTATGCACATTTGTTTGTCCATTCAGGCTTGATGATCTTTAAAAAAAACGAGTTTACTCCCACTTTTTGAAACATCTGTCAACAGTTTTAACGCTTCAGTTCCTTCATTAGAGTAAACTGGTTTGACCCCGGGCTAATTTTAGGGTTCATTAGAAACCTGCGATGATAAATACGCTTACTTTTGCTGTGAGAAATGTGCATCTGTTGACGACGCCTTCAAACACGTCTTTATTTCACCTCAATGAATGGTGCTGCCATGGAATAATGATGTAATGACTTTACATGTGGAAACGATCTGAAGATTTTGCACTAAATATATGACTGGTTTCAGGACAACCATAGAAAATTATCCAGAACCCCTTTTTTTCCCAGCTTTGGTTCTTATAATTCTAAATGAAATTCTGAGACATAGTACATGCGTATTACAACTCATTTGTAGTTTGAGCTAAGTTGAGGGTGAATAAAGAGAACTACTGTCCAAGTGTTGGATAATCTTTCTTTTAAACATTGAATGTAACATCATAATGTTAGAAATTATGTAAAAATAAACAGTACTCTAACTTTTATTGGCCATGTATGTTTAAATATAAGCATATGCAGTGTGGTTAATGGTTTAAACTTGGACCACTACCTTATGAATGATTTATGAAAGGAGGATCCAATATGGACTTGTATGGGGTTTTATTTTAGATCGTTTCAGGGTTATTAGTCTGTGGGTATTCTGTTTCTTTTTAAATGTTCCTTGACAGGTTTCACAAAACACTCAAAACATTGCTACTGTAGCATATAAGTCTATAAAAAATGCATAAAAGTTAACAAAGTCAAATAAAACGTGTGGAGTCTGCTCTGTTTTTCTCCCACTCATTTAATTTATGTGCTTTTCATTTGTAGGTTTACGGTCTTACAATAGTTTAAACTAACATCAGCTAAATTTAGCTTGTGTTTGCTAAAAGCTCTCTAGCTCCAGATGTTTCTTTTTCCAACCATAATATCTGTCAGTATGGTAGAAGTTAAGTTGTCTGTACCAAAGGGGGCATTTAAACTTCAGTAAGGCCAGAGGTAACTTGTATTTGCTAGATATTTATTTTTATTTGCGCTGTAAGAAATCACAAGTTTTTGGACCGAATCCTTCATAAACAATATCATTGAGCACATCCAATATATGAAACTGAGACATTTGTCTAGCTGTTTAAATTTAGTCTGCATTGTGAATTTAATTTTGTTTGAAACACTCTTTACTGCACTCTTTGATCTGGTTTTACACATGCTCTTCACTCACCACCTATTATTCTTCCCAGACATTTTTCTGAAACCCTTTAAATCCAGAAGTCGAGAGGCTGGCCAGAAGAGCAGTTTAATTTCCTCTCTGCAGACTTGACAGACTTCTGTAAACCACTTTGAAAAAGCTGCAACCTTTAGTGAGCTGGAGCTGTTTTTATTCACAATAAAGTATGATTTTGAACAAAAATGCAAACCGTTTGAAGGGGACATCACTGGATAACTGAATTGGCTTCATATTCATGCAGTTAAAATAATAAAATGAAAGGTATATTTGCATGAAGAGTGTTACTGGACTGTTGGGGAAAAATCTACTTGTTGTATTTTTGACTTTGAATCTAACTACTGGTTAAGTTTGGGTGCAGAAAAAAAAAAAAAAAACGAGAGCAAGCTGCGAAAAAACACACCCTGCATTTTAGCAAACCACACAGACAAATAGCTTATAGTCTGTGATGCTTAGCTGAGAAATAGCTAGCTTAAAAAAAAGTCATCTGTTGCATTGAAACTCAATTTATTCAGGCTTTTCTCGCATGATTACATAGAATGATTTAAAGTTGAAAAGGTATTTTTAATAATACTTGTGCATCAAAGTAGACTTCTGGAGATGTGCTCAGGTTGCATATGGATATAGTAGAAACTGTTACTGTCTGCAGCATGTGTTTGATCCCAGTCTGATTGGTTTGTGACTCTCTCAGGTTGTATTGAGACATCTGTTTCCAGTCTCCTTTATGGACCATGACAGAGCAATGAAGAGTAAGCACGCTGTTACATGGTTTTAATTTGGATTACTCGCACGCTTTAGGATGAAACACTTACAAAAGGAGAGTTTTACTTTTATTTGTTCCATGTAGTAAAATTTATATGAATTCTGTTAACTTATCAACAGATTCGTCACAGTTTTCTTGCACCTTTTGTCACCGTCTACCAAGAGAAGAGCTAAACACAACTAGCATAGCATAAGGTGTTTTAAAACTTTTTTGGTTTAAGTGCTATACAGAGTGAGCTAGTTTTAATTACTTGGAAACTTTGGGGGGACAGGATAATGGCCAGGTAAATTTTTTGAAAATCAATCTTTTGTGATCTGTACACTCAAGATTCAGTCATCGAGGCAGCAAGAGAAACTTCGCCATCACCTTGCTATTAGCTGATGACTAAGTGTCATAATATAGATATCCATGACAAAACCACAAAGGCGTTGCATCAACCACTGTTGCTGGTAGAAACCAGTACGGACTATCATCTTAGTCCTGAAGGCCTACAGGTCTAAAAAGCATTTTCCTATCTTTTGGCTCAGCAGGGTGAACCAACGGCCTCTGTTCCTGACCTGCCACAAGAGCATTTAGTATTCTGTGCAGGGTTGGTGTTTCTCTTGAGTGTCTTTGTTTGCGTCGTCATGGCAATTTGACTCAGAACCCTTTTTAAAGATGTTCCTGGCATCTTTATTGGCATCGATTCTAGCTGCCAATTTGATGTTGTGTAAGAGAGGGGTCAACCCATGACAACCATTCACCCACCTCTGTTCATGTTCTTAATTGGTACGTTTGACTGTGAGAAGAAAAGGAAAAGCTATTTGGTTCCCTCCCAACCACCCTGTGCTACTGTTCAACACATTTTTTTGCTTGCCAGCTTGTCACATGGTAACCATTAACCCAGAGCCACTGGTATCATATTTTGCACTTTACAGATACTTTTCAGCCTGTACTCTATCTACAACCGACTTGCAGACTTTTGCCTTGTCGCTGTTAACATACATGTTTCATTCCTCCTTCAATCCTTAACAATGTGGACAACAAACAAAAGAGCAAGGTTGAATAAATGAAAACTTCTGAAGAATAATTTTTGGAAAGTAAAACAGTGTATTGACTAAGTCCCTGCCATGGAATAGCCTTTGCTATACAGTATTTAGGACTAAAAACTAGTATTGATACAAACGTTCCTTTATTTTGTTTTGCCATCGACTATATTCTTATGTACTTTCTCATCCATTTAGTGTCTCCTATTGTGATCTTATTTTTGTAAATGTTTATCAAAGTATTATTAGAGGTAGTGACCGAGCATATGCCATACAATTCTAGCCTCACAGATGTTTCCATTTGACCAATCTTTGTAGGTATAAAGGTTTAAAAAATACCCCCACAAAAGGTTGCTCAATTTATTTGGGCAAGTTAAAGAGGTTTAGGAATGCCAATGGTTGAGGTTTAAGCTAAACAAGTCTTGCATTAATGCGACTGAGAGGAATTTCTGGTGTGTGAATAGAGACCACACGCTTGTGAGAGAATATCTCACTTCAAAAGAGTGAAAAGCTTCAGAATTTTTTGAGAAACTGAGATTCATTTTTACTTTTTTTTTTAACGCACTATTACAAACTGAGCTGAATATTAATATTTCAAGACAAGGCAATGATATAAAGGCATTGTAACAGTGTGGGAGTCTAGTTTGCCTTCCGTGTGTGTGATGACATAATGTCAGACCCGAGACTTCTCCATATAAGGTCTCCTATCTTACTCTATGCTGACTTAGCGTGCATCTCTCTGTCTTTCCAACTCTCACCATGAGACACTTCCTGACTTGACTTCTGAGATGTGAAACAACCGCAGGCCTTTTTCTCACTTTATACTTTTACTAAAGACAGGAATGGACCCACTGACCCGCTACGGCATTGATTATTATCCCTATAATGAAGCAGTATGATGTTAAATATTACACTAATGAATGATATTTATAATTGAAGTGATTTATTTTCTTCAAAGGGTGTTTTCCCCTAACTTTGAAACATGACATTTCAATGCTAGACTAAATAATTAGATTTTTGGGTGCGCATTTAATTCTGAAAGGTTTTGGAACTTTTTTTTTAAAATCGTTATTCTATACATCTTTTAAGTTTTGTTACTAATAATACACAGATAACTACTTTCACAGGTCTACACTCGAATAACCAGTCATTATTAGTAGCTCCACAGCAGTAAAATCACCAGTGTGGAAAGAAAAACCACAAAACAGCAGCCTCACCACTCTGCGGCTACATTCCCATTCATGTAAACACAGTTGGACAGATACTTATTCATTTGGAAAGCATAATCACAAACTCTTCATATGGTCTTTTTTATTTATTTAAATTATAAGGTAGCAAAAAATATAAACTGTAACAAATAGGAATGATATGCATTAAATAATATGATACAGATAAAAAGAAGTGAGTAAACGCACAATTCAACTTCTTGCTCTCTGGACTGAACTCTATTGGAGGTTGCTGTTCATTACTTATCTGCTTGTTGTCACGAGTGTCTCAGACTTATCTTGATTTGTATTTATAGATGTCACATGCCAGAGATTCTTACTCATCTATTTGTTTTGTATCCACATGAGAAAGACCATTTGAGTGAAGGAAACTGGGATTTACAAAGTACCGGTACTTGTTTACCACAGACTGATGCATCAAACACTGAACTGTGTTTAAATTTGTGAGAAGTTTACAGAGGCACTTCTCTTATATTTATTTAAATTTTACTGTATTTTTTTTTCTAATATTGCCATATCGAGCATGAATTCATGAATCTCAGGTCTTATTTTCAATGTTGATTACAGAACAGATTATGGGTACATAGAAACAAAGCCCAGAGCTGTGTGTGTATTTATATAGCCACAAATAAATTTGTCTGTACCCTTCCACAATAATTAAGCAAACACAACTGATATGACTGATCAAAAAGCTCAGTTTTGTCTTAACTAGTCCAATAAACTTTGCCCAGAATCTTTGGGGCGTGTCAACATTCATTTTGGCAAGTTTCTGTCTTGCTTTATTTATTTACTTTTATTTTTTCTCTCAGTAGTGGAACACTTCTGGGGCTTCTTTCATTTAGCACATTAGGATTCAAAATGCATCAATCTGATCAATCTGGGGTTGCATTTTTTTCTTGCGTCCACGATCTGGGAGGTTGGCTACTGTCCAATGAAACTTATACATTTTAATATTAGCAACTGTGGTTAGAGGAACATGAAGTTGCTTGGAGATGATCTTGTAGTATTTACCTTTTAACATGCAGTAGATATATATGGGACACTGATAGGCACAGTTTGACTAATCCGCAGAACTAACTTTCCGTTTAGCAGATGTTTTTTGCTAACTTTAAATACCTTTTTAGCGGAAATAGTTTCTGCTAAATTTAAATCTTGTAAATGCAGGTCCCCTATGCTTTTTTTTAAGACAGTTTTCCGCACTAAAAGCATATAGGAGAATGGTGATTTACATAGTGCGATGCTATGCTATGCCAAGCTAAGCAAACATAGGCACCTGTTGGTGACATCACCAACATCCGTGTTTTTTTTTTTTTTTTTAACCCCCTCATACCTTACACAAATAGTCTCTGACTCATGGGGTCAGTTTACAGCCAGTAACAGAGATTTTAATGTAAATGCCATACACAGAAGAAGAAAATAATGAAAAAAACATTTTCACACTCAAAACATTGTAAACAGTTAGAAACATTGCACACATTATTCCTACCATGCATGCTTGCAATGCTAACTGTCTCTGGGACGTGACACTCTCACACATGATTTTACACGTCTTTATTTTAATACAAATGTATTACCAAGAGAATATTGATGATGATGCACAGCAACTTTGTAGGTAATTTATAAAAAATAGTTAACCGCAAAGAGGATCGCCAAAGTGAGTTAATTCATTATAGTAAATGACACGAGGGAGAAGTCCGACACATTGAATGCGTCACTCTGCTTCAGCACAGCAGAGTTCTGCTCTGCCTCTTTGGTTCTGATGGACCGGATTAATTTCTGAAAGCTCACCTCTGAACAGAACATGGATGCTTTACTTGCAAACCACAAATTATGATTTATGAACAGTTTTGAGTTGTGTTCACTTAAATGTTGTCACATTACAGAGGCTTGCAGTGTCTGCGGCAGCAGTTTATGGTAAAAGATAGCGCTTTAGAGAAGGGAAGTTTGAGATTATCGTCATTGTATGTTCCCATAAAATGGAGGAATTAGTTGTCAACATTTAACCCATCACGCATGAGATACACCCAGGAGGAGCAGTGGGCAGCTATGTAAGCACCAAGGAAGCAATTGGGGATTAGGTGTCTTGCTCAGAGACACCACGACATGTGGCTGGGAGTCGAACCATGACTTTCTGGTCCCAGGTCAGCTGCCCTACCTCTACCCCATCTCGTCCTCGCATTAGCTTCCACAATTTTTCAAAAATCTGTTTAGCGGTGTAGTATTAGCAAAGCTAATTTTTTTAGTCGGTGAATTAGCGGTTAGTGAGAGTAGCCCCTCGCTGCAGCATGCAGAACAGGGCGGGGACTGACCATTGTCAGTCGCAGATCCTTATTTGGAAGTGGTAGTGTTGCACTCCAGAAAGGACGGTGGCGCTGTTGTCATAATCAGTCCTGTAAATATGTGAACCCTGACCGTCATGCTAACCCTTAGCTTAACCTTAAGCCTGACCATAATGCTAACCCTAACCTTAACCGTCACGGGACTATCATTTCCAAATAAGGAGCGAAGGGGGCGGGGACGGACGGAAGTGGTCTGTCTCCTCCCTGTTCTGTTTGCTGCAGCGAGGTATATTTGCAGACTGCAGCAGTGCTTCTGCTGCCTCCTTCTGTTCAGAAGGAAAAACAACATGTATCTGAAACTGAACATGGCTGTTACTCCACATCCAAAGTGAACTCAACAGAAGAGACTTCAAATGGACCAAAATCTAACAGGTCAGATTTACGACAGAATATTAGGGCCACGTTAATCACAATTTTTTTATTGCATGGAATTACAAAAATGATGTCATAGAATAAAATAGTATGAGAACATTTTTTATAAAATTAAGAAAATTAGGTCGTAATATTACCAGAATGACGTCATAATAACATGAGAATAAAGTCATGGTTTGCCCATCACGATGTTGTCAAAACACTCGTCCACGTTATTCTCCAGACTGTCCAAGGTCTCCTCGTCCAGTTTGTTTTATTGAACAACAGGCAGAGGTTAATATTAACAATTTTTTTAATGTTTGATTTAATATATTGGCTTGTTCTACCTGAGTTGAATCGTATTTGTTTGGTTTACCTGCATCCTGCCATGTAACTTACGCATCACAGCTCTCACGTGATCTCAGCCGCTCATCACCAGGTCACATCAGAGTCCTGCTGCGGGTGGATTCACTACTCAAGGAGACACTTTCCTTTCTGCATTTCAAGGGATGATATTTGCTGTGATGCTGACGAAAATATGTGGCCAGACAGACAGGAACGTCTGGATGTGCAAGAATGATTTACAGTACTGTGTGTGTTGTATGGTCCAATTCAGTTCCAATATGGACTGCATTGTTGTTTACAGCTGCTGAAGATTCTTAGTCATCCTTATTCTTAGTCAAGGTAAATTCAGAAAAGTTCATGACAAAAACAATTGGACTTTGAGAATTTTTACAAAACCTTATAATACAGCTTTAGGACTGATACCCAGCCAGTTTCACACCTATCCATGTGACCAGATTGGTCCGTCTATGATTTAGATTAACAAAAAAAAAAAAAGTAACAAACTCCTACTGTGAGGTGTGATAGGTCAATCTGAATATGAATGTATGTATCTTATCTCAGCTTTATAACTCAAACCCCCACACTTCCCATTCTCTGATTTAAGGAAATTTCTTGGAGGAGAAGCAAAATGTCTTCTGTTACAATTGAGTCCAGTAGTTTTTGTCTAAACTACATTTTAAATAAATTCAAAAGGCGTTCAATGTAAAAAGAACTGGACTTTGTTTTTAACAAGATTACTCACTTGCATCAATTTAACTAACTACTTCTATTAACTACTGTACTTCAATTGAATTATTTGTTATCTAACTGTTGCACTCCTACAATATCCTAATGAAGAGTTCCTGAATGTTATCTTATACATCCCCTCAGGGGAGAGCGCGAACGCAGTCCCCCACTACCATAAATTTTGCAGTCAAGATTCCCACATTTGGGGAATTTGCAAGGATATCAGCTTTGTCGAAGTGCAATGACAAAGCCTCACCCTGGGTGAACCACCTTCATGATCATGGTATCTCCCCTGCCAGGTAAGTATGACTTGCATACATCACTCACAGGAATGTGTTTTAGGCTCCTATCCTTCTGAATGACGGCACTCATAGAATAGAAGACAACACCGGAGCTCAAACTCGTCATATTTTTTGTTTCCAAATAAATAGTTCACACAAAGGTTGACAAAGAATGTCAAATTTTAATTCCTTTAGTTTAAGACACATCCGTAATTTGGCACAATGCAATGCGGCATCGATGCGCAACAAGCTATCCTAAAATCTCACAACCTTCATAAAGTAATTCACCTAAAGTGGACCTACATCACAACAGAGCTCAGATTAGATCAATCCAGACTGTGAGACCTACAGCCGAGATTTAGAGAAATTAATAAAAACTCAACTCAGAAGGGACTTTTTTCAGCTTGCAATGACATCACTTCCTGTCTTCTCTCAGACTGCGAGTAGGCTCTCGCTGCAGCATGTAGAACGGGGCGGGGACTGACCATTGTCAGTCGCAGATCCTTATTTGGAAGTGGTAGTGTTGCACTCCCGAAAGGACGGGGGCACTATTTTCATAATCAGTCCTGTAAATACGTAAACCCTGACTGTCATGCTAACCCTTAGCTTAACCTTAAGCCTGACCGTAACGCTAACCCTAACCTTAACCTTAAGCCTGACCATAATGCTAACCCTAACATTAACCGTCACGGGACTATCATTTCCAAATAAGGAGCGAAGGGGGCGGGGACGGACGGAAGTGGTCCGTCTCCTCCTCGTTCTGTTTGCTGCAGCGAGGTATATTTGGTTGTGTCATCCATCCATCTATTATCTTTTACCTCTTCTTCCATTTTGGGTCACATGGGTCGCCGGTGCCCATGTCCAGCAATCACAGTGCGAGGTGCAGGGTACACCCTGGACGGGTCGCAAGTCCATCACAGGCCGTCGTGCCATGTAATGAGTAAAAGTGGCTTTTAATGACACAATTGGCTTGCCTTAGCTCACTCAACTGAGACACACCTAATGTCAAGCAAACAAATAGTTGTTTTAGGTGCTTATCTTGTTACGTTTTGAAGAAATACACAGCGAGTCGGCCCTCTGCATGCTAATGCTTCCGCGTATCGGCTTTTGAAATGCAGCTGATTTGACCGTCAAAGTGCATTTATTAAGGAAATGTTAAACTGAGACACACCTTTGCTATAATGTCGAGCAAACAAACAATTGTTTTAGGTGCCTCTCTTGTTAAATTTCAAAGAAATGAACGGCGTTCCTCCTTCCTGATTTCCTCCCTCTGCGCACTTCTGGAGCATCAAGATGACCTGATACTTTTAAAATGCAGTTGATTTTACCATTAAAATGTATTTATTAAGGAAAAGTTAAACTGAGACACACCTTTGTTGTAATTTCGAGCCAAACAAATATTTTAAGTGTTAATCTTGCTAAATTTTTGTCAAAGTCCTCCTGTGCACACTCCTGCGGCCACCATTTGGCAGCCAATTGATATTTGGCACAACACGGCCCACATTTCTGGGCTGTTATTGGTGACACATAATTGATGTGACTTGTACGGCGAAGCGACTTGTTTTTCCCACTTTATTAGACATATTTGGACTGATACGACTTATAGGGCGGTGCGACGTGAATGGTGTAAAATATGATAATAAGGATGAAACAATAATCAAATTCTGTTTTAGGTTGTCTTTAATGGACCACAACCTTGTCATTGCTTAATGAATTTCAAGAGCTTATATTAATATCTGACCTGTTATAGACATGTGTTTAAATCACCTACATTTAGAGAAACAGATTTAAATTCTGACCAAATCGATGAGCCTTGTTTGAGTGGGGCCAAAACCAAAGTATGTTAAACATTTTTATTCTAAATAAAATATACTAGTTCGTACAAATATTTCTCCATAAACCATTATACTGCAGTCAGTTTTACACTACATAGTTATTTTTGCAGAAAAATGATAAAGTTCCTATCTGAAGGATGAAGCATACGGGCTACAGCTAGCTGCTGCTGCTGTTCACATTTGCAAAGAACCATCATATTACATGTTTTTTAAATACCCATGAAATGCAAATGTTAATAAACTACATACACACAGGCATCCATTTCCAATGCACGTTACATCAGTTCTTGCAGTTGCATGGATACAGTATGTATGGAGGCAAAAACGTATATAAATGTGTAAATAAATTTAGTAATTGAAAAAGTTAAACAATTAAATATACAGTGAGAACAAAAATCGATTAATATACACAGTGAACTGATATAGACTTTTTAATACAGATTCTGCTCTGTTCTATACAATAGCACATAATATAAATATTTTACATTACTATTATTTTTCTATACACGTGGTCATAAATGTAAATTACAGTGTACACATACACACATACAGTATTAACACAAATACACTTACATGTGTTTTTTTATATGTTTTAACTCTCCAACTCGCTACGAGTTTATATCACAATGACTGTTTTTCTGTCCTGCAGATGATTGTGACCAAGGAAAGGGTTTTTTGACTAAAACCCAAAATAAACAAGTATTTACATCCCTGAAAAATATACATGAATACACAATAATTATTGTTTGGCTGTTTGGCTCACAACTAGTGTAAAAGGGGTGAGAGTAAAAGAGGAGCCCAAAGAGCTGTCCAGATTTTGAGTCCATACAAAGTCAAAAGTGGATTCGATCTACTTCAGTGACACAAACAGTAGTGGTCTACTTTAACACCCAGAATACAACAGCTGATTGAGGGCTGGTTATATTTCTTTTTAGCCCCGCAAGTTTGGAAACAAGACACAAAGCCCTGAGGAGAAAGAGAGACAAATATAGTGGAACATGTCCAAGTTTTAGTCCAGAGGCTGTTTAGCTCTACAGTCATTCAAAATGCAGTTCAAAAATAAATAAATAAATACATAAATAAAAACACCTGCGTAAAACAACTGGTTAGTACGAAGGTGTGTCCATTTTCAGTGGCTGTTTTCATGCTGGGATCCCTTGTGTTCAGGTGTGCAAGTTAACCAGCACTGGCTTTAAAAAGTTTTCACAAAGTATTGCCCTTTAACTGTCTCTTTAAAACTGTAGTGATGGAGTTTAGTGTTTTTCTGTATACACATAAATACAAATGCCCAAATAAATATCCTTTTTTTTAACATCCAGTAGCCCCTGTTGTCTATCAGACGATAAACTCCTTTCTTGTACTTTGTAGTATTTTCACTCAGTAATCTACAGTACTGTGCAAGCTTTTTAAATCACCCCTGACTTGTTTGTACTTTGCTTCCAAGGAACTTTCTTGTACGCTTTTTTTTTTTTTTTTTTTATAAATTCATAATCAGCAGTTTTCTAGGATTTGTACTTTACGTTTCCCCATATTTTCTGTTCAATTTTTATAAATGACCATGACAATACTATAAAGTGCTTAAAATGTACACATTTCACAAGATATCTTTTGGGAATCACCTTGTTGGTTTGAAATGATTATTTTATACTTTTAAAAATGTGTAATCTTTTTTTGTTTTTGTAGATTCAAATAAAAAAAACAGGGGTACCACTTTACAATAACGCTCCCTTTTATGGCTAATAAATAGTTTACAAATATGTTATTAATTCCTCTATAAACACTTAATAAATCATTAATAATTGTTTGTTATGCATTAATTAAGGGTGACAGAGATACAAAACGGACTAGTGTCTTGCCAAAATCTGTTCATATATATATATATCTCACAAGGTTGTAACTTCATCTGAAATGTTTAATTTAACAACTCTAGATGAAATATATAAGTGGCAAATTTGGTTCACTATTTGGTAAGAAACTGGTCAGTTTTGTCACTCAGTCACCTTTAATTAATGCATAATAAACAATTATTAATGATTTGTAAAGTGTTTATAAAGGAATTAATATAATATATAAACTATTTATTAGCCATCCATAAGGGGATCTTTATTGTAAAGTGATAATAAAAAAATGGACCAAATTGTATTTTTGTGACATTCTGAACAAAGCGCTTAAAGATCCATGTGAAAATAGGTTCTTTGCTAACTTTTATATGTGTCAAACATCCTTTAAGCTTTAGAGCCATTTTATGTTTAAATGATTCAGAGGTCAGATGTAAGTAGCTCAACATAGAAACAAAGCTTTCTTCCAAAATGGTCATTTACAAGGACTGAAAATGAATGCGAAACCAGACAAAGTTCACAGAAAAACTCTGAAAAGCCTTTAGAAAACTTTTGGAAATATTGCTTTATATCACTTTGAAAGATTGCAGGACAGTCTGCTGCCTCGGAAACAAAACATAAAGAAATGAGAGATGGCTCAAGCTGTTTGCACATCACAATTCTGTATTCACATTCTCTTTGTTCACATCTGATGGGTCATTGCTTTGTTCATGTTTTATTGCACATAATCCTGGACAAACAAACATTTTTTCATTAATGCAATTACAGATTTGTTGCAGATGGGCCTGCACAAATCGATGAACATACAACCTCAAATCACACAAACTTCCATTGTCATAATTATCAGTTTACTTGGAAAAATAAAATGAACATGCCTTTTAATGTTGTCACACAGTCTTCTAAAATGCAGTATGGTGCCGACTAGAAATTACATAGAAATGAGTTTTTTTTTTGTTGTTTGTTTAATTTTTGTGGTGATTTTTTTCTTTTGTTGTTGTTTTTGTTTTTGCTGTTAAATTTTATAGAAGCCTGTAAACTTTGCTATACCCTTTACAGATACATTGTTGTAAACATATAGCCAGACCAAGTCAGCACCATAACAACATACTTATACCCAATTAAGGCATGGAAAAAATGAAAGAGAAAGACGTCTGCTATTTAAATCATCATCACTGAGAACATCAGTGCAGGTAGATACTTGTGTGCTTTCACAGATAGTGACTAAATAGATCAGTGTGTGTCTCTCTGTGTGTAACTGTGCATTTGTACATGCACATGCAGTTAAAAGTGCACACAGGAGTAATATTGTACTGTATGTATTTGCAATTATCTATACCTTACTTTGCACAAAGGGTGAACAATATTATTTTGAGTAGTCATGGCTAGGTTGCCATAATGCGTGGCTATTGTTGCCATAGCAATTTATAAAAAAGTCCAAGGTGGACTAACATGTCAGGAGAGCAAAGAGCAGCTCTGGGAAGAGCTCAAGGCTCACCTGTTTCCTCATCTGCAGGGGTTTGTTCTGACCTTTGTAAACAAACTCCTGCTCATTTGTCCTCACACCCACACACAAATACTCACACAATTCATCTCCATCAGCTTAGTAAGGTACAAACAATTCTTTTAAGTCACACAGAACTCTCAGATATGCAACTGCACTTTGAAGTCCAGCCTCATTCTCTCACTGCTTCTGTGAGACATCGATCAGTGCCATCGCTGGTCTCCATTTTTGACTTGCGACCCTTTCTCTGGCCTCCCCCCTCCACCCAAGAGTTATGTATCACAGTTCCTCCACTGGGAGCGGGGTCCACCTGTAAAAGGGACACTACCCTTTTCTTAACGCGTGTTTTGAGGGCACGCCTTAGTTTCTGCCGGGTAAAAGCATAGAGCAGAGGGTGAAAGATAGTAGTTCCATATGCCATGGCCAGGAAGCACAAACGGAGCTCCACAAGGCTGTCACTGGGACCCATACAAAGGATGAGAACATTGACTGCAGACAGAGGGGCCCAGCAGCCCAGGAAAGTGGATATGATGAGGAGGGACATTTTCAAGACACGTCGCTGACGCTCCCGTCGGTCCCTATGCCTGCGCACCGCTCGTCTCAAAGCAATGATAGCGGACACCGAGGCCTGCACACCCATGGATGAGGCAGGCAGTGGTGTGGAGGTGTGGGTCTGAGCTGATGCTGTAGGTGGAGTTGGAGAAGCTGGTGTGGCTGGTGTGGTTGCAATGGGTGTGGTAGCAGCAGTGCTGACAGTGGTTACTGTTGGACCACTGTCGGACAACCCTAGGGGCATGGAAGAGAACGGCGGAGGTGATGTTGGTGTTGGTGTGGCAGACGGAATGAGGGGCGGATGACTGAGGTTCTGGTTCTGATTGGAGGACACTGTTTCAGTCGGCAGGCTAAGGTCCTTCCTCTTTCGCCTCCTGCAACGTATCCTGCAGGTCTTGTCCTTTGATCGTGTATTCCTCATCATGTGGGAGCCAATGCGGATGTTGAGGGCCTGTAAGATCCTGGAGTAGGTGAACAGCATGGCCACCACAGCTATGAAGAAGCAGGGCACTTGGAGTAACAAGTGGTAATATATAGCCATGCCTGTGTAATACCCTTGCCCTCCAACACACAGCAGAGTCCTGTTCTGCCATACCGGTGGGCGGTGTGAAGGAGATGAAGGCAGAGTGGAGGGTAATAAAGGAGAGCTGGAGGATAAAATGGGCGTGTGCCCAGTATTGAGTTCTGACTCATTGCTTTGCCTGTCTGGCTCGTCGTCCTCACTATTCTCATTTGCTGAGAAGAAGTCCCCTTCAAGAAAAGGCAAGAAGAAAACAGCCAGAGACACAGCCCACACCGCTGCAAGGAGCAGTGCAGCCCGTCTGGGAGTCAGCAGACGACTAGCCGGACGCACAGAGATATCATAACGATCCAAACTGATCACTAACACATTGACCGCTGTGGCCACACTAGTGAAAGTGACACAGGCTTCATGAAAGCAACAAAGTGTGGCCAGGCTGCTGAGTCCATTTTCATTAGCTGGTAGGAGGATCACAGCAACTGTAAGAGGCAAACAGAGCACGCACACCAGTATGTCGAGCACGTGGAGGTTGACTGTGACAAGGTTGCTGACTGAATCCACCAGGTTTGACTGAGCACAGTAGAGCACAAGTACTGTCAGGTTACTGCTGAAGCCCAACACAAGCTCCAGCATCAGCACAGTGGTTAAAGACACCTGAAAACCGAGAGGGTATGATGCGCTCCAGCCTTCCTCCACACCCACCTCCCCCACTCCATCCAGTAGGCCTACCCCCTGACCATCGCTGGTCTCCAGGAGGTCACGATAGCCTTCGGTCTCCATTGATGCCACAGCAGTTCTTCATGCATAGCAACATTGGCCTCCAAACCAGACCATGGTCTTGATTTCCTTTTCCTCTGACTCAGATGAGACCGGGGTGAAGATGATAACCAAAGCTGTGGTGGTATCTACAAAACAGAAAGCAGAGAAAAACAGAATGTGAGAAAAAATAGAGAAAGGAGGACAGAGAAGAAACAATAACTATGGCACTCAGCTTACTATACACTTTTTAAAATCAATACTGCACAACAGGCTCAAGTTGACACACTGAGATGAAAGTGATGTTGGTGCTGTTTAGATGGGACATGGGGCTCAGCAGTTGAACATTTGGAGATGTTTCTGAGATGATTTAATGCAGGACTTATCCTTGGAGATTTACAAGAATGACTTTGTTCAGATCAGAACTTTAGGGAATCTGCTACTGATAGTGAACTTCATACTTAAAGTCAAAATTGCACAGTCCATTAGAAGTGTGAAATATCACACAGAGGTTTTCCTGGGGGAGTCAAGCTAGTACAGTAGTACTAGTAGTGAGCCCCTTGCTACTTCACTGTTCATTTTTTGTGGACTCGTTCTATCATGTTTTTTTTTTTTCAAAGTAAGATGGGGCATAACACACAATTGGCTGATTGATGGATGAGCTGCATGATCAGCATGGGACTTTTATTTAAAATAAATTATTTTAAATTATTGAGCACCTGCTGCACCTGTATGCAGGAGAAGCTTCCTCCTGCAGCGTGTCAGATCGCTGCTCTGCAGCAAAGAAGTGGGCGTGGCTGAGAGAGGTGGCAGAGTGCTGCCGGAGGCAGAGAGCTGAGATCATGACATGCTGTGCTCTTTTAGAGCTTTTAGAGTTTATAAAATAGTTAGGGACATTGCAAGAGTATGGGAAATGTTTAAAACATCTTAATATATAAATACTAAAATAAACTACTACTTACTACTATTACTACTAATACTATGACTACTTGTGTAAATAATTTTGTTCCATTTCATGTACCACATGAGATGGTAATGACAATAAAGTTTACTTGAACTTTGACTACTGTATCCCTACTTGGCAAACCCCTACTATGAACAAGGGACTACAGTATCTAGTTTGTGTGGCCAAGACCAAAGTGAACTAGTGTCATCTTAAAACAACCCTGATCCCAAACACTTCATAGCTGTTTGGGAGAATGCTTTTGTACAAACTTTGATGAAATTTAAGAAAGTACAGTTTCATTGGTTTTATTTTCCACTGCTTTACTTTAGTTTCGTAAAGACTGATTTTGTTGTGGGTCCACACCAGCGGTGGGATGTAACTAAGTACAAATACTTTGTTACTGTACTTAAGTACATTTTTCATGTATCTGTACTTTACTTAAGT
>JARVGS010000672.1:18644103-18654417 GCA_031762315.1 Hypsolebias antenori
GACAGAAGTGGTCCGTCTCCTCCCCGTTCTGTTTGCTGCAGCGAGGTATACTTGGTTAGTGACGCTAACGTTTTAGTTAGCTGTGCCCATGGATTTTTAAAACACTCTGTCTGAGCTCCTTAGACAGCTTTAGCCTTTGTTTTCTCTGTTTCATGTTCAAGTGGTGCACACAATGATGCCAAACTACCCAGTGGCATGCTTGTTCTCTTCACACAAGCTGAATGTCTTATGAAACAATTAAAGGCACTAATTAAAGTTGACTACAGTCTTTTTAAATGTACCAACAAATCTATTCATACAATTTTAACAGATTTATTTTAAAATGACAAACTATTTATTTTCACATTCCTATTACATACTAACAGCTTGCAGATCTATAACAGGGATGCACAATATAATCGGCATGGTATCTGTATCAGCCGATATTAGCAATAAAGTTAAATATCGGCCATTCCATCAAAATAACTCACCGATATAAAAGACGTTTTTTTTTTTTAATATATATTAAAATAGTGTTAAATCTTTTTCAGCCCGCTTTTTGGCATCTGCATTTGGTAGCAGGCCAAACTGACAGAGCTCATGCAGAACACTGTAGTATTTTAATTCCACAGCAGATAAATCTATGCAGTCTTTGTAAGTAGGTCTAGGGGAAAAATATCTGTATTGGTATCAGTTATCAGCCAAATCAGTTTTAAAGTATTGGCATATTGGATATTGGCCAAAAATCCAATATCATACATTCCTAACACATAACTGAATTACTGGTACTTTCGTTGGGAATTGAAGCATCGTTTCAACAAGTTGAAAGGGGACCAACAAATTTACCCGGTTCTGTATAAAAACCTCTTTTCTCTTCAGTTTATCCATGAAGCTGTTTAGTGGGATTAAGATGATCATTCTAGTGCTCTTAAAACCACTTTATTGCACTTAATAGCATTTAGTTGTTTTATTGAAAGTACACCAGACTGAGTAAATGCTGTCAGGTGTGTCACAAATTTAACAAGTGATTCAGTTGCCGCTCATGTCTGTGTGCAGCGAGTACCCGGCCTTTTGTGAGCGGTACTTGGCATGTGGCTGTACTACAGACGTGTTAGACGTTGGTATGCATACATCAGTCTCGGCTTTGCACTCTGCACTTCCTGCCACTCTATCCAGTTGTAAATGAGAGAAAGGAAGTCTGACTCCAGAAAAATGTGGCAGCCACCGCCACCGATTCAGTCACTTCCTCATTCTTTCTCCTTCTCCTTTCCATTATTTTTCTCTATTTGGTTGTGATGAATGTAAACACAAAGGGACAATGGCTGCACTTAAGTGTTACCTAACCTGAATGCATTCTTCAGCTGTGAGGAAAGGAGATCTCCTGGTTGTTTTGTTTTTCTGTCTGTATTAGTTTTGGTTTACAAAAATAGTTTCACTCAGAGCTGGGTGGAACTATTTTTGTGTGGGACTAAAGAAAACAGATTGAAGATAACGGAAAAGAAGACCTGAAGAAATCTGCAAAGCTGAACGTTGATTGTAAAACTCTTTTAAAAAATATTTTAAATCTTACATTGTTCAACTTTTAAAAGCCCTTTTCATGGAGTAATATTAAAAGATGGCATCAAGTTCTGTTTGTAGAAGACTGTGTAAAGGAGTGAGCAGTCCTTTCGTCAGCTGGAAACAAGAGTACAGATGTTAAACGTGTGCTGAGTGATTGATGGGGTGGGTACAGGTTTGCGTAATCACTGATCAGTCATCACGCTTGGGAAAGAACCATCTCATCATCGTGGTTTAATTATGCTCTTCTTTGTGTTAAATGCACATCTCAGCAAGGTGAAAAAAGACAGAAGACCTGATTAACCTCAACTTTCATTTCTCTCTGTAAGACACTTAAGAGCTCGCTGTTTCTCTCATAATCACCACTAGGCGTGACATGGTTCTTTGGCTTTTTAATTTTTTTTATATCACACATACTTAAAAGTTATGAGCTTCTCACTTTTTATTTGCTTTGGAAAATGTACAAAATCCATCACAACTGCTGACAGATAAATTGTGTGGTTTTTTTTTTATTATCAGTGCAATATTAATGGGTAAAATAAACTTGTTCCATGAAATGAAGTGAATAAGGCTAATTTATTTAAGTGTGTACTGTAATGTGTTCAGTGTTTCAACATGTAGTTATTTTGTCTTGTTCAAGATAAGCTTATTCTAAGTTATGTACGGTACTTATTTCTAATAGACCTGAACTCACATGTTTGTTTTTGGAGTTGAAATCACAAAATTCTGCTGTTGGATTACAATGAGTATGCACACTGCAGGATTTATCACTTATAACCTTAGATAACCTATTTTACACCCTTTCTTTATAATTCATTTGATAATATTGTGCAGTATTTTTGGATTTCTATTTTTATCATCTCTATTAGGCCTGTCGCGATAAACAATAATTAATTGCATAAGTGAAAATAATCAACCTCATTTTAATTTATCATCGTTATCGTTTTTTTTTTCATGTTTCTCTTCCTACTGAAGGGACTGGATGACAACAAGTTAAACTCTGGTGCTGTTCACTGACTCCTCTCTGTCTCGATCTTCTTAAAAATCCATTTTAATCGTCCAAAATTGCGTTTTTGGATCATTAAAAGCAGCTAAGCTGAGACGCTAAGCTACGAGCTAAGCTAACAGGTCGACCTCTGGGGGAAAAAACAAAAAACGTCTTGTCAAAGCTTCACAATTCACGGTTAAACCCATGCACTCATGTAAAAAAGTTGTTTTTTTCTGCAAAAAGAAGCTGAGAACTTGTTTACTGATTTTTTTAAAAAAAAAATTATTACAAGCTTTGTGTGAAGAATGCTATGCTAAAGAGCTCAAATCACACAGAGCATCTGCCATTTTGAGAACTGGGGAAAAAAAAGGAGAGATGGCCCATGTCACATCAAGGGGCTTCCCTCCCATTTTTCTTTAAGAGACACACGCTTGCTCCCTCACTATCCGTCTTTGGGCTCAAACAGTCTTATACTGCCATCCAGTGGTCAAAAAATGTACTACACTCAAAACAAATTAACCATAATTTCTTCTTAAATTTGACAAAATGACAAATTGTCAAATTTCAAATAATAATGTTGTTTATCGCAATAATTTCTGAGACAATTTAAAAAATTATATTTTTATTTATTATTAGTTTTTTTGTTTTTTTTTTGGAATGTCCAGAGGACCAGATTTAAAATTTTAAATATCATATAAACTAAATTGCTTGGAAAGCTGCCTTAAAACAAGAAGAGGTAAAGCCAGATACATTCAAATTTTAAAAGAACAAAGAGAACAAAATTTAAGTTTTATATTTAACTTTTTAAAATAGTGTAAACCTTGAAACCCAACAGATTTTAACTTTGTTGTGAATCTTTTGACTTTTCGTGGAGGAACAGTTTTAGCAAATGTAGTGTCCTCTTCCACAAATGCTGGGATGTCGATATGGTAGTGGGAACATGATGTTTATTTTTCCTGATAAGGCCTGCTTAAGACAGGAAACAGGAAAGAGAACACAATTCTTGGTGATTACAAGAAATGAGACAGCAAAGATGAATACACCACATTTTCTGTGGAATGACTTGGTGAAATGTTGTCACAAAGTGCTTCGACCCACGTTTTATCGAACCCACGAAGAAAAACAAATCCAAATGCGTGATTACGCAATCTCAAGTACAATAGAACATAAATCAGAATAAATAAAAAAATCCTTTGAACAGCTTGTGTGAAGAAATTCTGTCTTTTATGAGGAATGTTAACTTTTCAAATATTTTTCTGTCATTGCAGCTGACAGAAGGGGGCAAGGCGGTTAGAGCTGGGATGAGCATCGGAGACATCATCCTTTCTATAAATGGGATTTCCTCAGAACGCATGAATCACCTTGAGGCCCAGAACAAGATTAAGGCTTGCACAGGCAACCTCAGCCTGACTCTACAGAGGTAAAGGTTTTTACACGCACAAGTTCTTAGAGAGACTCTGCAGACATTGGAAAAGAGATGGAAGTCTGTTGTGCTGGAATCTTAGATGGGTCAGACTCAGGTAGCGAGAGGTACATCGGAGAGATGTTGCGGAAACCTGTTGCTGCAGGCGGAGTGAGGGGAGGAGAAGTTAAAGCTGAGGAGTAGTCAAACAGGATGAAAAGTGAAATTTAAGTCGACATCCTTGAATAGACAAGAGATGAAAGCATAGAATGGAGGGTGTGGAGCTGGTGTGTTGTTGGGTAATGTATTTAGGAAAAGGTGCACAGGTCTACACCCACATTATATTCCACGCACAGCAACATTAAGAAATTAAAAAAAACATGCACAGGCTTGAGATGCACAGAAAACACAAGGAAAGAAAAAGCGTTAGGAATTCAAGGAAATGAAGAAATAACCCAGAGCTAAACCCTAAATCATGTCAGCTTAGGCAGAACAGAGAGCTTAATTATAAGGATTATTTTTTCAGCCAGCAGAAGTCTCTCAGTTCAAAACTGATGAGGACCAGCTTTGTTAATTAAAATGGTTTTATATTGTTGCCACATATTTTCTGCTGGGAGCTTACTTGATGTTTGTTCCTCCATCATGTTCAATCTAATAGTAACAAATAAATAAGAATGCACAACGCATTAGAAATGACAAACAGGCGATTAGCCGTTTTTTACTTGTAAGGAAAAACAGTCCTCCTATGTGCTCGGACGCAGGTGAATTATTAGGCAGTTATATTTTCAGTGAGTGAAGAGCAGCTCTCGTGTGTCACACGGAGACAAATGGAGGCAAAGCACGCATAGTTTCTAAGCTGTAAAACATGTTGACGGCAAAACTCCGTTGTCTTTGCTCGTCCTGACATTCCAACTCCACATCAAAGGAGAAAGGGGTTTGTTTGCTTCAATCCTGGGAAAACCATCTGAAAATAGTCCCATTCTGCAGCTGTATATAATCTGGGCTGTTTGGGTGATGGATGCACAATGAAACATCAGGCATTTTGCTTTCATAACGCATGTAAACTACAACTAAATCACCCAAGAAACAAGTGTTTTCTTGTTACAAATGGTATTTCATTGCAGCCTTCTGTGCTTACAGCGTCTCTTTTAGAAACAGGTTTGTTTTTATAACCATCATGGTTTTTATAAAGTTTATTCTTATTCATTGTTGAATGCATGATATTTGAATGTGTTATAGCTCATTTAAATTTAAAATGTTAAGTAAAAATTTAAAGAATTTTCTCTGTTAAACCTCATTTTTCTTGTCTCCAGATTTGATTTATGCTTTTAATGTCCACTATGTGGACAGCTGACATTTAGAACAGCACTACATGATTTACTGTGACGTCTTTTCCTTTTTCTGTCACTTTGCTCCCATTTAGATTCTTCAAGTACTTCCTTAACAAGACACTTAGACATCCAAACCATTTGAATGCATCAAAAACATTTGAGTGGACAAAATGTCCTCCAGTCTAATGTTTATTTAAAGAGTGCTTAGAATTGGGATGTTGGAATAAGCTTCTGGTGTCCACACATGCTCGTTTTGATGGAAGCAGTTTTTCAATCAAAGAAAAGTTCGAATTAGGGCTGGGCGATATCGCGATATTTAAAAAAAATATAGATATAATTTAATTTGCGATATGAGACTATATTGATATAAGCAATATTGTGTAATACTTGAAAATATGCCTGTTGTCTTCTTTCTCCCATGCAGCCCCTCCTCTCCCTCACTGAAACCCAGCCCCTCACCCGCTCCCCCCATTTCCTGCTTCTCCAGGTGGGGCAGCACCGCTGTCGTGCCAAATATTGATTTGCTGCCAAAAATTGATTGGCAGACGCTGACGGGAGCGTGCACGGGAGGATGCGCTGTTTCAGTTCTTCAGTATTTAACAAGATGAACACCTAAAAACTATTGTTTGTTTGCTTGAGAAAAGTTAAATGGAGATAAACTCTTGCTATAATCTCGAGCTTAGGCTCTTGTTAAATTCTGTAAACTTACAAGCCTTAGGCTCGAGCTTAGGATCTTGTTAAATTCTGTAAACTTACAAGCCATAATCGATGTTTTGCAGCATGCAATCGATCATAATCGTGCAGCTGGGGATTATTATTATTTAATATATGTAAATAAATGTCTTAAAAAAAACTTTAATATATGTAAATAGTTTATTTTTTAGATATTTATTTTGTACACTTACAGCTGTTAGCTAATAGATGTGCCTGTGTGACAACAGGGACAAAGCTTTCACTCAGAAATATATTTTTGTTATTATTTTATGGGGAAAAAATATCGAGATATATATCGTATATCACAATTTATCTTAAAAATATCGAGTTTGCTGCCCAAGTTGGAATGTAACATTAAGCAGTGTGAAAGCTGCAGTCTCAAAGAAATAACACCCATGATTGATATTACACTTATTCTGTAACAAGGTTCATGCACCAATTTTAATTTACAAACTCACTAAAAAGGTTGTACTTTCTAATTTATGTTTTGCACACTATTTCCGTATATTAACTGCCATAAAAGGGACTCTTGCCAATTCATTTAATTTTCCTTTGTCATGGATGAACATGTTCTTATCAAAGAGGAAATGAACTGTGGAAGTACACTCCTTATCCTCCTGCCTTTCCATTACTCCAAGAAGTTTCTAAATGAGTTGACATGTTGAGGCTAATGACAGACTTTATGCTGCTGTGGTTTTCAGAAAGTGACTGAAGTCACTGAAACATAAAATTGGTGCCATGTTTACTAAAAAAAAAAGCACAACACATTATTATCACCAGAAAGATGCAAGTAATTTTCAACACAGCTGTGTGAATGTTGGATTCAGTCTTGTTTGCTCAGACGTGCTTGGTGTATTTCCACACAGAGGTCAAACCTGCAGCAACACAAGCTGTACATAGGACAGTAAAACGGTTTAGTAAATGTTTTTTTGCTTGTGACATTCAACAGGGCCATCAGAAATGACCTGCATCTTAATACAGGAAGTATGAAATAGAAATACAACAAACCTATTCAGAAATTTAAACAGGATTTACCAGTAGGCATAAAAAGGTTGAGTACATGGTTAGTAGAGATTAAGGCACCATTTTAACAAGTGACTTGAGAATTTATATTGAACTCTTCTTCTTCTTTCTGCTTTTCCCTCTTCAAGGATCGCCACAGCGAATCATCCTCCTCCATCTCCCTCTGTCCTCACTCCAACTACCTCCATGTCCTCTCTAACTGCATCCATATATATTCTCTTTGTCTTTTTCCTGGCAGCTGCATTTCTAACATCCTTCTACCAATACACCCACTGTCCCTTCTCTGGACATGTCCAAACCATCTCAGGCTGACCTCTCTAATTTATCTCCCGGTTGTTCAACCTGTGCTGTACCTCAAGATCTCATTCCAAATCTTATCCATCCTCGCCACTCCTAAGGTTCTTTCTCCTGTCTTTTTGTCAGTGCCACGGTCTCCAGACCATACAACATGGAAGGTCTCACCACTGTCCTGTAAACTTTTTCTTTTACGTTTGTTGACACAGTTTTGTCCCAGATCACTCCTGAAACTTTTCTTCTTGAAATCTTGTAGAGTTGCTCCTCGTTCACCAGAAGTCTGTGCGAGGCAGCTGTAGGAAAGTATGATTGATGTTTGTTTGTTGTCACTGAAACGTGATCACAGTGTAATAAAACACCATGACTGAGAGGATGTGGCTGCCGTTCTCTAGCTCCAGAACCTCAAAGACAATAAACCAACGGAGCCAATGTTATGATCCAACCATAGTATTTTTTATGCGCAATCCTTTGGAAGGTCCCAGCTATATAACTACTGGGTTAATATATTTCTCTCCTGTGCACATGATATGGTATTTGAGTTTATCAGCTCAAAATAAATACTTTGAGCAGTGGAAATGGTGCACATTTACCGGTAATATGACAGTTTTTCCTTTTTAAATATTTATTTTTTGATTATGCAGCTTTAAACTAGTTCATGACTGCTTTATATTAGTAAAAGATAAATTGCAATGGTGATCTCTGTTGTACTCGACACTCTGTGTCTTAATATTTTAGAAACTACCAGTTAAACTGGGTGCAAATACAGTAGTCAGGAATTATCTGATTGGACAAACATATTATTGGCAGAAGCCACTTCAGTGGAAGATTCAATATAGCAGTCTACATTCAAGCATGCTTTCTAGAATTGGTATTGCATTCAATTATATTGCAATAACAAGAAATGGCCAGTTTGAGGAGTGATGGTGCAGAGGTTAAAGGCAAGCCTGTAATCAAGAGGTTGCAAGTTCAAATACCATATTGCACCGAAGTTTGGGGTGGGAAAGGTGACGTGCCCCTCATTTGCCCATCTGTGGGTCTTTGAGCAAGGCCCTTAACCCTCCTCAATTGCTCCTCAGGCGCCTTGCATGGCAGTAACTCGGTGATTGGTCTTCGCATCAGGCAGGGCATCCGGCGTAAAAACAATTGCCAAATATTCGTTCGAGTTTTCTCGCTATGGCGACCCCTGAAGAAGGAAGCAGCCAAAAGAAGGAAAGAAATTACCAATATATTGTGCAAACCCAGTCGGGTTTGTTAAAGGTGTGTTCCAGTTGAACTCGTAAATCAGAATTTTCCAATTCCAAGTAAAAAAAAAAAATAAATAAAGATTAAAATGCACTTCAAAGTTGGAATTTGAACTCAGAAAGTCAGAGACTCGTGACCAGCCCCACCCAATACAACCAATATGAAAAGCTGTGATAACTGCAGTAATGAGCTTTTTGTTTCACCTCTCTTGAATGAGCATGTTGCTGCAGTGTTTGACTGCAAAGAAATCCATTACAGGTACTAATGCCTTGTATTACTACGGGTAACAGTAGTTAGCCTGCTCACTGTACACCACTTAGCAAATCCCACTGGTTTTCTGACACAACTGCAACACAATAAAGTTGGTTCTATCGTTCACAGATCAGCGGTCAGATTTTTTTTTTTTAGGTAAATGGAATGCAACATTAATCTCAAACGTTCAACTATTAAAATGCTCTGAATTCAGACCTGCTCCTTTATAGTCACAACCACTCCACACAACGAGCTACAGCTCTGCAGGGTGAAGTAAAGGACAGTAAGATGGCCCAGAAGCCCCACTGATTCCTGGCTTCCTTTGTTTTGTGGTCGGAAGAAAAGTAGCCATGAAGGGCTTTCTACATTGTTTGGATTTACATTTGAGAGGCATATAAACTGAATCAACGTTTATTCTGTTGTGGTTGCAGTGATTTAACCATGAGAATATCTGCCACAATGCTCTTTAGTCATTATGAACCTGCAGCTTGATCTGCTGAATGCATTTAAACAGCAAATCTAAATACTGTAGTTGGTTTTACTCCAGGAGCTCTGCTTGTTTTCTGTACTTCTATCATCCAAATAAAAGCACATGACCGGGATTCGATTTTCAGCAAGGAGCTTTACTGTTCATGGAAACTGATGGCTCGATGCAACACACGTGACTGCTGATCTATTTGATACGTGTGCACAAGCAGTAAACATGCACACTGAACAAAAAGCCTGTTATTGAAGTATCCAGGCAACTGACAGCAGCAGCGTACAGTCTGCTAAATATGTACAGATTAATGTTTACACCGGTGCAGCAGAGCACATTTCTGCTGCTGTTAGTGCTTTTATGGTCGTTACTCTTTAACCCCACTTGGACGCTTTAAAAATAAATAAATAAAATGCCACTTGAGAGTAATAGTCTCACACAATTTTATTTTTACGGAAGTTTTGCTTTAAAAAAAGGGGGAGGTATAAAAACATTCAAATTGGTCTCATATGTTAGAAAACCTTGATCTATTAGTTGGATTTCGAATGATAAAACTTGTATTAGTACTCAACCCTTTATTCTAGTTCATCCTATGACGGCATTGACAAACTCTGATTCCCACTTTGCTTTTAATTTATTTCTAGTAAACCCAGCTGTGAGCACCACGAAACGCAGCAGAAGACCGAGGTGATGATTAGTGTTACAGCATTTAAACATGTTTTTGTTATTTCTAGTGTTTAACTTCTAAAACTGGTTTTGACAAGAGGATAAAGAAAATAAAAGATCATTTTTGTTCCGTGTGAAAAAAAGATAATTTAGCTGTTGAGGCATGTGCTGATAAAATAGTCTTCCATCATTCAGTTAGATGTCAGAATCAAGAATGTTTGTCTTGGCCGTCAAAGAGACACAGGGTGGGGGGAAATGCGTCAGTGTTTGGCCCTCAGGCTCCCTCCCCTTGTTAACTTCTGTCTCTTATATGGGAGGTGTGAGTATCTCTCTTTGTCTCTGTGTGTGTGTGTTTTTTTTTTTTTTTTTTCAGGCTTCATCTGGGCAG
>JARVGS010000672.1:18792889-18804651 GCA_031762315.1 Hypsolebias antenori
CAGGTGCCGTTCGTAAATCCGAAACGCCGTAGGTCGGGGGCGCTGGAACTCGAGGACAGCCTGTACATATATATATATATATACTGTATACGTATATATATGTATATATATATATATGTATATATATGTGTGTGTGTGTCTGTGTGTGCGTGTGTGTGTGTGTGTGTGTGTGTGTGTGTGTGTGTGTGTTTGTATACATGCATTTATTTATCCTTTTTTGTCATTTACAAAAACCATTAATTTGAGACATTTGTTTAGGCTTAAACATAAAAATAAATGCTTGGGTTGGGTCTTTAATAGCTAACAATTAAAAAAAAAGGTTGTTGTGAAACCATCTTGTGAACTTGCTCTTCAGTTATACACAATGAGAATTTTAGTCTGACTATCACATCTGAACAGAGGTACAGGTGTCTGTTTAATTTTTTTTTCTTCTTTCAGCTGCTCACTTCTTCGGGATTCACAACAGCAAACTAACTGTCATGAAGACATGGTAATTGTTTTTACGCTGGATGCCCTCCTAATCAACCACAGACAACCAAGCTACCACAGCCCTCTGTGTGAAGCAGAGAGCTGCTCTCTAGGGCACCCAAAGGAGGAGCTGGTGGGGTTTAAGGGCCTTGCTCAATGGTCCAGAGTGGGGCAAATGAGGGTATAGGCTAGTGTGTTATCACTAATTTCCTTCAGTGTATTCACACACATTACTCAAGATTGATTTGATTGCTGTAGAGCACATGTTCAGATTATGTGTAAACACAGCATGCATTTTTTATGTGCATTTATAAAAGTTTATAAAAAGACACACTCTACTAGAATTTCATGTAAGAGGTTGTGCACGTCAGAATAATTAGTCTCTGAACTGAAGGGTTTAGAGCCACTCTTGTTCTTCAATTTCATGAACCCTAATGTTTGCAGAAATGCATTTCATTTTAATAAGGTTGCCCTTTGGACAAATTAGACCTGATTGAAACAGAGTGAAAGCAGTTCATTGAAATGAAGTATTGAGCCAAAAATGAAAACCATTTATAAATGCTTACTTTTCATTTACTACCAATTCACTATTGTATACTGAAGAGGTCAGAGAGAAATGCCTATACAAGTGCTGACAATGTATTGAGTGCAGTAAATAAAGCATAAAATACCTCCCTGAAAAATAAAAAGCATCCACTAATGTCTGTTATAGTAAGCAATAAGCCATTGAAAATGATGCATTTAAGAAAAAAAAAATACCATTTGAAATGGACTCAGCTGTTGTCTGTTAATTAGATGTCCTTGCGAGATAGAGCTTGCCTTCAAAAGCAACAATGGATCTTTTCAGCATGTTTCTATGACTCTGCTATTTAGGCCTTTCCTTCCAGACTGTTCAAGGCAACCACAAGCCCATCTTAGGGCCCTTCCTTTTATTTTCTCCATCATTCTATATCATTTAGAGTCACTGTTATCCTTATCGAGATATTTCAATTACATGGCTTCTTTGCCACAATGTAATTTATTGAATCAGTGGTTTGCACAGTTTTACTGGGCCACTGTGTAACTGCCATGGCCGTGCTACACTTGGAAACTAGTCTACTAGTGAGAAGAGATTTAACCTAAATGTGGAGTACTTTCACTGGAAATAGGAGCTTCATTTTTTTTCAAACTAAAACATTGGTTCTTTATCTATACAGCTTTATATTTTGTTACTAACAGTATAAAACAAAGATAGACATTATTGAAATACATATTTTGACAGTTTGAGTGTGTGGCTTACTAAATCATGTAAAAGTAATGTTCTTGCACTATTAAAATAGAAACTATATTCCTTTCCTATACAATCTGAATTTACTTTGGATGTTTGTTTTTTTTTAAGAAATTTTCCCATGAGTACCGTGTACGCCTGTCGCCAAAATATTATATAGCAATACAGCAATCTATAGCAATGGCCTAGACAAGCTAAGACCTTGTAAAACATTTGACCTTGATTTATGGCCTTAACCTAGAAGATGGGGTGATGAAAAGTGTATGTGATACTTGGTTTAGTGATGATGCATATGTGTATGAAGTTTGTTAAAATATCTTGAGCAGATCAGAAGTTATGGGTGGAAGATAAAGTTTATAGATGAACACACAGACGTCTGTGCGTACATTCACAAGACATCTAACCTTCAACAGGTGTATAAAAGGTGTATGATAAACCTAACTTTATAAATTTTCCTATGGTATTACTTGCTCTCTGGATGTAAATGAGGAATACATGTAAATAATTTGATTTCAGTTTTTGCTTGCTTATTTTATTGATTTTATTTTTTAACTCTTAAAAATGAATGTACAATAAGGCTGAGTTCTTGGTCCTGTTTTATTTTAGTATCTGCATTAATGCATTACCCTTAAATATCCAAATGCATTTTGTTAAAAGACAAAGTTGTTATAATCTTAAGGGGACAGATATATTTGTAAAACCAAAATTCAGAACTAGTTTGAAGGGACGGTCTACCTCAATCCAGGGAATTGGATTGTGGAATGGTTTGGAGAATGAAGTTAAAAATGCCAAGTCAATGTGTACATTTAAGAAAATGATCAAAACTAAATTGTTAAAAAAAAGTATAAAGTAGCGTAATGTGTACTGTATTAGAGTTAGAAAAATTAGTAAAAGTTAATCATTTTGTTCTGTTACTTGAAGACTATTTTTGTTTGAACTAATTGTTTGAAAAAAGGGGCGGATATAATAAGATATTTTCTTCTTTCTGCTACCTTTCATTTTTATAATTTGTATGTTATCATTTATGGGATTGTTTTGTATTGTATTTTAAAATGAACAAATTTATAAATAAAATAAAATAAAAATAAAATAAAATGTATGTTCTTTGAAAACCACTGAAATAACTTCTTTGAATTCCAAGGTTTGAATCCCTAACAAGAAATGTCATTTTCCAGTTTATCCCTAAATTAAAATATAATTCTTTTGGGATAAACTTTACACACAATAATTTATCAATCTCAGATTTTTCTATCAGATGAAATGAAACTAGCATTTCTTAAAATAACGTAAGTCACTCTTTACTTTTTAATGCCAAGTTTTAAACAAAGATCTGAGATGATTTGTTTGCGCTCCGAGTACCTGTTTGGGATAACTCTCAGCTACTACACCAATATTTAGTGCAATATCTTTAAAATGGATTAAGTTATAGCCACTTTTGTATAAGCCAATATTGATTAGCTTAGGTGGCCATCTTGAGTCAAGTTAATCATTTGTAGATGAATATCCAGTAATTACTTTGAGAGTTTCATTAAAATCTGTCCACTGGTTCTTGAGATATTTTGCCTACAGACAAACATGGATGACCTAAACATTGACCACTACATTTTAAATATAGCACATAGACAATCCATTAGCACTCAGTATAGATTTAATCTGACTTTCAACAACTACCACACCAAATTTTACCTCAGTCTCTTTCCACTTTACAACATTGTAGTCCATTTTAATGTTTGATAAAGTTGATAAGTTGCAGCAACCATTCTATATAAAGATGACTCTAAAAAGTGAATACTTTTAGATGAATATCAAATTAATAATTTTTCAAAGTTTATTCAAAAGACATCTACTGGTAGTACTCCATAAAATATTTTACTAAAAGTCATACAAACAAATGTAAGCACACAAACGGGCAAAACATGATCGCCAATCCTTCATGGTGGCTGAGATAATTAGTCATTTTAGCATAAAGCTGTTTATAAAGTCATTTTAGCTGCTGCCCCACTAATCTGTTCTCAGACCTGCCAAGGTGGCCTTCAAACATCTGCAGTGACTTCCACAAAAATGGCTCTAAACTAAGCAACTTTATAGATATGAAAGTAATATTTGATCTGGTAGTAGCTGAGGGTCATTTCAAACACATACTCCGAACAGTAACTGATCACACACGATCTGTTCCTAAAACTTCACCCATACCTATTGGAGTAAACTGTGTCTGTCTGTTAGCAAAACATGAACAACTTCACACGTTTTAATGAAACTCTCAGAAAGTAACAAGTGAATGTAGCTCACAACTGACTAACTTTTGGAGACAACAGTTTATGTGTAACACAACTAAATATCATGAGCAAACAGAAAAAAATGGCTTTAACTTTTTCAAGTTTTCCGTTATTGAGATAAAATCATGCTCCATGAGTAAGGAATTGGGGGCCTGTTGCAACGGATTGTTCAGTCCCAATACAAGTGGTGTGAGAGTTTGATTCGCATTGCCGGTAGTAAGTCGGGCCCCTTCAGGGTGGGAGTTGGACTCTGCCAGGGCTGCCCATTGTCACAGATTCTCTTCATAACTTTTATGGACAGAATTTCTTGGTATAGCCAGCAGGTAGAGGGAATCTGGTTCAGTGGCCTCAGGATTCCATCTCTGCTCTTTGCAGATGATGTGGTCCTGTTGGCATCATCGTGGTGTGATCTCCAGCTCTCACTGGAGCGGTTTGCAACCAAGTGTGAAGCTGCTGGATGAGAATCAGCACCTGAAAATGTGAGGCCATGGTCCTCAGTCGGAAAAGGGTGGATTGCTCTCTTCAGGTCAAGGGTGAGTTTCTGCCTCAAGTGGAGAAGTTCCAAGTATCTCAGGGTTTTGTTCCCGAGTGAGGGCAGACTGGAGCGTGAGATTGACAGACGGATTGATGCACCATCTGCAGTATTGTGGACCCTGTGCCGATCCGTTGTGGTGAAGAGGGAGCTGAGCTGTAATGCAAAGCTCTCTGTTTACTGGTCGATCTACATTCCTACCCTCACCTATGGTCATGACGATTCTACATATCTGCTGGCTTCCTTAGATAGAGAACTTTACTAACTGGCTTTTCTATGAATGTGAATGTTCCCGTAAAGTGCTGGGAGACAACTTTGTTGTGATTTGGCGCTATATAAATAAACTGAATTGAACTGAATTCTGGGTAGTGAATGAAAGAATGAGAATGTGGATACAAGCAGCTGAAATCAGTTTCCTCCACAGGGTAGCTGAACTCTCCCTTTGAGACAGAGTGAGAAGTTCAGATATCCGGGAGAGACTCGGAGTAGAACCACTGCTCCTCCACATCGAAAGGAGCCAATTGAGGTGGTTCGGGCATTTGGTTAGGATGCTTCCTTGGCATCTTCCTCGGGAGATGCTTTGGGCATGTCCAACAAGGAGGAGATCTCGGGGAAGACCCAGAAAACACTGGAGAGACTATCTCTCGGTTGGCCTGGGAATGCCTTGGAGTTCCCCCAGAAGAGCTGGAAGAGGTGGCTGTGGAAAGATGTCTGGGCCTCCCTGCTCAAGCTGCTGCCCCAGCAACCAGACTTTGGAACAAGTGGAAGATAAAGGATGGAGATAAAATCAGAAAAGGTAGTAACAAGGTCAGCACATATACTGAGCATTAAATTGCACATAACATTTACAAGGTGGCTTTATTGGACTTGTTTGTGTCACAGTCCTATTTTAAATATTTAATACTGAACAAAACGTGAAATGAAATCTACCAGAAAGAAGGATCCAGAAGAAAGTTTAGGGGAGAGGCAAAAAAAAAAAGATGTGACAGTGATTATATTGTCGTTCTGTGTGACGTTTGTTCTAAAGCTGAGAAAGCCTCGAACAAAACAAATTAAATGATGCAAACAAAAGAAACAAAAAGATTTTCATCCTTTTTATTTTTGGCACAATAAATGTTTTTTTCTTTCAGTGCTCACATCAGTTGGTGCTGAAACTGAGACGATGGCGAAAGCAATAGAAATTATTTATTAATGATCTAATGATTCTGGCTGTTGGGTTTTTTATGCTTAGGAGAAAAGTGATTGACAGTAAATACAAAGAGGTAGTTATCCAATTTTCACCAATCACAGAGGCAGCCTTTGCAAAACATGCTGCATTCGGATGTCAAAAGCACTTTGTACAGAAAGGTAATTAAAAATTGAACAAAAGAGCTTTTCAGTGCAGATGGAGGGGTGGAAAGAAAAGATGGTGACAAGAAAACTTATGTGTGAAAGCGGGAAAGTGAGCAACAGTCTGATCTTTTTATAAAATATGTACAGATACAGAAATGAAAAGATAACTCTACAGCAAATTCCACACAATCAAAACCACTAAAGATAATATCTTATATATCCCCTTGCCGACATTCTGCTAACAGAGTCTAAGCAGATACACAAACTTACACACCTGAGCAAACACACAGACTCACAGCTCGTTAGTATCTGATTGGCAGTGAAACATCCTGGGAGATAATTGGCACATTTCTTGTCATTACCTAAAAGAAATTGCCACGTGTCACATGTTGTCAGTTTGCTGCAAAAAGAGACAGCAAGAAGAGCGAGATGTGAGACTGAAGAAAGGAACAGGTGCAGTTACCTGTGTGTCAAAATTAATTTTAATGCATCCATCAGAAAGTCAAAGAGGAACAAACAGAAAGTTTAAAATGATTGAAGATATGAAGTTGAAAGGCAAAGATAAACTAAGAAAAGAAGGACACGCCTCCCTTTTCTTTGTTTTTTTAACATTACATCAAGTCCCATCAGTCAAATACATAAACCAATGAAAATACAAAAAAAAACATGCATATAAGAAATATTTCACTGTGATGCCAATTTTGTAGCTTGGAGCACAGCTGAGACATTAAAGAGCAAAATAAACTAGTGGTACATTAAAAATTGCTTCTTGTTTGTCATCTTTAAACGCACAACTTGATCTTTACAGTTGACTCGATGAGTTCCATGGAGCAAGATTATGGGTTGTAATTATTAGAAGTGTACCTAACTAATGTGCAATGATGAACATGAGTAAGTTTATTACTATTATTTATTTTTAGTCCTGAAACCTTGCAAAAAGTGTTGGACATTTAGGTTTAGTGTAAGTGAAGATGCAAATCTTGTTTTAACTCTCATGATTGTCTATTGGTGATTGTCCAAGGAAAATCTACTGTTGCTGTTGTCATCGTTCTTTGTTTGTAGCCAGGTCTCTCTTGTAAATGAGTCCTGGAGGCTCAATGGGATTAACCTGCCTACATAAAGGTTGAATGAAAACTGGTTTATCACAGCAGTTGAGTCATTTTAAACATGATGCCATCGGCTGATTTTCCCCATCAATGAAAAATTTTTATAGTGAATATTTGCGGTTTTTGACATGAGTGTATGCAAGAAAACGTTAATGGTGCAAAATATTCAAGTAGGTAGGAATGTGTCATTTTGCTTGTCTTGAGGAGGAGCAGAGTGATGAATCCTGGTGAAAGGAGGGAGCCATTTTATCCACTACCATGTGCAATGACGTATCCAGGAGGTGGCCTTTGGGGTAGTCTTGGCCACCCCAAAGCTACCTCAATCATTTGAGAAAAATGTACTTTTTAGCAATATAAACAACTGAAAAGTATACTTTCCTTAAACAGTTTGGTGGTAGCCATGAATTTGACATGACATTCTAGTGTTGTAGTCAAGACCAGCCAACCCAAGACTGTCAAGACCAAGACCAGAGTGTACCAAGACTAAGACCAGTTTGTCTTATACTGTCATGACATAGTGACAGTTTCAACAAATATGTAAAAAAAATCATATGTAACTTTTATTAAAATAGTTTTCATAAAATTTACATATTGCAACTTTGTTTGCTTTTGAATCAATGTATCAGCTTTTATCAATTTTCAAAGCTTAATAAAGAAATCAGACATTCAGTGGTTTTTGCACAATAATTTTCATGTCATGTGACCCACCGACCCAAAACTTATGTTCAACTACTCTACTAGACCTGACAGACGAGGCACCCTCTTTTAGGTCTCATTTTAAAGCATTTTCTAATTTTATATAACTTATTTGTTAAAAAAAAAAGAAAATCATGGTTTTTGCTAAAAAAAAAACCTATAGAAAACGTTTTAATTAAAATGAGAAATAAATGACTGTGTATTTTGTGTCAGGTCTATTAAAGTAGTTTAACATTAGTTTTGTGCCAGTGGGTCAAATGTAAAATATTTTAATTTTTGTTTCTGAAGTGTTTGATTCAGTAATTTGTTGACAGTCCCTAAGAGAACCATTGTGTCTCAGAGGAGGGGTAGACTGAGCTCAGCTGACCCAAATCAGACTGCCTGCTTCAGATTGAACGAGAGGAACACACCACTGAAGCCACGAAGCTCGAATGGCCAACGTCCAACGTAAAACTAATTTCGGTAGAGAATTGAGGCTCCAGCAGAACAAGAACAGTTCAGAAACAATTTGAAATGAGGAAAAAAAAGCTATTTGTTAACTGATTAAGTTGTGTTTTAGACTGCTTATTGCTAGAGAATCTATTCTGACCCAAAGTCCAGCCGTGACTGGTTTTGAATGATTTACAGCAGACAGCCCTTCTCTTCCAGGTACTGCGTACCAGTACAGAATCTTTTAGTGGTACGCAGTACTGGACTGTACCACCTTACTTTCACCCCTGGTTGTGACATTACGTTCTGTTGTCTGTTTTGTTTTGTTGGTCAGAACTGCATGCGAGTGAAAGGGGGTGGGCGGGACAGCGGCAACAAAAATATATTTAGCAATGAGTCACGTCATCACTTGGATTGGATTGAGCATCTAATAAAAACAAAGACGTTAACAAATAAACTGGACAATATTCTGGTAATTTTGTGATATTTCCACAGTTGTGGTCTTGACTGGTCTTGAAATAAAATCCAGAGTCCTCAATGTTCGAGACCGAGACAAGACCAAGACTAAATGTGGTTGAGTCCAAAAGACCAAGACAAGAAAAAAGAAAAAGTGGTCTTGAGACTGGTCTCAAGACCAAAACCAGTCTCGAGTACTACAACACTATGACAAGCCAACGTTTGACAGATGCAGCCACATACCAAAATGGAACTTGGCGCATTGCTTATTTTTTCAAGTTATCCAGCTCACGAGGTTTACATACGTATTTATATATGGCAGCATCCATCTTGGATTTTGACTTGGCAATCTAATTTTTAAATGGGACCTCTCGTATGAAGCCACATCCCAAAATGGAAGTTGGTACCTCACTTATTTCTTAAATTATCTTGCTCAAAAGATGGACGGATGGAGGGCATTTCCAATTCCCCTCCTTGCTCCGCAACAGGGGACAAAAATGGTTTGCAAACAGATGCCATCTCTAAATTAGGACATCTTTAGTGTCCTTCCACCATGATGATTTTTTTTCCTAGCAGGCGAGTCAGGCTGCAGTCAGACTGCAGCAGCATCGTAGGAATAAGTGGGATGTTCCATCGCTTTGCCTGGGTGTGCCAGCTCAACACTAATTAGCCTAATATGCAGAGAACACTGTACACAATCCACACACTTGTTAGGAACCAACGCGAGGCAAAACCGTTCATTACTCATCGCTGTTGTGTCAGAAATAGAGAGCACAGCAGTGTGTGGGGGTAGAGAGGGGTGTGAAAAGAAAAAGGAAGGTGAAAAGAAAAATGTTCCTCTGAAATGCTGGAGTCTTCAGGACAAAGTAGTCATTATGAGCTCTCCGGTTTCTTTGCATGAAGCCCAAACTTCCTATACATCGTCATTTATTCATTTACCCCCTCTTTCATGGTAAATTTATACTCCGTGTTTGAATGATGGCGCCAGAGCCACTGAAGTTTTCCTACCCATAATTCAATTATTCAGAAACAGATAACAAGCCATATGCTCTGCACCTGCATGCATGACAAGTATGAAATTGTGGGTAAAAAAATAATATTAATAAAGCACCGTGCGCAAAGGTAGGATGTAATTAACAAAAAATGTTTGTGTGCATCCATTACAGCTAGGATGGTGAGAAAGCACATATGCTACAGAGATGAGGTTACAACAGATGGTGTCTAACTCAAAATAAAAGTTTCTTCTTTTAAAAAAAAAAGTTTATTTAAAACTTATTTAACAAAAAGAATCCATGAAATTCAGACAGTTTTGTGCCGATAGATAATACACTGATTCTAAATGTACAAATATTTAATAACGATGATAATAACCTCAATGATTTGAGGAAACCTGCTTTCATGCCAGCCTTTTCCAACTAACAACACCTTATGTTGGGAAATGACAAAGTTGTAGTGGTTTTGGTTGGACGTTAAAAATAACGTGCACTTTCATCCAACACCGGGAAATGAGTTGTGAATGACTCTCAGCTACTACCACATCAAATTTTAGTTTATTGTCCATAAAACTGACTGGTTCAAATATTTATGTGTTGGATGATGATGTTCACAACCAGTGGCCATCTTGATTTGGATTAACTCCAGGAAGTAATCCGTTATAGAGGTGCATTCAATAAATATTTTCTGAAAGTTTTAAGTTTATTAGATGTTTTGCTAACAGACAGAGTTTACTTCAACAGGTATATAATTAGAACTTGCACAATAAGTAGCACTTGGAGTTTGTGTTGTGAGAAACTCTGACTACGGCAGTAAGTTTTAGCAGAAAACCAGTAAAATTGACTGAAATATTTGTGTTTTTAAGGTTAGCTTGCTCAGGTGTCCCTCTTAAATTGAGTCAGCTTTAAAGGTAAAATGGTTGTAGTACATCTATTGAATATTTCATAAAGTTTTATTGAAATGTGTCCAGTTGCTCATTAGACATTTTGGTAAAAGACACAAACACATGCACACACATGGGAGAAAACGCAACCCATTGTTCACTTTTCAGGAAAGAGCAAAAATTATTGTGACATTAAATAAAACACAGTGACAAGTAACACTTGGTCATTATAATTGTTATATAATGGCAAAAAGCACACAAAAGTGTAATAATCTGTAAATGTAAAGTGTATTGGATTCAAATTTCCAATTGGGAAATTATAAAATTTTATTCTGAAAAATTAATTTAATTACAAAAATCAAATAGTAATCTGTCTAAGCCATCATAAGTTAACGAGTCAATAATAATAATAATTGCTCATAATGCAAAATGTTGATCAACTTAAAATATACTTGATTAATAAGTTAAAAAAGTTGACCATTTTTCAATAAAAAAAATTTGGATAGGTAGATTTTTACAATAATCAGTAAAGTTCTCTTCTAGAACAATTTTTATTTGCAGGAAAAATAAGTGCTCCATGAGTAACAAGATGCCCTGAAAAAAAGATTTCATACAATATAAATTGAACAAACAACTTTCCCAGTTTTTCATGCATCAACAAGTTTATCAATAAATCTACGTGAGATGGATCGCGGTGACTCGAGGTAAAACTAATGACCTTCTCCAGACATCTCTGGCTTTCAGCTCCCCCAGACACCAGGGCAAAGAAACATAATTTAAAACGAGCTCCTGCAGATGCAGCTTATCTTTTGCCCTTTCAGATTCTCAGAATTGCTCACTGTTTACTGTACAAGTGACAGAAAATCAAAGAACACCATGCCTTCACATCTGTTTTTATTTGTGAGGGGGAAAAAATTTGAAAAAATTATTACAGTTTGCTGAATGTTGGTGGCTGCTGAGTAGCACGGCACAAAACCATATTTTTGTCAAATAATTAAAATTAACCGGGCACAAACCATTCCTGCAGTCTTACAAATAAAGAAGTAGTTGATTGACTCTGCTTGGGATATTTTCTTCCTCTGTGTCTTCAAAAAGCTTGGATGATTACTTCTTCTGGAAAAGGATTTTATACCCTGACAAAGCTTCAAACTTGCTAAGTTAACTCAATTTTCAGAAGAAAGTGCAAACAAGCAATTTCAGAGCTCAACTTCTTCTTCTTCTTTTGGCTTTTCCCTCTTCAGGGGTTACCACAGCGAGTCATCCTCCTCCATCTCACTCTGTCCTCTGCATCCTCTGTCCTCACTCCAACTACCTTCATGTCCTC
>JARVGS010000672.1:18826878-18836994 GCA_031762315.1 Hypsolebias antenori
GTATGCAGTGACCGGGGATCGAACCTGGGACCTTCCGGTCCTGAGCCGGCTGCCCTGCCTCTACACCATCTCGGCCCTCTGTATTAGAGCCATCATTTCTAAACTGAATCCGGAGCCAGGCCGGGCCAGGCTGTAATAATAATGTGCTTAATAATGTGAGGGCCAGGTCAGTGTTGGGCTTTTGATTGTGTCAGTAGATGCGTGAAGCTGACAATCCAATTATATGACAACATGGCTTACCATACTTTCACCAGCCGCACAGTGTAGGACCTCGAATACTTGGCCACGCACAGCCATTTGACCACGTGCTGACCGACTGGTTGACAGAAGTTTAAACAAAGTTAAGTTAAGTTTCAAATGGACTACAGCCAGCAATCCAAAGCCCAAATGGACGTTCAGCCTGCACTCAGCGAACGCACACGGCTGACAACCCAAACAGGTGAGATCCCAAAATGCCCTCGCAGACATCAGAGCAGGGTCCATGTTCGAATAATGCAGAATGCAGGCAGAAGCTGGGATTTAATGTGCTTTGACGGCCATGAAAAGACAAACACCCCCTCAGCCCTGATCTTCTGCCCACTTTTACTCAGCCACGCGTCTGCCGACTGTTAGCAACGATTTAAGCAGTCAAAGCTTAATTAAAATTGTCTGGGTTTTTTCGGGTTCGGACCTGTAATTACCGTTAATTCGTCCAGTAGGGTGGGGTTTGGAAATGATGGCTACAGGCTAGGGCCGGATCGGGTCTAATTTTTTGGGCCTGAATGCAACTCTAGTCTGTATTTAATTAAAATTGATACAGGAATCCTCAGTCTTTGTCTTTCTAGCTCTCATAGCAATTTAGTAATAAAGCAGGACTGTTTACAAAACTGAACACCTTTCCTGACCTTGCACACAATATGGTACAAAAGTGAACACACTTTAGAAATAATGTGATTTTTCATGGACCACATGGAATGAGCTTGTGGACCAGTTATGGCTCGGGGTTCATCAGCTGACAAGGTTAAAAAACTACAGAGCGTTTGTCATTGTCATTTTTTGTATTAAAAAAAAAAAACATCTCAAACTCAAAAGTATGCTTTATTTAATGTTTTACTTTATTTCTAGTGCAATACTCATTGTGATATTCACTCATTTCAAGCAAAAAGATCATCTTCACTATTAGTTTATTAACAAAAAATAAGAATTAAGCAATTAATATACTGCATATATAATATATTAGTTAGGGAATGTAGTACCAAGACTTTTGCTTCAGTTTTTTTTTCTCACTAGTAATGACAGAATAAACTTCTTTTTTTTTAATTTTAGATTTGTCAAGATAAATGCCTGATTGCTTGGATGATGATCCATATGATGGGAATAAAATGTTCATTTAAGACTGAATGCAGTCATCCTATCATTGCTTCATTATGTGTTCTCAATACTGTATGAAAACGATAATTTGTCGTAGAGTGTGCACCACCCCCGCACATGTGCATACTTCACACATGCCCACCTCGCACATATATCCTAAAGCACTTAAATGTCCAACCCTCCTCTCACCAAAATCCTTGGCAGCGCTTCTTCTGAAGGACATTACTGACTGGAAGTGTGTCAGAAAGTGTGAGACACAGTCCCCAGAGCACAGTCTATTCTCAGTGTCTGTCACTGAATGTGGCGGCCTGCTTGTTCCTCTGAGAAACACACGGACCCGCGAACACATTCTCCATCCGAGCATCAGTCTCCTAAATCTCATTCTCGCCATCTTGTCAATCAAACCGCCAAGTGAGAATCAACAGAAAGACATATGGTGATTTTAGCTTTTGTGTTTATTTTTCCCCCCCTTAAATGTGCGTTCCACCACTCTGGCTTTGACTGCATTCCCAGCCTGCAAAGGATGATTAAACAGACCAATAACTACATATGAGAAATCTCCAATATGATGAAAGATGAGAAGATCAGGATTTACTGTATGCTGCAACGCACCAAATGTGGATGCATGCCCTAATTCTGGCTTTGACAGGGTGAAGTGTTGGGTATCTGCATGAGTTCATGTGTTGATGTGTGATGGCAGAATTAATGTGACATAATGCAGAACCATAAATCTTAGCCTGGAGAACACCAGAGAAAGGAGCAGGAGGCGACATATTGAAAGCATACAGCGCCGATAATAAAAACAGCTAACACAACTAGCTAATAGACATGGCTTTGGAGCTGACTCTGAAGTGTACAAGACAAACTCACACACGTTTTACTACAGACACACAAATATACAAACTCAATCTGCTTTTCTAGCCAGTTATGCTGCTTAGAGCTCAACAGCTCAACCAACAGATATTTGTAATGCTGTTAAAATACGGTTACACAAGCTCGCTGTTGTACAACTCGCTAATTCTTCACTTTTACTATGTTGAGATCGTCAGATGGGACTGAAATAACACGACGGCATTTCAGGTGGGAACACTGCAGCAGCTCCGTGCACAAATGAAGCAAGTGTTTGTGTAAGTTTTAACAAGGCTCTTTGCCGTTGCTCGTCAAATTAAGCCCAAACAGCGGATCAGATATCAGTTTCTCAACAAGCAGCAACAAAGCATTTGCTGCTCTTTTACTGTATAATGTTTTTATTCCCACGGGCTTATTTGCATCTTAATTCAACCTCAATCATAAAAAAGTTGGGATAGACTGCAACGGTCTGCACATCTTACAAACCCATATTTTATTCACAATAGTAAATGGATCAAAATCAGTTGGAGTTCAACGACAGTAAAGTGTTTTGTAAAAGTTGGGTCGTGTTTCCCGCTGTGAAATATTCCCTTTATTCAACAGTATGTGTAAATGTCTCGGGACTGAGGATACCAGCTGCTGGAGATTTTAAAGGATGTCTCTGATGTAGGACTCTAGCTGTGCAGCAGTCCTGGCTCTTCTTTAGCAAATTTTTTTGTTGTTGTTTCATGATGCTGCAAAGCTTTTCAACTGGTGAGAGATCTGGACTGGAGGCAGGCCAGTTTAGCGTCTGGACATCTGTATGTAAAATTAAGGCTTCTCTATTTCAAAACCATGCTGTTGCAATGATGCAGTATGTGATTTAACATGGTCTTGGTGAAATATGCAAGCTCTTTCCTGAAAAGTATACGCTGGGTGGGATGGGAGCTTATGTCGTCTTAAAAACTGTTCTGCATTGATGGTGCCGTTCCAGATGTTTAAGCTGCCCATGCCATAGGCAGTTATGAAACTCCATATCTTCAGAGAAGCAGGTTTTTGGACGGTATATTAAAATCAGGGAGAAAGGGCCCTTTGTCTTCAATATGAGTGACGTGACATTTGTACTTAGCAAGAAGATTTTCAAATTTTAATCGATCGAACACAGTGTTTTTGGATAGTGTTTACATACGGCTTCGTTTTGTGTGATAGAGCTTTAATCTGAATTTGTGGATGGCACAGCCAACTGTGTTTGCAGACAAAGATTTCTGAAAGGATCTGAGTCCATATAGTGATAGCCAGAACAGAATCAGACCTGATTCTATTCAGTGTTGCCAGATTGGGTGGTTTACTTCTAGTTGGGCGGTTTTCATTCTGATTTTGCTGGAAACTCTGGGACGATTTTTGTTGGATTGTTGCATTTTGCCACATATTGTTTTAAACTACCTTGGTTTGTACTGATGTGTGTTCATGTTCAAACACTAAATATACTGTAACAATATATTGATTTGGCAGATTTTTGTCTGATATGGCGGTTTTTCACAGATTTTTGGGCTGGAAAACCTCAATCAACTCTACATGGCAACACTAATTGTATTGCAACACCTGATTCTGAAGATCTCAGATATCCAGTAGTAACTTTTGGCCATGTTGTTTTTTTCTTAAAAATTGTCAAGCCCTGAAACTGACCTGACCTGAGACCCGTCATTCTATGTTTGTCTGTTTCTCCTTCCTGTCCTCTCTAACTCCAGCAGGCCGAAGCAGATGGTCACTTGTCCCGAGTCTGGTTCTGCTGGAGGTTTCTTCCTGTTAAAAAAGGCGTTTTTCCTTCCCACTGTTTCCAGTGTGCTTGCTCAGGATGGAAGACTGCGACAAAGTGAAGATTCAACACAATCTGCTGTCTTACTTAGATTACTTTTACTAACTGGCTTTTATAATGTATGTGAATGTTTTTGTACAGTGACCAACTTCTGTTGGAACTTGGTGCTTTATCAATGAAATGAATTGAAAGTATATGCAATTTTCAATTATGGTACACTATTTTGATTTTGTTTCACTATTTTTGAGTTGTTTTTTTTCCCCTGACTGTTAAATGTCTGCTCACCTTTACTTCTGAGATTCTCTAAAGTATTCTTTTTAAACCAACTTCTTTTATTGACCTGCTGCAAACCCAATGTATTGTAAAATGTTTGTTTAGCTGCTTCTTATTCACAACATTTACTTTTAAAGTGTTTTGTTGCCCCAGCCCCAACTTTTGAGATATGTTGCTTCAAATGATACATTGTCCAAATTTAAACAGCGGATACCGGTATGTTTACCTTGATTTATTGTAAATGATTTTTTTTTTTTTTTTTTTTGAGATTTGGAAACCACTGCATTCTGTTTTTTTATTTTTTTCTTCACATTTTAAACAAGGCACAAACCTTTTCTGAACAGGGGTTGCATAAAGTTGCATTAAAAAGTTTAGACACGCTTAAATATCAATTTTTACTGCCCAAATTTCTGAATGGTAAAATCTGTCACAATAACTTCTGGTCATGCAACCGCATTTAAATGCCCCCTGGATTAAAACAAAAATGAATGCAGCCACTCCTCTCATCTGCATTTCAGAGAACACTTGCTATTCAGCTCACAATGACAATCATAAACATTCATCTCATTAGTATTGCACCGTTGCAAACAGAACAGTTATTCTTCTTTCATAGGTTAAGTGCTTTAAAGTACATTATCAAAACTCTGTATTATATCTTCTTTTTAACATATGCTCAAGTGAATTAAAGAGAAAGCACAAGAACACAGAAGTAACCACAGCTTATTTGGCTCCCTCACAGCAGCTGATGTGTGTTTTTCCTCTTTTTATTTTCATACCAACACTGGCTCTTCCTTCATGCTCTTTTAATGGCAGCCAGGATTCTTGCTGGGATTATGTCTAAAAGGAAAAAAGGCTCTGTAAGCATTCTAGGTAAATTGCAGCCCGCTGGTTTCTGCACATGGGCAACATTATGTGCATGTGCAATTTCAGTTGGGTGATGGTTTTGTTGTTTGGAGGTCTACCAAGGTTCTGTGTGTACTCTTTGTATCCAGGACCCAAATTAAAAAAAAAGTTTACAGCCACACATTTACATGCAAATCCCTCTTTAGTTTGATATATTCTGTTCTGGATTACACCAAATGAAAACGTTGTCAGATTATTATTTTAATCAGTTTGTCGAGGAATAAAAACATACTTCAAGTGTTACTGGGTATAAAGAACATTTTAAAATGCATGTGGCTTCAGTAATCCATTGATCCTATCTTGAATGTATGTATATACATTTTTACATGCACTGCTAAATATGGACACAATACTGTGCAAAAGACATATTCTTTATTTTCTTTATTGGCATTTTGCTTTCAAACTATCCTTTGAAGTGATCTTTTAAAGTGTCTTTTTTTGTTGCAGCCAGATTGTATAATTTCTTTAACCAATTTGTTCATTCAGTAAAGTTCAGTCAGGTCCTCTGGACAGTTCCTTTGTGTTAAAATGTTTCATCCTTCAACCAAAGGACTTCATCAGTCTTGTTTAAAAAAAATAAAAAAATAAAAAATAAAAAAAAAAACTCTATAAAATAAGCTGTAATAAGCTTCTAAGTGAATTTCAAAATAGAATATGTTCAATTAATAAGTAAATGGATAAATTATCAAGACAGCAAAAAATGTCAGCCTTTGAGAAGCTTGAGTTGCAAAATATTTTGAAAACTTTGCATGAACTTTGCACTTTGTTTCTCTAGTTATTCTTTGTCTTATATCGCTAATGACCAAGTTGTCAAAGTTCATGCTCAATAATTCAAGTAAAAAAAATCCAACAAAGTTAAGGCAGCTCCTCTGGACGGTTTCTTTGTGTGGAAATGTTTCATCCTTCATCCAGAGAACTTCCATCAGCCCGAGGAGCCACAACAAACTCAGTCTCACAAGCAGCACACTCACATAGTGATTGATGTTTTGAACCACTTTAGCGATGGCTGCCTCAGAGGAGTTGATGGAGGAGAGGGTGGACTCCAGAAACCATCTTGCCACCATCAAACTGGTTAGCCCATGTGAGTGTGCTGCTTGTGGAACTGAATTTGATGTTTCTCTTTGGACTGATGAAGTCCTTTGGATAAAGGACAAAGCGTTTCAACACAAAGAAACTGTCCAGAGGACCTAACTTTAATTTGTTGGATTTTTTTTTACTTGGATTATTGAGCATGAACTTTGACAACTTGGTCATTTGCAATATAAGACAAAGAATAACTAGAGAAACAAAGTGCAAAGTTCATGCAAAGTTTTCAAAACATTTTGCAAAGCAAGCTTCTCAAAGTCTGGCATTTTTTGCCATCTTGATAATTTATCTATTTATTTATTAACTGATCATATTACATTTTGAAATTCATACAAGCTTACTTTATAGTTGCTGCTTTTTTAGCAAGTCAATAATTTGAAAATGATTGAATTCATTTTATTTAAGTACAAAAAAACTGAGCTCCTACAAATATGGAGCTCCTTGTTTCAGATTAACTCATGATTAGCAGTTTAATGATACTGACATACATTTTGATTTCTCAGTTTTTGCTTTTAAGTCTAAATTCAATAAGTATAAACTAAGAAAATACATAATTAAATAAAACTCATGCTTAAAATTGTTCACTGCACTTGTTTTACTTGCACTGATTATTTAGCCTAAAATTAAAGTGAGACAAAGACCAATTAACTCACCAACAAGACTCATCTATACACAATCAATAATCCAAATGCAAAATGCTAACTCAAAAACAATCACGCCTTTTTCCAAAATAACACATGAACTAAACCTTTGTTTCAACAAATAAGCCAAATGAAAAAAAAAATGGGGAAAGTCAAACTGGTCTATTTGGAATCATCTACAAGGTGCAAAGCAGCAGCAGCAGCTTTCTTTTATTTTTATAATATTATGTAATATAACAAGTACAGAAAATATTTTATTATGGCCTTGATATTTTAACACAGCTGGTCATTTTTTGAAAATTTTGCTCCTTCTACCTTCGCTGAAGAGCTAATGATTTATTTTATCTATGCCCGTTTCCTGAATAAATAACCCAATATTGGTGCCAAAGCACAAAAACTATGAGCACACACTCAACGTTTCCTTATTGACTGACAGTCCGTCACCTGGATTTTGCATGCGCGGCTGCGCACACACAAACATGCACTGACGCCACAGCTGTTAATGGACGTGTAAAGAGGAGAAGACGCTTGCCAGGATGGAGGGCACAGAGTAGCTGTGTATTTGTTTTGTGTGAGTCTACCAGGAGCGACTCCATTAGGCAATCACACACCCAGCTCTACTCACCGGGGGACTCTGTCAAGCCTGTGATTTTTGCCCTGGACCCCCTCCCAGCTCTGTGCCGCTCAATGTTGAAGTAGGTCAACCACATATAATGGAAGGGCAAGGAGGAGCAAGTGCACCACCCTTCCTTTCCCTCCCACCTTTGCCAAGCAGAACCCAAAAGTAAGTCCCCCCCACCACCACCACACATACAGTACATACACGCTCATGCATGCAAAGACCTCCTGCAGAGAAGAAGGCAGGGACAGCCACAACATGCCGACCTCTCAGCCACAACAACCATTTATACAGTCACGCTTGAACAGAGCACATTCCAACGTTTCATATGGAATGTGCACACTTGCAAAACAAATTTCTACTGCTGCTGTAAAAAACTCATCTCGGCTAAATTAAGTGAGATGGGAGGAGATATTGGGGGGAAAATTAGATCTGGATATTGTGTTGTGTGTATTTGCTGCAGCTGTTTACAATCACTAAATGGCCCATTGCTGCCACTGTAAATGGAGGCTGAGAGGTGGAGGGATTGGATTATTTTAGCATTAAAGGGATGAACAGTTTGAAAAACATGGGAGCTGCTGGATGGATGGATGGATGGATGGATGGATGGATGGATGGATGGATGGATGGATGGATGGATGGATGGATGGATGGATGGTTAATTTGGAAAAAATGATTTTAATTGCATTGTTGATATGTTTTATCAAAAGATGAAGAAGCATATTGGTTTATTGAGCACATGCCAAAAAATCTCTTCAGCAAAAAAAATTTGACCCAGTCTCTTTTATTGTTTTGCCAATAAAGAGTGTGTTTAAGTACAGTCTCTGTGTGTCTGTGGTGCTTCCTGGAATACTCATCTTTATATGTGCTTTATCATCAGAGTTCACCATGATGCACACCATTATCTTGGGGGAAAAAGGCTGTATCCGGTTTGTTTTACTAAATTTGCATAAAGACAAGGGTAAAACAGTGGAGTTGAGGTACATCTGTATATTGGGTTCAGTGTAGAATAGCTTCTATTGACCCCTGTATAAAGAGCTCCAAGAGAGGACTTCTTTAGAATACGTACAGTCAATATGTTTCCTAATGCAGTCCACGTGATTAGACTCATTGATTCAAGGGGTAAGACAGATATCCTGCAGTCTTGAGTGTTTATCTTAAAGGATAAAATGCAACTTGTCCAAAAATACACAAAGCCATCTATACACACAGAGAATTTATAGCAGCAACTCATTCTGAAATGCCTCCTCATTTTCCATTTTTATGTCTCCTTCATATTCCCATGTATTCTACCACTTGCATCGCTCTGCAATCAAAGCTCATGTCGTCTTTCCTTGCAGTCTCCACTGACTATGACCTTTTCTCCAGTGGAACAGGATACTGCCCGTCTCCATCTACCTCATGCATTAATGATCTGTGGTGAGCTGAGGGCATCTTTCTGACTCTCAACCTCTCTGCTGTGCGCACCTCCTTTCAAGGACGGAGCAAAGCCTGAGCAGAGCTCAGCCATGTTCCCCGACATCCACAGGGATATGCAGATAAACAGACACAGAAAGTGGTAGCAGCACAGTCCAGAAAGTAGAGACCTACTAAGTAGAGACCTACTCTGCTCATCGCATACTGTGCATCTCTCTGATATTTAAACTGTTAGCCATGACAGGAAACACATAGTCTTCAGTACCAATTAAAAGTTGAGGCTTTTCAAGGGATTGCAATTTGTTGTTTTGATACCAGTTACTGATCATCTTTGAACAATTATTACTTTGTACCATTATAACAATATTCCAATAATCGTGACTTTAATTTTTTTCTTCTGTACTCTGTTAGTAAAAATAATTTTGGTAAAGGTCAAGTAGATGTAAAAATAAAAAAAAGACAGACGTGATTGATAACAATCAGTCATAGCAAATTCAACTTGGGAATAGACATTTCTTTTAAGGTTTTGTTTACTGGTCATAATTGTCTATATATATATATATATATATATATAGGTAGTCCTCGACTTACAAACGGGTTCCGTTCCTACGGACCGTTCGTTACCCGATTTTGCCGTAAGTCGGAGCTCATTACACATGGCGCCGCACCCATTTGTAGGTCCGGATTTTTTGCTGTAAGTCGAGGAAATACATGTAAAATGTATGCTAACGCTGCGCCGCACACCCGTTCGTAAGTCCGAGTTGCTGTAAGTTGAGGGCGCTGTAAGTCGAGGACTACCTGTATATGAACAGAAAAAATAAACGAGGTGGTGGAATGGCTCTATTTATAAATAAAGAAATAACGTAAAAAAAAATGAGAAAATATCGGTTATAGCAGAAAATCTCATGGAGATGATTACAATTGAAATAATAAACACTAATTCAAAAAATATAATGATAAGTTGTTTATATCGATCACCTGAGTCAAATATAGAACTATTCAATGATCAGATCATGGAGATGCTGGAGGGGAGTATTAATAAAACTGTGTTTTTGTGTGGAGACTTTAATATCGACTTATATAAAAATACAGACTCAAATAACATCAGTACATTTATTAATTCAATGAATAGTTTAAATCTGTATCCATTAATATCTAAACCGACAAGAATTACCACTCACAGT
>JARVGS010000672.1:18931604-18948961 GCA_031762315.1 Hypsolebias antenori
GGCTAATGGCCTACTGGGATGCTAGTGACACCGTCCTCCTCCGTACAGTACTGTATTCTTCCGCCGCTGCGCCGCCGTGTTACGATGTTTAACGTTGTAAAACCGACAAAAAAAAGACGTAAAACCGTTGTAAAACCGACGTAACGTGAATAAGGGAGATGCGTCATAACGTCGAAACGTCGTAAGACGAGACCGTCGTAAACCGAGGACTACCTGTATTATAGTTCATATTGTTTTACTTTTACAGGAAAAGGCTAATCATCTAGCACTTTTTCTAAACGTGTTTCGCTGATTTGTGTTCCAACAAGACAGTCTTGTGTAAATAATAACAATATGTATTTAATACAGTACCTGCATTTCTCTCATCTAGTACTGGCACTCGTGATCGCACAGCAGGCTGGAGCTTTTAGAAGACCAGCAACATATTTCCTGTGTAGTTGCTGATGCAAGCCAGGCCTTGATCCCGTCCACTGGACTCTGATAGTACAAACCTCTCATCTGAACTCTCCGCCTGGAGGAAGGCCTGCTGCTGCACAAGCCAGATACCGTCCCCACATAACATCGCATATCTTCTCCACTGCTCGGGATTGATCAAAGCGTCGGGCTCTGCTTAGTATCCAAGATCAGGTATTGGCCAAGCAAACTGCAATCTAATCAGATTTAAAGCCAAATAGTTTTCTTGCAGATGCAGTGAGACTAGATCTAATGATAATGATGGTTTCTTTTAAAACTTATAGAAACCGCAAACGTGAGGCAAGACATAAAGCATGCGTCCTTTGAAATTAGAAGTTAGAATTCCAGTGTTTCACATGTGAAAAATCGCCAGGAATGTCTTTAAAATGAATTCCTACTTGGAACATCTGAGGAGTCTCACCAGCTCTGACCTCAGAATCCAATACTGTATGGCTGTTTTAAGCTAAACTGACATCATAGCTGCAGAATTAAACTAACTGCTTATCTATGTTTATGTCTCACTTAATGACTTGGGCACATCATACTGTTCAATCTACTAGTGCATGAAGGCATAACATGCTGAGAGAAATGCATTGTCATCTTGCATTGCTAATAGTGTGGTCACTTTGAATAATTAGCATATTTCACTAACTTTCTCATTTGCAACTGGACTAAAGCACCAACTTCTGAGGCAAATAACAATGTTAAACCCAAGAAGGTCACACTGAAGCCTAAAATATAAACCAGAAATAAGCTCATTACATCTCATGGCTTTTGAAAAGTTCACTTGTGAGAGCAAATCTTGGTGTTAGTTGTTTTATTCCTCTCTTTGTTCTTGGTATTTCCTTTTTTTTTTTCCCCTTATTTTTTTTTAGGATAAATAGGATACCAGTACTTTAGGATGTGTACACCAGTTACAGGAAGTCTGTACAATGCTGTTTAATAACAACTCTGCACATCCTTGAAGAATAAAAAGTGTTTTCTCTCGTTTCGCTGCAGCGCTGTGACTCAGACCATCAAAGGCCCGTCTACAGAAAGTCTAAAAACCACTGATTATCTCAACCTTCTCTTCAAGGCCACTCATATATCACGCTTCTCCGTCTGCTATCTGTGCATTTTGACCATTTCTTTCCCTTTAATTTCTCATTCCTTCTCATCTTTTCCTATTGTTTTAGTTTCCCTTCCCCCTCCGAATGGATTGGCCTCTCTGAAGTAAACAGGCATTAATCACTTCTTGAGAAAGAATTGTCAAAGGAAGAGCCCGAGGCATTTGAAGGGGGCCACACAGAAGCACATGGGACGAGGAGATAGATGTTAGAGGGCTGCAGGGTGATACGGCCCCCTATGGGATCCGTACGGCAGCAGCAGCAGCTGATAGGGTCAGCAAGTCCACCTTGGGTAAGTGTGTCAAGGACAGCGAGAGGAGGAGGTGAGACTCTGGCTGGTGGTTAAAACTGGAGTGGTGGAATGATAGAAACGTCTTTGCTTCCTCATTAGTTTCTCTTTAATTCCATTTGTAATTTAAAATTTAATCATGTAAAGATGAATAAATAACTGACATATTAAAAAAAAGATCTGCTTTAATTTCTATCTGCTGAATTAAAAAAAACGTGACTGTGGTGTTTTGTTCTCTTTGACGTCGCAAATCTTTGATGCTTACCACAATTTCTGCTTCTAGTTGGAAGAAGAGGGGGAAATATTTGAAGGGGGAAAAAAGCAAACCCTCATTAGGAAAATGATGACAAACTTTAAATGTGTTTTTTTTTTATCTCTTTCTAATGTTTTCATTTTCAGCTCTAAGACAGTTCAAGAGGAGCCACACAATCTAGCACAGTTTATGAACCATAAATGGCAACTATTTATTTGTCATTTGAGTTATAATTACATGTTTCTCTTGACTGACCTCATCAAAGTGTGTTTTCATGGGGCTGTATGAAAAATGGAGTGATTTAAATGATGCTTTACACTGAAACCTCTGAACAGATTACTGATATTAAGGTCAATCTTTTTTTATGAACTATTATGACCTAAAAATTACTTTTTCCACATTTTTACGAACACACATTCTTGTTTGGTTTATCCATGTAAAATGTAAATACAAAAATTAAAAAAACTGCTGTTTGCTCTAAAATCCGTCTCTATTTATTAAAGCTCTAACCATGGATATTTTTTAATCATTTTCCTAATCTCTGATAAAAATAAATGGTCACTGACAACAAATTTAGTTCTAACACTCATGATGTGACATTTATGAGGTAATGTGGTGTAAAAATGGCATTTATTTATTTATTTATTTATTTTATTTTTATTTATTCATTTATTTATTTTACAATGAAATACAAAACAATTAACATATATGTAATAAGAAGAAACAAATTATAAAATGAAAGGTAGCAGATGAAGAAATATCTTATTACATCTGCTCCTTATTCTCTAATAAACAATTCAAACAACCATTTTCTATAAAATGGTTAAAGTTAAAGGTAAAGTTATCGCAGATATTTGTCATTTATGACGATAACCTGCTGTTTAAATGAATTAACAGCACTCTTTTACAAAATGTATGGAGATCAGTCAAGTAAGAATTTTTAGTGAGGATATAATGTCTGTGATCAACTGAAAGAATTTTTAGAAATAATATTTTAAATCATTTTCAGTCAGGTTTTAGGAAGTGGTACAGCACTGCAACTGCTGCTCTAAAAGTTTTAAATGTTTGAGGCACTGGATTCTAAAAAGGTTTGCTTTGATTTGATTTATCCAAGGCATTTGATACGGTGGATCACAGTTCCCTGTTAAATATCCTTCTCTAATTGGGCATCTCCAAAGAAGCATCTTATTGGTTTTTACATTATTTGGCAAATAGGACACAATGTGTACAGATGGCTGGAGTAAGCTCACGTTTTCTTAAGGTAAAAAAGGGTGTACCCCAGGGCTCTTTCTTGGGGCCCATCTTATTTAAAATTTACATTACTGCTCTGTGTGAAATTTTGCAAAGTGCCTCCTACCACTTTTATGCTGATGACTGTGTAATTTACTGTTGTTCAAATGCAATTGCTCATGCACTTAAATTTTTACAGGCTACTTTTTCGCTTTAAGTAATTAAAATTGTTTTTAAATGCAGATAAAGCTCTAATTTTTTTTTAAATTGTCTGGAGAATATCCCTCTATTAAAAACAGCCCAAGGAAAAGTTCTCAAAAGGGTCTCCAGTTAGACTGTATGTACTTGGGCTTAATTATCGACTGTGAGCTTTCTTTTAAATTTCATGTGAAACATCTAATCTCCACATTAAGGGTGAAGTTTGGGTTCTACTTCAGAAACAAATTGTGTTTCTCCCTTAGAGCTAGGAAGCTTTTGATCACAGCTACTTTTTTTTGCCAGTACTTGACTATGACGATGTTGGCGATGTTTGTGCTTCAAACAGTTGTCTACGGTCCTTGAATCCAGTGTACCATTGTGTATTAAGATTTATTACCGGTTGTAGCTATCTCACTGTAATCTCTATTTTAACCACTATGTCTTCCCTGCATAACAGGTAATGTGTACACTGGATGACCTTGGTGTGCAAGTCTCTAATTGGCCTGCTTCCGCATTATTTATGTACTTTTATGCAAAGATTGGACAATAGTTATGCCTTACGCTCTAAGGACTAGTTGCATTTTTATGTTCCTCATGTGGGAACAGAAAAAGGCAAGAAAGCTTTTAGCTTTTCTGCCCCTTCAGCCTGGAATGCCTTGCAAGCTGAATTAAAATTGTCAGAACGTGTTACTTTAAGTGCTGTTTGAAAACTTTACAAAACCAACAAAGGATATCTTGTCAACAGTGCCTATGTTTCAAATGTTAAATTGCCATGGTTTTAAATTATTATTGTTACAACTATTGCTCTTTACTGTCATTGTATGTTTTTTTAAATATATTTCTGAAGTCCTATTGTGTTTCTTGTTTTGTTTTTATGACGTGCGCTGCTGCATTTTCTTGGCCAGATCACCGTTGTGAAAAAGGTCTTGATCTCAGTAGTTCATTTTTTAAAATCTGGTCAAATAAAGGTTTAATAAAATAAATAAATAATAAAAATAACATGCAATATTTTGTTGAAATAAGCAAATACAAAAGTTTACATTCACTTTTAATCAACAGAAAATTGACTAACTACATAGCAGTTTTAATTTGACAAAAATCTGTGTTTTAAAAATTTACTTAAAGCGGATCGCATCATTTTGTTTCCCTCTTTAAGTTACCACTGATGTTTTTGGGTCAACAGAACTTGTCTGAATGCTAAATTGGACGGCTCCGAGATTGAAAGGCTGGAAACTAACATAATTTGTTTGTTCTCTGCTAATTTCAACAAATGATCCAATCCCTTCAGCCTGACGGATGAGAGTGCTCTGCTTCCTCTCCATAATCCTGAAACATTTCTTTTCATTTATGTTGGTCGTGTAGCCATGATTTGATTGCATAGATTGATGAAAACTGTGTTTTCCCTATAGTGTTTATCTAAATTCGGCTGAAGTATTCTTTCCTCTTTAACTGATTAGTTAACACAGCAGAAAGGTATATTTTCTCAAATTAATTATATTTTCAGGTCTCTCCTGTAAATGAGTCCTCATTGCTCAATGGGACTAACCTGTTAAATAAAGATGGAATTAATTTAGGTTCAGTTCTGCCCGTGATGTGAACATTTAGGCACAGAGGAGTGAGAGGTAACAAGCATCTCTGTGCTCCTTCACCTTGTTTTGACCTGATATTCAGAAAAGTCTCTGATAGCTCCATTAATTTATTTGAAGCTGTTACACAATGTTATTAATTTACTTGTTGGGAAACGGCTTGCTGATGTTCCACTGTGCCTCTTATGAACTGCAGCCCACACTTAGGTGGTCTTTATTTTAGCTTTTACAGCTAATTGACGAAAGTTGTTTTTCTTTTGTCTGCTCCCTTCTGCAGGGCGCAAACTCACATGGAAGCTTGCATAGTAGTTTTACAACCAGTGCCCTGTCTGATGAAACCTGGGCTCAAACCTGCAGCCAAGACCACAGCAGTGACCACCAAACTACTGCAGCCCACCTAACAGACAAAAGTTAATATTATTAATAATAATAACAATAAGAGATTTATTTATAACTCACTTTACATTCACAAAGGATCACACAAAGTGCTACAGTGAGTAAACGTCAGATGACATCAAGACTAAAAGCAACCACAAAGCGCAACCGAGAGGAGGAACAACCAGGAGGATAATCCCTTGGAAAGGTTGCATCAAAACTTAAAATGCACAAAATGCAGATAAAATACTCAAATAAGAGAAAAACGTGGTAAAAAGAAAGGTTTTAAGACCTTTTTTTAAAACATGTCACGGACTGTGGGGCCCTCAGATATGAAGTCAGGACAGTAGAAAGCCCGGTCTCCTGTAGTGTGGGACAGAGACCTGGGAGTGAGAAGAAGATGGGTGCTGGAAGAGCCAAGAGTGCGTGAAGGACAATGAGGGATGAGAAGTTCTTTTAAAAAAGATGGCACATTATAGTACAAGCACCAGAAGGTGAGCATATACATATTGTAAGTGATCCAGGCAGAAACAGGAAGCCAGTGAAGTGAACGGAGTACAGGGCTGATGTGCTCATGCTTACGCACTCTCATCAGGACCCTGACAGTGCTGGTTAAAACTCCATAAAATATATCTAAATCTTAAGTTTAGCTCAAATGAATACAAAGATCTACATTCCCAAATATAACTTGTTTATGAACCTGGAAATAAAATTGCACAGTTTATTTTTAATCAGCAAGCAAACAGAAATGTGTATATATATTTTTTTTCTTTCAACGTCTTTCACGTCTTACTTATTTAATGAACCTTCCATTTGCATTGAAAATTGCATGTCTCATGTTCAATCAGTTGCTTTTCATGTTGTGCCTGACCTATATACAACAATCAATAGTAACCTGTTTAACAAACCTAAAATCATTACAGTTATGTTCTGAAAGCAAAGAATCAATTTAAATGTTTGTGTTCAGCAAATATTTTCTCCAGTCTTACCCCTATATCTTTGAAAAAAAAACATATCATTTGTTGTTCCTATTATTTTTTATTTTATTTTACTTGTTGAGTGGCTTGCTAAATTAAATAAATTTTCATCAGTGTGTTGCATGTCTCCATTTGGCTCTAACGGCTTGTCCTGGCCATCAGCTCGTTACAAACAGCTGCACTTAGGGAGACAGCAGGGAGACATATGTTACTCATCTTAAGTGGTGCTTTTAAATGTATTGATGGTTTAAAAGCAGCTAGTAAGGGATCAATGAGCAGACTTTTCTGTCTGTTTCATCATGATAGCTGTATGGGGAACAATGTCCAAACGGACCAATGACAATGGTCTTAGATTACCAATAATAAAAGCGCTTATACACCTTTCTATGAAATACAGATCATCCATAGCCTTCATTTTATAAAACATTTTTGTGTTGTAAAGTGTGTTAATGTGTCTTTGGATGACTTTTCACTAATATTTTTGAAGTGCACAAGCAGCAGTCAAGTTTTTTTTTTTTTTTTTTGCTTTATGCGAAGTGGCAGTGAGACAACAACTGGAGTCTTGGCAAAGCGGAGCAGCAGTCTGACAGCCAGATGGCTGCCAAGCAGTGTTTGGATGTAATTGTGAAGAAGGCGAAAAGCAGATTTGATACTTAAAGTTTATCGTTCACGTCTTTCATAACTTGAAACTCCATAAAGCTGTCAAATGTTTTGAACACTTTCAGTTTCTGGACGAGCTCTGCGACGTGTCCAAAAATTACACAAGGTGTAGTCGATATATTGCACTGATCGAAACACGAGAGTAGAGTTTTTAAAATGGTTGTAAAAAAAAAAAATGATGGTCCACACGTTTCTTTTAAAGGGCAAGAAACGTTTGTCATTGTAGTCAACTGCATTTTATTTTTAATCTTATTGAAATAAGAGTTACACACAAGTCTAATTCAGGTTGATGGCGTTTTCTTCTTGTGTTTACATACTCAGTGTGCAAGATCATGGGAAGGAAACTGAGTTTCCTCCCTTTGGTGTATTTTTGTAGCCGTGCTATAGCCTGCTGCAGAAAGCAAAAGAAAAAACTTATTTTATTTTGCTATTTAGTATTTTTGCACATTGCATTTGCACACAGGTTCATGTCTGTAGCATTAGCAAAATGATATGTGAACCAAAGAACAGATTTTAATAAAAACCAGCAGAAAATAATGGTCGTACATGTATTTTTTCATACAATCTATTTATACAGGTTAATCCCATTGAGCCTCGGGGACTCATTTACAAGAGAGACCTGATTTTAACAAAAAGTTATGACAACAATGAACAATCATAAAGGAAGCAAACAAACTGAGAAGAACAAGTGAAAGAAAATGGTATTAAAAAATGAAGCAAAAAAAACAGCTAGGTTGTAAGGCGATGTAGAAAACCAAAAACAGGAACGTTTGATGTTTGAAGCCACTAGAGTTCAAGGTCGAGAACTTCAGATCTTTTTGAAAGATAGTCCAGGAAACAGGAGCGGAGTAGGAGAAGGTCCTTTTGCCTGGTTCAGCCCTCACTGAGGGAACACTGCATGTAAAAGTCCTGAGAGTGTGCGTTGTAGCTGCACTCACGCAATGACATGTAGTGGGAGATGTATGAAGGCAGCAGACCAAGAAGTGATTTAAAGATGAAAATGTACCAATGGGAGAGTCTGTGTGAAGTTAATGAGGTCCAGTTAACCAGTGAATACAGGGTGCAATGGCAGACACGGTAGTTACAGCCAGTTGTGAACCTTATCGCACCATGATAGGCAACATCCAAAATCTGCAGGGTGCTTGTAGGAGCCTTCATGTAAATAATGTCCCTGCAGTCATTGGAAGGAAGGAAAGTCACCGTTACAAGGAGTTTACTAGCATTCAGAGTTAGACATGATCTGTTTCTGAAAAAGAAACCAATTTAATGTTCAGTTTCCTTACTAGGTTTTTCACGTGGAGCTTACAAGAGAGATGCAACTCAACCAAGATACCCAAATATTTGTAGGAATCGACAAACTCAATAGGGACACCATTCAAGGATAAAATCCAAGGAACAGCTGTTGGGACTGACTTCCTGTTTGAAAACCGTATCCCTTGGGTTTTGTTGGCATTTAGGACAAGTTTGTGACGGAACAGATCAAACTGGATGATGGCAAAAGCGGATTGCAAAAGCTGGAAAACCTTAGCAACTGTTTTATCTCAACAATAAACAACTGTGTCATCGGCATATAAATGTAAGGATGCATTAGGGATGATCTGACCTATGTTACAATTCAATTCAGTTCAAAAATACTTTATTAATCTCAAAGGGAAATTATTTGTTGTTGTAACTCGTTATCCTCATTTCATTAAGAGATGTAGATACTGATGGCTGTAGGCAGGAAGAATCTTTTGTTAAGGTACATCCCACAATGGATCTGAAGAAACTGGCTGCAGATGCCGTCTGATCTGTCCACCCAGACTCGGCTGGCCTCTCGGTTCCCCTAGGCTGTAGGACTGCCCGAACGCTGGGCAGAACTCCTCCCAGAGCGATGGCCATTCCTCCCAGCAGTCTGCCGAGCTACTCGTCGCTGCGGACAGCCAGCTGTAGGTGCCGATGAAAGATCCAGTCCTTCCGCTGTCATGAGCTGTGTTTCCTGCTAGTTCCAGGATCTCAGTGGTCAGGCACTCGAGCACAACTGGCAGGTAGATGAGAATGCATCCACAGAACATCTTTTTCGACTCAGTTGAGAAAAAGAGGAATTAAAGTTTCCAAAAGCAAAATCTCAGAATGAAAGTACCGTAGCAGAGATACTCCAATGTGCAGCCACCTTGAGTGGTGCAATTCAAGAACTGTAGAATTGTGAATTCTACCTACAGTATGTACCGGTAGATTGTAAAGATGGTGGGTCCTAAGACTGAGCCTTGTGGTGCACTATTGTTGATTGTTAAATAACTGGAGGAAGTACCATTATGTTGAACACATTGCCTCTGGTCTGAGAGATAGTTAGTGAACAAACCAATGTGTGAGCTGAAAAATAAATTCTGAGAGCTTATGACATAAGATGTCATGATCCACATACTGATTACCTTTTTGAGTCAACACAATTCAAAATGGTTGTCACAGCCAACTGGTCCTAAAATAATGTACAAAAATTGCTACATTTAAGTGTATGTTTCAGATGTGCTAAAATTTGGTGTGGGAGTAGCTGAGTCATTCTCAACACATGCTTGGAACACCATATCTCAAGGCATTGCATGAGACTGACCACATTACTTTCAATGTTTGACCACAGCTTTGTTCCTTGTCATCATAAGATTATCTTATTTAAAACTCTAGCATTGAATGCAGCTTGAAAATCATTTGTTCTAGAAATGCTACGCATTTAGCGTTTTGGTTGGGTGTTTCATGTGGATGAAAATATTGCTAGGAACAATGCAGTGTGTTGGATGATATTTTTTGAAATTAAAAAAAGAGACTGGTTTGAAAAATCTGCATTTCCATTTAGACAAGCTTGTCAAGTTCGTGCAAGATGTTAGATGAGAGGAAAAACCCCTGAGTGGCATAATGTTCTAAGACACAAGAGCTCTCCACTTACCCTAACATGCTTTCATCTCACTCGCCTGAAAGAGAGGTCTGTTGTTCTTTGTTAGGGTGTTGGTTTCAGGACTGACAGGACACAGCCAGGGATGTTTGTACATCAAGCATTTGAATTGCGGATGAGCAAAGGGGGTCTGCGAGGTGATGTATGAGCAGGATGTCAAGTCTGTCTGTTAACGATGATTTATGAACACTCGAGGGGGTTGAGGAAGAGCAACGCCAGTTTGTGGTAATGCAGCCGGATCGAGAGAGCTACTGTAAACAGTGTGTGACATCCAACCAAAGCTCTCACAGGAATCCATTACACCCCTGCACATTCCTCTCCAATGATGGCCCATGACAAACAGTCAGGTTTCAGGCCAGCAAACGACTAAAGCACTTCATCTAACCGTCAAACCTCTAATGAACTACTTCCTGACTGCTTAAAGCAATGGTTCTGAAACAGGGTTTGGTGGAAAGGTTATAAACAGTTATTATCTTATCTGTTGTAGAAAGTTCTTTTCACAAAACCCCACTTCAAATGATCAGACCTATCCCTTTAAGTGAACTGCCTAGTTTTTATTTAAGACTGCAAATAGGAGAGAAGAGATTGCCCGCTAATGAACGTGCAGTATGCGTTCTTTTGCCTGTAGAAAAATATCTCATGAGCCAATGGACAGATTTTAATGACAGTAAGTTGTGGGAGTTCCAGTCACTTTGTTCCTGAGGTCACTAGATGGCGCTAAACATGACACCTGAGACCAATCTCCTTGATGAGATGCCCAGTGTAAAAAAGGCAGTTAATGACTCTTCTTCGACGCTGGAGCATTACCTTACCAATGTGAACCTCCTGAGACCTTACCTGTTCTTGTACTCCTTGTGTAATTCTTGAAACCACCGTGTGATCCTCCCTGCTGTCTTTCATGCGCTCCAACCACTCGCCCACCAATGACTTATTCCACATTGGATTACCATTGCCCACACAGGATTATTGGAACCAGTGACTCCTTAAACATCTTCCACTGTCCAGTAAGAACCAGAGGACTTTACAATCAATATATATTCCTGCTGAAGTTCAGCGCTGACCCTTCTCATGGCTCCTCAGGGTTCCTGATTACGTCCTGGGATTTATTCACTGCCACATAAAAGCACTGAACTTCACTTCTTGTACTGTGTTGTTCATCTTCAGTCATTTTGTTGTGGGTGTTTAGTCCATGTGACATAAGTACCAGGTGTACATCTACAATTGGATACATTTTAAAGTCAATCCAATTCAAGATGACCACCATAGTAAAGACCTTAGAAAACACAGATATCTATACCTTAGACAATTTTACATACGCTGACCTACGACTTGTACTAGTGGCTGAGCATCATCCCAAACACATATGTTAAGTGTTATACATTGCACTAGGTTGTTTTTTTTTTTTTTTTTGCTTAAATCATTGCCATTTAGTGTTGTGTCAACCTTGTCTGTCTGTTAGCAAAATATCTTCTCAACTACTTGACAAATTTTGATAAAGCTCGGAAAGTGATCGCTGGGTGTGCATCTGCAACTGTTTTTGGAGTCACCTCAAATTAAGATGGCCACTACAGCTGTGGGGGCTGCGGTAGTTTGGTGGTCAGTACCATGGTCTTGTTATACTGAGGTTGCAGGTTCAAGCCCGGGTTGCATCAGGAAAGGCATCCATCAAGACAACCACCAAATATTTCATGCAAGTTTGCTCGCTGTGCAACATTTGAAGAAGGGAGCATCTGAAAAAATTTAGCTAATTGACCTTAGCTCACACAAACGGTGTTACAACTCAGTCAGTTTTACAGATAACAAGCTACATTTTGATGATTTGTGTTGTCGTGCATATGTGATTTAAAAGGTTTGCCCAAAAAGCTACAACTCTGTCCCCTTTTAATCGTAAGATGATCCTAGTTTAAAACTCTGACATGAAAGGTGAGATGATGTGCATTTCTTCAAAGAATGCCGGACCTTTACTTTCAAATAATAAAACTCAAAAAATCCAGAGTCTCTTCTTTAGTCGTCGTCTCGGGTGAAGTAGAAAAGCACAGATAGTGTTTTTTGTAACCTGAAGCTCAGCCCCATCAAAGAAATTCCAATAAGCAGTAGAGACACTTCTAAGAGAGCATCCAGTGGGGTTGCTGGTAGCAAATGGTTCTGATGCTTGAGGGGGGTCAGTGTGTCAAACTCAAATTGTGCCCCATTACTCAGTGCAGGTCCCATTATTGCACTGGACATCTGATCCGTAGAAAGAAGGAGGGGACATGTTAGCACAAAGTGAGGAAAATGGAGTGGGAGGTGGTATGGGAAGCTGTTTTTCCACCCTACAGTAGCTCAATAAAGAGCTGCCCCTTACTGTTGCAACATACGCAAGGAAGAAAACTGCCAACACAAAGTAAATCAATTGAAGAACAGCTGACAGACTCTCTGGAGATCCTGAATGTGTGAGAAAAAAAATCTAGAAAACTGTTTCATGTGGTAAAAATAAGTGCCTTGGTGTGCGCATCGAGCACAAAAAGAGCAAAAACCTTGAATGTATTCATTTATAGTTGCATGCTTTGCATCCTTTCTTGAGAATGACCTGCTTGTCTCATTAATAAGTTGTTGCCTTAGGGGAGCAAAATGCAAACCGAGCAGAAAAGAAAAAGAAAATAAAAAAAGAAACAAAAATCTCACAGCCATTTTGGTCACACATTCACTGGGACAATAAAAATACTGCAGTCGAAGTGCATTCATTTTAATGCACTAGGATTCCTTAAAGGTAAAATATTTAAAACAATTTTAGAGCAACATCTGTTTTCAAAAGAAACAAAAAACAAAAGCCAGTCAGGTTTTTTTTTTTTTTTCCTTCAAGTTTTTCAGAACTGTTTTGCCATTTATGCATAAAATATAAACAACAACTTCTATGTATTTGACTCCAAAAGAGTCAAATGCATAAAAGTTGTTGCCAATATGGAAGGAGAAAATCGCTGTGCTTTCATTTATTTTAGCTGTTTATAATTATTTAGTTTAATTGAGATTTTCTAGAAAAACATATTATATGGAAAAAAACAAACTTTTCTAAGTTGAAATATCTAAATTCTATATAACTTATTATCATGTTGGGGAAAAATACTTTGTATTATATCAAGATCAAAACTTGTTTAACTAATAAGCACTGCAGGACAACCATAGATATCACAAGTTAATGATACATGGTTTTGTGTAAATAATGCCTCCGAAATATTTTTTAATGCTGGACAGTACATGATATTTTTAAGTAATTATAAAGCTGATAACAATTAGACATAATATAAATTTAGAGTGATAATAAAATTTAATTTGAAACTGGAAAACCTTCTTAATGTATTTTAATAAAACAAAATTGAAAGAGAATTTCCGAAAAACATGCTTGTTCCACTGACCGTTTATAATTTAAAATTATATTTGTGTGTTGAGGTGAAATGAGAAGCAACAGAACAGAAATCAAAAGGCTGATACAGATGATTCTATCAATCCAGCAGCCCTCAGGATGGTAAACCAGACATTGCAAATGTTCCATATGTAATAAAATAAAAACAAAGAGGCCTTCCTTCCAAATTTGTTGTTCCTCTGAACCAGATTGGAGCCTGGAGAGCTTTTCTAGTGCTCCCCTGCTGAGATGGACTGTGGCAGAAGAGCTGGAGCTTTCAGTCAGACTTGACTTCAGGCTTACTGACAGAGGAGAGGGGATCTGTTGGGTCCCTGAGGGGGCAGGCGGCGGCGTGATATTCCTGGACCCCTGCTTCGTATCTGCTCCAGGTTACAGCAGGTTACAGCAGGGGTTCCTCCAATCGCTGAAGGGCGCCCTTAATCTCCGGTTGAACCTCAATTAAAAAGGGACTAAAATCAAATGCAGAGCATTGCACTTTCTTAACCAGCTCCTAGAAATGACTGAGGGGTTAGTTTAAGGTAGAAAAAAAGTCAGAATTTGGTGGTAGAAGTTATTTTTGTTCTCTTTTTTTTTTTTTTGGTCATAGTTTTTTGCATAATTTGCATTCCCTGCGACTTATAGGCCAAAGCAACATATTTATGGATTTTTTCCCATGTTTATAAACCAAATTTTGGCTGAGACATGACAATTTTCATTCATTTTGGCTGGAAAAAAAATTGAGCAGTACCACTTTCAGCCACGTGATGGCAGCAGAGTAGTAGTAGCAGTAAGGCATGCCGTTGCATCATGTAATTGGTAAACATGGCTATAATGACAAAGTCAGAAAAGTTCAAAACAAAAACTGGATTTTATTTATTATACTTTATACTTTATAATTTTTGTCTTTAACTTTTTTAATTTATCATGTCCTGAATGACTGAGAATCTTCACCAGCTATAAATGACACAATCGGCTTGCCATAGCGTCCCCACCTTTGTTCTGCTCGCTGCTTGGAGCAAGTCAAACCAGCTGCACCACTCCGGTGAAATGCAGCTAATTTGACCATTAAAGTGCATTTATTAAGCAAAAGGTTGACTGAGGCACAGCTTTACTATAATTTCGAGCAAATGAATAATTGTTTTTATATGTTAATCTTGTTAAATTCTTGTTAAAGTCCTCTCGTGCACACTCCCATGGCTGCCATTTGGCAGCCATTCGATTCTTGGCACAACACCGGCCCACATTTCTGGGTTCGGTCCACTTTTCCGGGTTGTCAGCGGTGACGCGTAACAAACGCACCGCATCAACGATTGTTACGTCATTCAAAGGTCTGAAGCAGGCTCTGAAACAAATGCGCACAGTATTATTGCAGGTTTATTGTACAGATAAGTGAAAATCACAAACTCACACTATGTCTACTCATCTTACTTGAACAGACCCCGTTTACAGAGCACCCCACGCTTTTCTTCAGAAACTGGTCACACCCCTTGGTGTTGTCATCTCCGCTCATAGGACAATCTTACCCATGTGACCAGCCTCTCAGCCTGATGCTAGTATTCTGAGTATTCTCTCTGATGTTACGCCATATTGTTTTACATTATCAGTGTTGAGCATATATCTTAGAGCTTTAAGCATTCTGGGGTTTTTTTGTTTGTTTGTTTGTTTGTTTTTGCGTATATCAGTGTAAAGGTAGTCCTCGACTTACAGCCCCCCCGACTTACAGCATTTCTGACTTACGGCCCGCCTCCCCAGTGACGTCATCACACCTCCCATTGACTTTCAATAGCTGCACAGTACCTATTGTATGTTTTTTTTAGGGTACTGTGTAAGCTAACTGCTTGGAAATACAGTACTGTACATGTGTAAGGTACAGAATGTACGCTGGTGTTGTGTTACGTTGAAAAAAACGTGTTTAAAAAGCCGTTTACCGTTCTTTTTTCGACTTACGGCCAAAATCAGGACTTACGTTCGCCACGTGTAATGAGTTCCGACTTATGTTCAATTCGAGTTAAGTTCAGCCCGTAGGAACGGAACTCGAACGTAAGTCGAGGACCTGTAGTCATATAGCTTTTGTTTTATCTTCTAAAGAAAGTCGGAACACAACTTTTGTAATTGACTCCCATTATGTTGTTAATCAGTACTGGATGTTAAATTTAGGCTGATAGTATGTATGTTTAATAGGGAAAAGACTGGGGCAGCAAAATATGACACAGAAAGATCTTTCACAAGACTCATCAAGCCAGAACTTGTGCACCCTCTGGACATTACATTGTGATTTCTGGATGGACCAAAGCAGCGAGGGACATCAAAGCCACTCCACCTCTGATGCACCTTTGGGCAGCAAAGCAAGGTAATAGAGCTGGCATGAATGAGATGTGAAAAGTCAAGCTTGTGTTGTCACTCAATATAATGAGGAAGTGATGACATATGGTCTGTGCAACTACCCCATCAGCAACAAGTGCATTTATTACAGCAGATCAACGATGACACACAACAACTTTGCATTTAGTCCACAACATTATTAAACTACAAAAAGAAAAGTCAAACTTATATAAATCCAACAAAGCTGAGTTAGGTCATCTGGACAAGTTCTTTGTTGAAATGTTTCATCTTTAATCCAAAAGACCTTCAGTCTGAGGAGCTGCAACAAACAGTCTTATAAACAGCACCTACTTATAGTGGCTCGACCAGCTTGCTGCTAAACTCATAAAATGCATCATATTTTGAAAAACAAACAAACATCCCACATTTAATGCATTGCCATCCACTTCAATGCAGATGAGTTCTGCATCACGCCTCTTTTGGTTCTGTGATACTCACTTTATTTCTAGAAGCTTACATCCGTGGCAGCTTAATCTGTGATTTATGAATGGCCAGAGGCAGCATAAAGACTGACTGGCTATTTTGCTGAACCATTATGCCAAAAAGCCTAGAGTTCATTCATACACATGATGTGTGTGGGCAAGCAATAATTCATTAAAATTATGTACCAGGGTGCTGTCTCAAGAGATGTGAGACGTGCAGATGCAATATATCACTGTGCTGTCTTGGTCACCCAAATCATGACCAACGGTGACCTGAAGTCATATGGCTCCCCATACCATGATGCCAGGAGTGAAACTGTCTCTTTTCATAATGAATTGGATGTGATTGGTCCCCTCAGTGCTATGATATGTGCATAGTGTGGCCATGTAGAACAATTACCCATTGCTAAACATGATACAAAATGACACATCACCACAACACAGTTTTTTTTTTTTTTACTTGTAAATGTGTTTGGATGGGTGGCGCATATGTTACTCGGTTATGTTATGTTTGACACATGTGATGGCCAAACCCATGGTCACACCGTAAAGTTAGTCACTCTTGCATGCACCATTTATTTCTCATCCAAACACAACACTTTAGTTTGCAATAAAATGTTTATTGGTTGTTTAGATACATTTGTTCTATCTGTAAGGATGCACATTTAGATTATTTAAGTATTTATTTCAACTCATTGTTCATTTTTTGTGCTTGTGATTAATTATTGTTTCTTTTACCAACTCTTACCTGCTGTGATCCCTGGTGTTGCCAGGCAAAAGCTGATGGCCACAGTCCAGGGCTTGGCACACTTAAATATATTGGACTGCACCACCAGTTCCTGCTGGAGAGGGGGAACTTGTATTTTCTTTATTTAAGAAAATAGCATTTGCATTTAAGTGAATATTTATAGTTAAAGTTTAATATATTTAATTTCCACTTTTGGGGTTTAGTATATTATCAAACTTAGCTGTACTGTGTTGGTTGTTGTAGTTAGTGATTGTATTATGGATAGTTACCCCATTGTGTCTTAATGGTCTGATCAGCCAGTACAGGTAGTCCTCAACTTACGAACGGGTTCCGTACCTACAAACCGTTCTTAACTCGAATTTGATGTAAGTCG
>JARVGS010000672.1:18984442-18994969 GCA_031762315.1 Hypsolebias antenori
AGTTTTAATATTGTTATGAAAAGTTTGACATTTTTCATAAGCTAATTCCCTTTTAAACTGTATTACACTCCAACTTCTGTTGTCACTATATGCCTTTTTATCAAGTCAAAACTACAGTGCTTGAGTTTATTTATTTAAATGTAACATCCTTAAATGAACATTAAATATTACATGCATGTGCCCTAATAAAAACATCCCAAAAATATCTGTCAATACACACCATATCTTCTATATGTAAAAAATAAAGGTGTTTTGTGAGTAAAACTGCTACTGTTAACTGTCAGTATCAACCTAAAATGATTTATTAATTCAATAATTCTTTGTAGAAAGAGCTTTTATTTGACTGTCACTGGCTGCATCTGATTGGCTAGTGTCAGCATTACGCTTTGCAGATTAAATGAAAATACTTACAATGTGATTTATTGATGTAATTTTGGTCTGACAACCTGAGGCTCATATTTACAGTTGTACGAGGATGTGTCTACATGCAAAGGTGTAATAAATATGGGCATTAAATCTGAAGCCACCTGTAATTTGCACAGTTTCCCAAAATTCTTCTGATCTCTTTAAGCAACGGATTCACGCTCAGCAGGTTGAAACTCATTTGACATTTCTAAATGTCATGCATTTTAGTCAAAACTGTTTTGATTTTCTAGATTTCTTCCAGTGATCTCATTCGATCGCTTAACAGAGATCACACTTTCTTCTTGTATTTTTATCATAAAATAAGGTAGAATCACATAAGTCAAACTATATTTTATTTGCAACATCTTTTGGGGTTAAAGATTTACAAAAATTGAAAAAATATATGTTTTCTGCTGCTATACAAGCAAGCAGCTTTCTGTCAGGAGCAGAATGTTGCACGTCAAGGAATAATCCTGCCAGCAAGCTGTATATCACTATTAAGTGGTAATGAGAGGCGAATGCTGGTTGTTCTGCAGGTGGTAGAGCAGAACTGAGCCCTCCAGGCTACAACTGACACTTCTTATGCGATTCATTAAAGTTCAGGGGAGCCTGCTCGGGTCTCAAATCAAAAAAATCAAAGCGAAGGAAACTGACCCAAATGTCTGTAAGGCAACGGGGAATGGTGGGGGCATTCATCATCAGAAGATCAAATGTGTCGTCTTCATATGGCTGTAATATTTTACAATCACGAAGAGGGGCTTGAGCATTGGCCGAGTCCGGTTAATGATAACACAGCTGAAACAACATCGGAGTGACTGACACTTAACCTTTCTATGAATCCATCCATTTTTAAAAGACAGTGGCAATATTCTTTAATGGGCCTCACAGTGGCTTTAATAATGTGCCGACTTGAAGAGTTTTTGCAAGTTGAAATCAGGCTACTGCATTATGGGGGCATTAAAAGGCATATATTTTACTCAATCACGCTGGTGTTAGAGGATACGTGACAGTGTGGTCCTGTTACTTCAATGAGAGATTTTAGTGCCTCGCTATGGAGACGGCTGCCTCAACCAAACTCTCAAACGGCCTCAAAGACTCAGAAACAGCTTTTGTTACGCCACCCCTCCATTGCCCTCCAGTTTCTCACTGATTTACATACAAATTGATCTTGAGGTAAATCAGATGTCACTTTTCTCCGGGTCACAGAGAACATGCTGAGATAATGAAATCAGGGTCCGCTGAGTGCTACACTTGCACAAACGACCAGATGGGACTCGCCTTTAATGCAACGCCTCCGTTTCCGTGCGGGCGCACAAGCGAGTCAGTGTGAACGGACGCACACGCGCGTGTGTTTGCCTATGCAAAATAATTTAACATCTTCTATTTATTTGGCCAATAAAAAAAAGAGTAAACGTGTGTGCTCATGTGTGATCATTTCTTTGACAGCTCTGGATAGAATACATGCTTCCCCTGTGACTCCTGAGATTGGTGGGAATTGCTTAGTGAACACATTTCTGTGGAAGAAAAGTTGAATTTCAGCTTACCCTCATATAAGGGTGTAATTTATTTACTAAATAAATAAATAACTACACAACAACATTAAAGAAAAGGCTGTATATCAATAGGTTGAGACTGTTGGAGACACAAAGTTGCAATAAAATATGCAACTTCCCCTGGAACCATAGTGAATTGATACTTTTGACACATAAGTATCAATTAAGAAGGATTTGATACAGACTTTGTAGTGGTTTTGAACTTTTATAAGCTTCTTGTGCTGCACACGTTCTGCTTACTTAACTTTTTTATACCATTAAACAACAAACGAGTTTTATTCAGGACAGACATTTAAACCGGCGGACTCAGATCAGTCATAGAGCAATAAAGCAACACTGCATGCATTGAGCTAAAACAAAAGTGACTCTCACGGACCTATTTTACGCTATATGACTCTGCATTTACCATCTCCTCATCTTGAAACGAAGGTAAATTAAACTGCAGTGTTTCACTCTTGAATTACAGAAAGATATTTTGCGATATAAATCTTACGTACGGCTGAAATGGCTTTCTTCCAAAACACTATCACCTCATTTGGTGTTTGATGATTGTGACGGAGAGAGTGGCGTTTGGGAGATTGTTGTCTGAAATCTCTCATGGGTGTTTAATTGGGTTGTGAAGGTGACTGTGAGGGCTGTGGAGTGTAATTTATGTGATTTTCACACTCACCAAACCAGGGACGATTCTAGGATCTGAACTTTAGGGGTTCTTAGCCCCCAGTATTGAAAATGGCTCTTGGCTTGAACAAGGCAGCCCGTAGTGTGGTTTGTGAGAAGCGTAAAGGCTTATAGCATCTGGTGTTCCCAGACGGTCTCCCATCCAAGTACTAACTAGGCCTGACCCTGCTTAGCTTTCGAGATCAGACATGATCAGGGTGGTATGGATGGTAAACAAGGTGCTCAGTCACAAATCTGACTTTAAAAGGATCATAGCAAAGACTAAAGGTGGATTCACAACAGCCCTGTTTAGTCCGCTTTAATCGAGCTCTAGTCTGTTTTCCTAGAAAGTCTGGTTCATTTGGGGAGGTGTGAATGTGCAATCGAGCTTTGATGTGGACAATAAAAGTGAACTCTGATCTGCCTAAAAACCTAGGTCTCGGTTCGGTTAAAGTGAACTCTAGCGCAGTTCGAATGCAGTGTGAATGCAAGCAGACCGGAGACCGCTCCAAAAGCAGGAAGTGGACTACAGCGCAGGGCATTCTGTGTAAATACAACCAAAACAAACACACATTTCATACCTCATACAGAGCCGTCAGCCACCTTGTGTGAAAAACAGCACTCTACATGGTCTCCTGCCTCATCTTCTGCTTGTGCTGAGTCCTTTGTTGAACAATGTTTGTTTGGCAGATGTTCCACAGACAAAACAGAAATCCTAAAACCATTCAAATTTGGCGCCACTCCATTTTTGTTTATATTTCCAGAAGAAGAAGTGTTTTCTTCAGAGGTTTTCGTGTTGTTTCCTTCAGTAGTTCTTGGTGCAGCACCACCACAGGTGAGAAGAACAGGTTGGCTCGACTGACTCAGTGCAGTGTGAATGTGAACTGCACCAGCTTTTTTGTCGCCAGTCGAATCAAGTCTACTGGACTATCAGGTGTAAAAATGACCTAAACTTGTGCGACCAGAAGTTGTGACATATATCTACAAACAAAACACACAAAACAAAGCACAACTAGCTTTAAACATTAACCTTTAATTTAATTATTAAACATACAATGTAGGTATGACAGAAAATGGAGGATTTACTTGCAGTTACCATCGTACAGACAAACACATGGTACTTCCTGTTTATCACTGTTGTATTCAGCTGCTCATGAGGTCGGCCGCCGGCCTTTATCCATCTTTTACATGTTTCCAGAGGATCTGAATCATGCAAAAACATAACTGATTTTAATAGCCCATTTAAACTGTCATTATTGAGAATTAAGCTTCCTTACAAAATACTAATGATTGTTTCTTATTTTTCAGGGGTGTTGAGTTAAAATTTAAGGGTGCTTGAGCACCCCTAAAAAGAAGCTAAAATCGCCACTGCACCAAACCCTTCAGTTCACCCTTGTTTTATTTTGACAGAGGCATTGTCATCCAGGAGGAGACCGTTGGAGTGGGCCATTTTTTTGTGTTGTTTGTGGATAGATTAATAGCTTGTAAAGTTCTTTATATCAAACCGTTAAATCACACCATGAATGGCTTCCTCCAGGCTTCCCCATTTAATGGATAAATGACACACAGTTTGTCTTGAAGATAAAGGGACCAGTGGAGTGACAGCTAAACAGACACGCTGATGGACCATCCCGTTGGCTTAATGTTGTCTGGGGGAAAATTAAGGCAAGGTATTGTGTGTCATGTGTTTTGTCATGAGACAGACTGAATCCAGGGACTTCATATTTTGAATTTGATGTAGTGTTTGATAAAAATCAAGAATTAACAGCATAAAATTCTTATTAACATGTTACTTTAAACGTAAGCAGAATCCCAAAAGGCTTGTTGACAACAATGATACAATGTGTATAATGAAGTGTTTATTTAATAGCAGTCATATGATTACAAATCGAACAGCCGACTCCAGTTCAGTTGTGTACTTAAACAGATGTGTATTTATTCGATTGAAAAAAATTTGGTCAAAAAGCTGCTAACAAAAATGCAGAAATATTTGCATTGGTGAGACTTTGGCACTTAGGTCGTGTCCTCTCAGAAATACAGTTTTTCCTACACTCGTTTAATTTCTTGCTGTTTTTAAATAGTCATAGCAATACAGCATCATTTCTAGAAATGTCTTCAACCAAACATCAACAGTGAAAACAACACAAAATAAAAAATAATGATAACTATGCCAGGCCTGTGTGTGGATGTAATCCTGTTATAAAAAAAATGCACCAACTGTAAACAAGATGTAGAACATATGTGTCAAACTCAAAGCCTGGGCGCCAAATGTGGCCCTCCTTAACATCTTATGTGGGCCCCAAGATGTTATTTTAAATGTCAAATACTTTTATCGCTTTAATTGTTTTCAGTAATCTTTGCATTATGATGTTAAAAGTGCAAAAAAGTACGTCAAATGAGATCAATCAAACTGTTGCTGAGGAACCTGCAACCAAGAAAAGAAGTTGGGTATCTAACTTGAGTTAATGTAGATGCCGGAATTGGCCCTTAGTTTGAAAAAGGTTTTAATTATGGCCCCTTTTGTAATGGGTTTGACACCCCTGGTGTAGAGCATGTGTATACAGTTTGTACCCTGGGTACACAATGTAAACGCAACAAGAAGACACCAATTAGTCATAGGTTCAATCATCCACATATTATATATTATTGGACTTCATACGAGAACCAGAAGTTGAAGCCAGAACAGGAAGAGTGCATGTGGACGCTCTTATGGTAAATGTGACAATTCCTACAGTTTTCCTTTTTGACCAAAACACCAGCCACATCTTAGAGTTGGTGATGCAATGAATGCATAATGATTACCTTTAAAGGAGTAAAAGTAAACCTTTAGTGGCGGTATTACTTAATAGATGAGATATGAACACAGTAATTCATCAAAAAAAAATGAGGTTAGAAAAAATCTTCTTTACATTGACCATGTTTCTCATGTTCCTCTCTTATCTTCAAAGAATGAGAAAGCTCATTGTGAAGCAGTAATTTTTTTTTCTCTCAGTGGAAGTGGTGGTGTGTGTGTGTGGGGGGGGGGGGGGTCGTCTCAGACCAGTCGGTGCACTATCAGGGAAATAAATCAAACGAACAATAACAAAAATGTCCAGAGACCTCTCAGGGACCACACTGTACTACTGAGCGTGATGAGGGTGATTCCTTATGAGCTCTGAGTCAATGGCAGAGCAGTCCCTCTGTAATAAATTTAACACAAATTGCTTGCTTTAATTGGGTTCATGATCTGTAGACTGGAGTGTCAGGAGCCTCCAGTAAAATTTAAAAAAAAGAGACCCACCGATGTCTAGGATCACTTACTGCTATTATAAAGACTGGAAAAACATATTGGAGATGTCTGCAGAAAAATACTGAATGTGTGTCAGGCATATTGACAGGGAAGCTCAGAAAAAGGTTTACGGGGCATCCACAGTTAGTCTAAACATTTTTTTAATTCATTGCAATCATCATATTGGCTATTATAAAAAAAGTTTTGACAGTAATTGTGTTTATTACATGCAATAACACAATAACCACATTGTAAGAGACCATTTGAGTTATTCTGTATGACCTGATTTCTGCAGAAAGACATATTTTCAGTTTAGCTCTTGGTTTATTCTTTCATCAGCAATGCAAACACGTCATTTTGGTCAATGTTGCGTATTCTCATCAGTTTAGGCGACTTCTATGGTAATCAAAGAGCTTTTATTTGAGAGCACGCTGAAGGAAATAGATCCTTTCATGCTCATGTAAGAACACAGCCATCAAAAATCAGGGTTCAGTTCAAATGTTCTGCAATGGGCCTCTGTGAAAACATCACAAATAGTTCATCTAATATGTGTTGTAAGTCGTTTGAGTTACCGTTTGTAGAAATAAAGTTTAACTCTGACTAGATGAGCAGCAAACGATTTGAAGCAAGAACCACTTTTTAATTATAAATACACAATGAACATACTCCCAAACGAGCTGAACTATACTTCCTGAATTGTTATAAAAAAAATAAAATAAAAAAAAGAAAGAAATTCTGATTAAGCTTGTTTGATAAAACCTTTCTGAAAAATGAGAGGGTCCACAATCTGTCAGGCAGCAGACATGACGACACACAACATCTGGGGTCATGTGTGAAACAGCATGCCCCCGTGCATTCAGAACCAGTGGGACCGTGTGATGCAGACCAGTTTTTTTGGGGTGGCAGCCCACAGAAGGTCAGCTCAATTAAATGTAAAGAGGAAAAAACTACTACTTCTGATAAGATTATATGACAGAATCCAAAAAAAATAACTTTCTTGGATGATTATTCTGTAGTGTCGTGGCCTGAGGGTTAACTCAGTGTCACTCAGCAACACACACACACGACAAACACACAGGGTCTAGTCTGGATCCCTGGGCGAAGACGGATGCGATACGGAAATCCCTGTCTGTTGATATTTTCCTCTGATAACTGTGTGTGAAGGTCATTTGTCCCCTGCTTTGGTGAGACTCTCCATAAATCACAGCAGAATTGGTGTGATGGGTATTCATAGAAGCAGCCACTGCCTCCAGTTTTTTCCAGTCCCCTCATCGCCTCCCTGTCGCAGCAGCCCGAGGAGACGAGTGCGATAAATAATGACACATCTGGACAATTTCATCTGTTACAGTACACACTGGGAGATGACATACAGTACAATGACTCTTCCCTAAATGTGCTTGTCATTTAGTACTTTTGTGTTTTTTAACATCTGGAGCTATAGCTGTCATGGTGCTTTAAAACCTAAACATTGTTTTCAAAAAAAGATCAGGAAAACTTTTTTTTTTTAAATACATTTTTTTTATACAATATTTAGTAGCTTTAAAAATGAGACACACCAACAGGTTTGCAGGACAAGATCGGTGTCAGTACATATAATTAGAATTAATCAATTTTTTAAAAGCTCTTGCTCACTGACGTGCTATTTCTGAACCTATTGTTTAAAAAAAGATGTAATTCATAAATGTATGGCAAAAAAAAAGTGAGAGATCCATTTGTGAAAATTAAAGCTGCCCAGATGAATTTTGTATGTCATTTGATAGCAATTACATGCAAATGGCATGTCATATTTAGTACCGTTTTACTTTTTTTCTTCCTGCTTCTTGGCTGCATACAGTTTCAGACATCCAGCAGGCACAGTAAATGGAACCAGGTTAAATGTATATTTCCAAATGTCATGATATTTGGAGGCTAAGCTAACAAGCTAAAATAATTTCTTAAATTATAGTCCTTGCAGTTCTTGAAATCATCTGCCACCTTTCAAGCCGTAGTTTTAGACTAAGGTTATCTTATGCTGAATGATAGAATTGTAGCAATTTCAGTCAAACCTCAGAAATAACATTTTGTGCAATTAACCTCAGATGTTTGCTGGATTGTTGTATTTCTTTATGTCACGACATGTCCTACTTGCAACGGCTTATCCAAACCATCCATTGGGTCTTTTAGGTGTTTGTTCCAGTTATATTTGTAATAATATGCAACTATAGTAGTCAAGTCAAGTCAAGATTCTTTATTGTCGTTCGCACTGATGTGGTACATGAGGTGGAACAAAACTGTATACGCTATACCAAAGCATACAACAAAAAATACAAAAACAAGGCGCCAAAAGTGAAAAATAAATAAATCTACAGCAGCATGGTCCTATTGGCAGAGTGGTTCTGATGACAGTGTGGTTCTCTTAGCAACATGGTCCAGTTAGCAGCATGATACTGTTAGCAGTGGGGTTTGGTTAGCAGTATGGACCCATTGGCACCATGGTACTGTTAGCTGCATGGTTCAGTTAGCAGCATTTGCAGATCTTGTTAGCAGGTCCCTTCAGACTGACCAGCTGGGTTTGAGAGGGACAGGAAGGAGGAACAGATACACAATGGCAAGTCTAGAATCACATGTTAAGATAGAAATAATATCAAATGAAAACTATTCAATTGTAACAATTCATTTAAGGAAATGAGGTCAGTTTGTCCTCCAGTAGTTTAAGCCTATGGAAGCATAACAAGTCAACCCCAACTGTAGAATTTATCAAAAAGTAAAGTCTTCAAACTGGACAATGTGTCAGCCTCATGGACAGAAACTGGAAGTTGGTTCCACAAGAGAGGAGCCTGAGAACTGAAAGATCTTCCTCCCATTCTGCTTTTAGAAACTCTAGGAACCACAAGCAAACCTGCAGTCTGAGAGTGAAGTGCTGTGTTAGGAAAATATGGAACAATAAAGTCTCAAATATAAGATGGAGCTAGGTTGTTGAGGGCTTTGTAGGTTAAAAGTAAGATTTTGGATTTAATTCTGGACAAATCAGTCATTTGTTCAGTTTGATCAGTTTTTTTAATCTTTAGTCTTTTACTGTTCAATTATTGACATAGTTTAAACATTTTATTATTCCTAATATTAGGACTGTTTTATCAATTCTACATCCAAGTACAAGGCCTTCATAAAGAAAACAAATTACAAGAGGTTCATTCAAAAGGAAAAATCTTTAAACTGCTTCACTAAATGTATTTAATGAACCAAAAAGTTTTTCTATTCTCACTTTTTTCCCACAACTTGGCAAAAGGCAAATTATTGGACCATTCTGCAAATGTTGTGACTTGGTAAAAATCAGAACTGTAATAAATGTGTGTATTTTTTATTCTGCAGGTCAAATCCAGACGAGAACAGCGTTTTGTCCCAGAAGAGGCCGAGACACGAGGTAAGTTTTTCCTGAAGGCCGAAACATCAGCTGTTAGCGACTCTCCACCTGACTCTCAGTGAGCCTCCGCTGTGTTTTAGGTGTTCGGGCCTGACGGAGTTTCGTCGCTCCTCAGAGTCGAGGGATCAGAGAGTGCGACTCAGAGAGCAGATGACGACAGCTTGTCCGCTGAAAGCCTGGACTCTGTGTCACATGGTAACGCTTCTAATCTGTATCGTTTAGAGAAATGTCACAGAAAGGTGACAGAACGCCTCTTTGTGCTGAGCTCTTGCTCACCGCCTCCTTCACATGACATCAACCTCGCCTGTTTTTTTGTAAGAACGTAATCTGAAGTCGGATCTGCTTCTTTCGTAGACTCCAACTCACAGTGCAACCAGTCTCCGTCCCCCCGTCATCACTCCGACACCTCCAGCCCTGCCAGCTGGAGTCGCCATCTCATTCAGCAAACACTAATGGACGAGGGGCTGCGATTGGCTCGGATGGTGTCACATGATCGGGCGGGAAAACTCACCCTCGGGTCAGAAGGCGCACACCTTACAGGTGACTTTTTAAAGACTGTCTTACCTGTTTGGTGTGATCTTTTAAAGCAAATCCTACTTGGGAGTTATGCCTAAAGATATAGTTCATGTGTTTTGAAGTGGGTTTTTTTGGAAAGTTTATGAATAATTAATATCTTACCTGTTCTACATAGCGCTTTGAAGGAACCCAGTTTAGGGAAATGGAGTTTAATTGACAAGCCACTGTCTATTTTGCACAATACAATTATTTATATAGATTGTTTTGGTTATTTGCAAGCGTGAACAGTGACTCCAGCGGCTGGCTGTAGCACTTCCTATGCAACCTGGGGTATTTCCTGCAAGAACATCACAACATTTCAACCAGAATAACCATTTAATATCAAGTAGACCCTCGCTACTTTGCGGTTCGTTTATCGCGGACTCGCTCTATCGCGGTTTTTCAAAATAAGATTGTACATGACACACAATTGGCTGATTGATGGATGAGCCACACGCGCAACATGTGTAATTTTTATTTAAAGTAAATTATTTTAAATTATTTAGCACCTGCTGTACATTTGTCCCAGAGCTGTGGAAAAAGTTTTCTCCTGCATCTTTGTGCAGCCCATACTGCAAGATAAACTTCAGCCGCAGCTGAACAGCTGTTCTCGTGCAGAGCGGAGAAGTGGGCGTGGCCAAGAACGCTTGTAGCTGAGAGCAGCGGAGGCAGAGAGAGAGGGAAATCGT
>JARVGS010000672.1:19013805-19025517 GCA_031762315.1 Hypsolebias antenori
CCCCCCCCCCCCCCCCCCCCCCCCCCCCCCCCCCCCCCCCCCCCCCCCCCCCCCCCCCCCCCCCCCCCCCCCCATGCGGTTAATGACCATCTGTTCAGGGAGCAACCTTTTAATGAAGACGGATGTTAGGAAGGTCTAACTAGGGGGCTATGGGCAGGGGGTCTGATGACACATTCTTTTCTGTCTGGACCTTCTAGGATGTCCTACATGATCTGACAGCTCTTGTCGACACACTTCTGACAATAATATCAATCAAGATTCCTGAGCAGGTTGAAGGTATTGTATATAAATGTTACAGCTTTTTGCCGATACCAAATTGGTGGAATGCACATCACCAACTGCCTTTCAATTAAACGAAGATCATATTGTGCTATAAATGGTCAGCGTTATAGACATTACCATCAAAACTTTTAAATAACATCATGAACAATAAAATGCAGTATTGTGATATCTTGTCAGCTGTGTTAGTGCTCAGAAAATTACTTCTATTGCACCAGATTTATTTAAAGCTCACTATCCAGAAAGCTGCCTGAGTTATAGCCATTTATGTGTTGACCAATTTCAATTAGCTGTGGTGGCCATCTTGAAATGAGCTGACGCCAAATATTAACGAGTTTTAGATGTACGGCAAATACTCACTGTCTCTGAGTTTCCCCAAAATCAGTCTAGCGGTGTGTGAGATATTTTGCCAACAGACAGAGTTAACTCAAACAGCTAATTTCCATGTCTGATGAAAACAAAAAGTTCAGTGTGTAGACCTCTTAATCTTCTTCATTGTCTTTTAGCTACTTCCTTTTTCAGGGGGTCACTACAGCGAACCAACTCGCATGAAGACATGACAATGGTTTTTATATTGGATGTCCTTCCTGACGCAACCACAGACCACCGAGCTGCCACAGTGCAGTGTGTGGAGCAGAGAGCCAATATCTAGGGTGCCCGGGGGAGGGATGGTGGGGTTGGGCGAGATGGTGCTCAAGGTCCCAAAGTGGGTGGAGGCAGATGTGGGTGCTTCACCTTTCCTACCCACATTTTGATGTTGTCAGTCCAGGGGGGTCAAACCAGCAACTTGCCTTCTCTAACCTCTGCACCACCACTCACTCTGTGTAAACTTCTTAATATGTACTGTGAATAACGCTCAGCTACTACCACACAAAACCTTTATTCAGTATCTGTCAAACTGACAGTTATATTCAGGTTTTTGCTGGCTAATGTTGATTAGTTGTTGTAGCCATCTTTATTTGGGGTGACCCTAAATCTTAATCAGTCGAGGATGTGCACTCAGTGATTGAGATGATAGTAGTCCCTCGTTTATCGCTGGTGTTTGGGACCACGCCCACCTGCGATAAGTGAAAATCGCAAAGTAGGGATACAGTAGTCCAAGTTCAAGTTCAGTAAACTTTGTCATGACGTGCCAGGCTGCAATCACACTCCTGTTACTCCCAGTCTCCCTCCTTAAATAAACAATTTAAATTTAAATACTGTAACATTTTAAAAAGACAGTCCATGCAGCATGGATTGTCTATTTAAAATGTTACAGTATTTAAGCTTAAATTGTAGAGAAGTGCAGCAGGGCATCAAAGGGATGTCACACAGCTTCAGCTCTGCAGCACAGAGCAGAAATGTACTTCTTGATCAATTACGCTACAATAACTGAACATAGAAGTTCTAAAATAACTAAAAAAATAACATTTAACACTTTTGTATTTTGTGATTTATGATGATTTTTACGGTGTGACATATTTTGAATTTTAAATTGGAAGACAAAAGTCAATGGTGCATCTGGACAGCAAAGGGTTAACCCTTCGCAACGCTGCAGCAGGATAAATGTGTAGTGGCAGAGAAGGAAATCAGCTGATCAGGCTGCAGGAGGGTGCTTTCCCTTCCACCTGTGGACTTCACACATGGTGTAAAATCATTTAAAAAGACTTATTAAAAAAAAAAAAAACATGGCACATCCATCAAGCAGCCAATGGTGTCATGTCCAGAACATCAGGCAATATAGTGAACCTGCGATAAATGAACCACGAAATAACAAAGAACTATTGTACTTTTTGTTTGGCAGTTTGGAGTCACCACTGGATGTACCAGCAGAACTATGAAGGCAGACAAAAAAAATCAAGCAGAGTCGGTCTGTCAACTATCGCAAATTTCTCCCGGAGGTTATGTGAACAAGAAGCTCTGTCCCCCCACACACACACACACACACTCCCCCACCTGCCCCGCTAACGAGGACATCCGTGGGCCCATATCAGAGCGGAACCGGCTGACAGACACTGTGCCACATTTTATCAGGACTATGGAACTTTCTGGCAATGTCCACGGACAACTCACCACCTTTGTCAACCTCCTCATGCATAAATGTATTATGATGTCATTAGTATGTTGTTTATGTGCGAGGTCTATTTTGTTTTTTTTTTTATTCCAACTTTCACACTGTGCCCCGGCCAGGACATAGTGCGAGATATGATGTTTTTGACCTCCCCTCATGTTTTCTCTTTTCCTTCTCTACGTTTGTCTGTCTGTAACAGGTCCTTCTTGTAAATGCATCCTCGAGGCTCAATGGGAACTATAGTCTGTATAAATAAAGGTTGAATGAAACTTCAGTACAAACACACTCTTTGTCACAGAGCAACATTTTATTTGTAACACAAATCTGATGTGTTTATCTCCATATGTCATGGAGCCCAGTTTTCTTTCCGCTCTGTGTTTCTAGAAGTGATTATGTTGATTGGGCGGTGTCGCAGCAGGTTTGATGCTTGCGTTCCTGCCCTCAGGCCTCATTGTCCTTGATGTTCTTCCAGTGGCGCAGCGTTAATAACATCTGAGTGTGGAAGAAAGACGCTCGCGGCACACGCACCGCCTTGGGCTTCACCCTGATCATAACAAGCCCATGGCATCCCAGCAGCTCCAAATTCTGCTCTGTTGTGTCAGCATTCTTTTATTAGTGTCATCCTGCTGAAAAGTACAGCAGGAAGAGGGGCGGGAGGCAGAATCTGCAGGGGAGGATGTAAACGTCTGTGTTCCCTGCTGTCCTTTCTTTTATTTCATCATTCTCTGCAAAAGATTATAAAGAGACTTGATGGATGGAGACGGAAGGAGCTCGCGAGCTGATCTCTCTCACACTCATCTTCATCCGGCTGTTGGTAGTGACAATAAAAGTGGAGATGGATGGATAGGTCACTTCTTCCTGCTGTATTTCACGTCCAGATGATGAGCTGTAAACCAGTGGCCACACTATTTATAGTGCTTCTGTTCGAACATCTTACAAATCATCAATTTTACACTACAAAGTAAAAAAACAAGTGATTCTGGTGTTTATAAGACTTTTAATTCCATCGTGCCCCATTGTGTGACTCTCCATCCCTGTATGAGAGTATGAGAGGTGCAGCAGGCCAATGAAGAGTCGTTACGATGAGGTATGATGCCAATAAATTGACATCTCCAACACTTACTCCGACAAGTACTCTGTACATCTGCAGTTAAAAGGATTGACTCAGCCTCCACTAACCTTGTGTTTAACTTGAGCCGTCATTAGCAAATCAAAAGCAGATTAATTAATCACAGGTCCACTGCTGGCATGCATTAACTTAAGTGACCATTGTAATATAACTTAAAGAGAAATCACCCGTGATTTCTCATCCTGACACCACAATGAATGCTTTGCTGCTTCCAGGAGTGCTGATGCTGTCATCAAGAGGGAGCAAATGGATCCTATAAGTGGGGGGAGAGAGTCTATTACTGCATTAATTTTTCTACAAATGAAGCTATTCACTAATGGTCTGAGCTTAAATCTAACTTGTCCTTTTTGGGTCTTTTTTCCCCTCCTGTTTGTTTCTGATTCAGTTAATTTTGCCCGTTTAGTCCTTTCACTGCTTCAAAATGGGTTTTTGCTTTAAGCATCGACATGTTACCATCTTGAAATACTACATTTGGAAAGACTCACTTGGTTGAAGGAAGAAAAAAGACAAATTGTGTCTCAAATAAAACAAGACTCCTGAAAGATGTGTAACATTCCCTACAATGATGTAAACAAGTAGTACTCTTATGATCAGCACAAGCATTTGTCTTTAAGTGTTAATGGATGCCTTTGTTCTTATTCTTTTTGTTATTTATTTAATTTTTGTGCAGCCACGGTTCCAAAAGTAATAACTTCCAGACCATTTGTGTATTAATAGTGCCCCCTACTGGCAGGAGTGGGAAGAAAGTAAAGTACATCTATCTATCTATCTATCTATCTATCTATCTATCTATCTATCTATCTATCTATCTATCTATCTATCTATCTATCTACTACAACTAACTGGTATTAATTAACAGAAATTGCTATAAGGCTGTTAGTTTAACAGATATTGAGCTCAACTTTGGTATAATATAACAATAGCACATGAGATCATGCTTAATGTCATTTACAAGTTTTGACCAAAGAGCCTATACTGATGTTTATTTTTTTTAAACCTTTATTTTACCAGAAAGAAATCCATTGATATTAGTAATCTCTTTAACAAGGATGACCTGGGCAATATGCAAATACAGCAACACAGTCTTAAAAACATTAACAGTAGTATTAAAATATTTACAACAGCTCATCTGTTAATAAAACATAAAATGCAATGCAAGTTTTTTTTTTTTTTAATCACATTTTAAGACACTTAAACATTGCAGGTGTAAGATGTGACTAAAACCTCACCTTAAGCAGCAGAGTATTCCAAGACCATGCAGTCAAAATAGGACAAACTCATCTTTGGTGACTCTGTGTGCACTTTTAATCACAAGTTGATTGATGTTAGGTTAGATGTGCAAATCCTTAAAAGGAATGCTATGCTTTTACGAATATTTTCTGCAGTTATAGTTTTAATTACTTGTGCACCTCAGTTTTTCTGTAGTTTCAGTTTGTCTGTTTATTTTTATCACAGATTATGCGACAGAGCGTCTTCTGCAAAACCTTCCCTCTGTCTGTAAACATTCTGGTTTCCATGCCATCCTGGAACAAAACCAGCAGACAAACACTCCAGCAACAAGCCAAAAAAAAAAGCCATCCAAACAATAGGGTATGTGCAGTGTTGGGAAGTGAAGGGAAAAGGAAGGGAGACATGCAAATACTTTTAGGACTTGTAAATCAAAAACAAATCAAATCAGCTTGAAGAGTAATCAACACATCATCACAGTTTGGGTTTAACACATTACGAGCTGCAGTAATTGCGCTGGCATCAATTTTTGATTGTGTTTTCATCATTTTCAGAATAATCCTGTCAGACTGTGTCAGCCATGCCATCTCACATGTACCTGCTGATCTCCTGAGAACATGTTTAGAACATATGTTTACACAAAGTACCTTCAGCTGTGGCATCTTGATGACTTTATATAGAAACAATCAGTCCATCATGGACAGGGCCTGACCATTTTATCTTGATTTGACCGTCTGCACACTGTGCTGCAACATTTTTGTTAAATTTGTAAACAAACAATGACATGCCTTTGTGTTTACTTAATGAAATACAATTTTTATCCGAAACATATTTGATTATTCTCATTAATACAATTTATTTTTCATTAAGAAAAGTTCTAATTCTGTCTAATCTATCAACACATTTATTTTTCAATCTTGGGTTGTGTCTCACTTGCAAACACAAACACACGACAACAAGAAAGTGACAGACGTGAAGACAAAAAGCTCATTTTCATATATTAATGAAATGGAAACAAAATTGTCCGAACGCATGAATAAGTAAACGGATTTTACTGTAAGTGACTCCAAGTAAAGGCGAAAACTTCAAGCAGGGCCCATGAAAACAAAGAAGAAACATCAGGTAACAGAACAGGGTGGACACTTTACACATCAGCAACAAATACCCATAAGTCAGATAAACTTAAACTGGCTTTGATTATTAAGAAAAAGAAGCCAAAGTAAAGAAAAAAAAATGTAAAACAGTAAAACACAGGTCTAAGTTAAAACACTTCTTCCATATTTGAACTTTTGTATATTAATCTCAACAAATAAAATTAGCTACCACTGCACATCCACATAATGTCTCCTGCAGGCACCCTTAGATCCTGCATTTCATAAACTAAAACCAGATTCAGGATCAGGATTCACACCTGTTGTCATCCCACTGATTGAAAACACCCGACTCTAATTTGTCCATACTCTTTTACAGCGTACAACTTACACTTATAACTCGTGCAAATAACTAAAAATAACTTGAAATCTCTTGTGCGTAAAGGTCTTTTTGCATATTTGGGCTAAAAAAAATCATGATAGTAATGGCTCAAGCCTTGATGCTGGCTCTGTGTTGCATGTGCAGTAACAGTGGGCATCAGTGCGTGACCGGTATTGACTTACAAGAAGGAAAAAAAAAGAAAAAACCATCCTTAATAATTGACTTATAAGGTCCTCTTAGTTTGAAAATGACGTCGTTCACACACTGCCGTGCCAAGGGCAAAGGTGTAACTGGGAAAAAGAAGAAGAAGTTGTTGGAAACGGAGGAATGAGCAGCAGGGAGGAGACATTCCTCCCAGTGTTTTCACTTTTCCTAAACTTTAAGAGAAAGGCTGCAGCTTATCTCAGTGATTACGGACACAGCATGCGGCGGGACGGAGCTTTATTTATCCTGACAGATTAATATGAGGAATATTATAACAGCAGGTGAGTCACACAAGTTTTTCCTACAAAAAAAATCTGAACTGCACATGTGTTTATAACTGTTCACTATTTGGAACGCTTTTATGAGCAAGCAGCTTAGAAGCGCTTTGTGTGAATAACTTTGAATGAAATAAACTTCAGTTCACCTTTCACATGATTTTCTACAGTTTTATTGAATTTGTTTTTATTATTGTGGCAATAGTCTGCTACAAATTCTTATGGTGTTCAATATTTAATTTAAAATCTACATGTTTTTTTTTATCCAGGTAAAGGTCTCATTGAGAATAACAAACTTTTTAGGCAGCAACAACAAATACGTCACTTAACAATAAAAAATACAACAGATATTCAGAATTTATAAGTAAACCACTGAGCAATGCTGTTGTAATGGTGCAGTATACTGTTTAAGCATTGTCTTGCTGAAATATGCAAGACCTTCCCTTAAAATGGATGTAACCTGGAAGAGAGTACAAGTTGTTCCTAAAACCTGAACTGTTTTATCTTTTATTTGTGTTTTGTTTCTTTTTAGATATGAGCCTTACATTCCTACGATCTCAATCCATTTTCCTAAAAGCGCCGCAACTTCAATCTGCTTTCTCTATGAGCACGCAATCGCTGGGGGAGAGTTTGCTTCAATCATGAGTGGAAAAGGCTGTCAGCTCCTCGTGTCTCCCTGCAATGTTTCCCCCTCAATGAGTATGATCCGAGGACACCAGCCCCAACCCTTCATGATGCCTGTGGCCCCCCCTCAGCGCAGCGAGAGAAGTGAGAAAGTGAAACGAGGAACTGTTCAGTCTGGAAAACCGAGTGGAAGCCATGTCGTCCTGCCTACCTTGAGCCTCCGCAGACAGGTGTTGACCAATGCAAAACATCAGACTGGGCCAGACGCACCCCCACAGCAACAACCTGCTAATCATTTTCAAAACACAACAATGACAACTAACAAACCGTCAAGACTCAGCCCATCTAATCACAGTTTCAAAGGTAAACATAATGTAATGTTTTTAGGGGGATAAAATCCCAGTATAGATGCTACAGATGAACCTGGATTAAACACATCATATCTACATACCGGTAGTAATAATGATTTACCACAACATTCCTTATTTCTAATGTTCTCCTCACCTAGCTGTCTTCATGCTCGACCATTTATCTTATTTATTAATAATTTACCAGGCGCATTACTAAAACATAACTTTTCTACTGGAAAGTGGATTAACAGAGCGGATTGGCTCGTTCTGTTTGTGTTTGCAAAGAACCTTCCACAATTTAGTGTGTAAACCTTTAGGAAAATTATTACATGTTAGTTTGACACTGGTAAACCATGCTAAGCCTTCAGTTTGAAAAAATGCTGTAGCAACTTTAAACGTGCTAATGTTGAGTACAATATGGAGTCACTGTCCTCATCACTTTGCATTCAGGTTCCCAACACAGGAACTGACGTCATTTCTAACTTCTTCATAAATAAATTTTGTTTTGTGTTAATCAGATTTTGCAGTCTCTGGGTCACCACTGGATGTATGTGGTCAGGCAACGGGTGTTAACCTAACAGTGACCAGTAGCTCCATCAGTGTTCCCTCAGGCCAACCTTATCCTGCATTGCCTCAACCCCCATCATGTCATAGTGTGCCAACGGACGTCAGGTGAGTACTGTCAGTAAGTCCATTTGATGATAAGCTCACAAACATTGTTACTAAAACCAGTATTTTTCAGGTCCTTGCTGTCCAGAGAATCTCTGGCATCCACTACCCTCAGCCTGTTCGAAACACAGTCAGTTTTTAGTGGCAAACATGACTGGCCATATGGTTACCGTGTGCTTCCTCCCTTGGGATTACCTCACAACTCTACCCAGGCTAGTGAGGGCGGCGAACAGTTCAGCCTGTCCCCTGGCACAGCCATGTCGGGCACAACCATATCAGGTGCTACAAGCACCTCTGCCTCCTTGCCCTCATACCTATTTGCAGGAGAAGCTGGAAGCCCCAGACAATCTTGTGCAAAGAAGAGAGCTCTCTCCATGTCACCGTTATCAGATGTCATGGGTATCGATTTTAATGCTATTATACGCACCTCGCCAACCTCACTTGTGGCTTACATCAATGGTTCCCGCAGCTCTCCATCCTCCCACTTCACACTCTCACCTGTTCAGTCCGAGGGATATGGTCATTTCTTGGGGGTGAGAGGTCGTTGCATACCCCACAACCATTCCTACGGCATGTGGAGCTCTTCACAAGCTCTGGCACCACAGTCAGAGTGTGCCCGTATGCAGATGCTTGAAGAGGGAGGGGATTTGGAGGGCCAGATGGCTAACATGATGGTTGCGCAGCAGTGCCTTCCAGAAGAAGTGGGGATACTGGAGACAACTTCAAACAGCTGCAGCCAAGCCACCAGCGATACTCTGTCACCACTACAGTCAGAGCCAGCAGCTCTGTTGACAGCTGTACAAGAAGATGCTATTCCACAAAGACCTCCACCACCTTATCACTCGCACCAACACATAAAACTCTCCAGAAGTCACTGGAAAATAAAGGCACCTTCTCAAGACCCTTCCATGCAGGTGTCCATGCTTCCTCACAGACATTCAGTTGGATTTTTACCCCAAATTCCAATGCTGGAAGAGGAGGAAGGTGAGGTGGAGGACTTTGGCACCCATTGTTGCGGGTGGATGGACTGCAATGCAGTTTATGACCAAAAGGAGGCGCTGGTAAGGCACATCGAGAAGATACATGTAGACCAGCAGAAGTGTGAGGAGTTCACATGCTTCTGGGTAGGATGTCCACGCAACCTAAAGCCGTTTAACGCCCGATACAAACTTCTTATCCACATGAGGGTCCATTCAGGAGAGAAACCCAACAAATGCGCGGTATACCTTGTATACATTATTACAACTCATCTTTCTGATTTCACACTTCTTTCATTTATAAAAAAAAAAATCATTGTAGCATGTTTCCTTGTTGAATGTTCTGCATACCTAGCACAGTTTCCTCTCAGATTAATATTCTTTCAAATCATATGTGAAATGAATGACCAAAATCTTTCAAAGCAGAGGCATCATAAACAATGGAGCTCAGTTTGAAACTGTGTCATTCAAAGCAACAGGACAGGTGAATGGTTTATACCTCTGGGCTACCAAAAAAGCCTTTACCAGGGTAAATGCATTCTTGAGTAATGTCATTAAGCCAAAGTTTAGCTCAAGTATGGTCTTATTTTCTCTCTAACTTAAACCACGGATCAGTTATCAAAGTTCTGTGGCTGACATTGGAGTTGACTCCATTATATTATTAAACAAGCACAAAGGAGGTCTGGCACTTTAGATTTAGCATGGCACAATGAGCCTTTAGAAGCTATTGGTGCTTTAGCGCAGCCATAGCTTCAACAGGCCTTTGTCTGGCAAAACTTGGCTGTTGTTTTGTAAAGGTGATGCCCCATATTTCAGTTCTGTACACATTTGCTTCTTTGGTCAAAAAGAGAGAAAGAAAAAGAGAGAGAGCGGATTTAAATTTAAAATGACACTGTAGCTTGCATTTCTCATTTCTTTGTATAAACTTCTTTAAAGTAATCATACTTTATTGTGTTCTTTTAAATAATTTGATCAATATCCCTCTGCGCTTTCTGAAGGTGTTTCAACATTGTTTTAACTTCTGTTGTTTTGATTTAGTTTTATTTTATCTGACTGCTTTTGTACTTTAGTCCAGCTCCTTACCTTTTTCAGCAGTGTGTGGTTTTTGTTTGTGACATCACTTAACAGGCCCAAGAATCATTCACACATATGTTCTAAAGGCCACATAACTCATGGGATTGACCTGTATTACTTTATACATAGACAAATGAAAACTTTGCAAATGACAAATTTAAAATTCATTCAACCTTTATTTAAACAGGCTAATCCCATTGAGCCTCTGGGACTCATTTATTGTAATGGTATTCAGTGGTTGATTAGCTGATTTTTTACCGGTAGGCAAATACAAAAACCCAGTTTGTTCCCACTTCTTAGTATTTTTTTCTTGTTTCCCTATATTTGCTTCCTCTGAGCCCGAATTGCATTTGCTTATTTGACTCCTGTGATAGGTACGAGCTGAAACACCATGTTTGAGCATAAGGTGGTTCTTAAGTGGTACCAGGCCACCTTAGGGCACAAGTTTATCGATTTTGTAATCGTGTCATTGGACCTGTGTCTTGGACACTCGGGTGAAGAGAGGGGCAGAGCTGTCAACTGTTCATCACCTGATGATGAGTTAGGTCCAGTGAGATGCTGTCGGACAGACCTGGTAAACCCAAACATATTGTGAGGGTGAACGGGAACGTGTGTTGAAGCCCCCTGTCTATGAAATCTTCAACTCAGACCTCCAGGAGAGTTTTTCACATGTCCCGGGGGAGGTCGAGGACATGGAATTTTAATTTGCCATGTTCAGGGCTTCTATTGCAGCTTCTGAGAGCTGTGGCCTGAAGGTCACTAATGCCTGTTGTGGCAGCAACCAAAGGGTCCGCTGATGGACACCAGCAGTGATGAGACAGTCAGGCTGAAGAAGGAGGTCTTCAGGACTTAGCTGTCCTGGAGGACTCCTGAAGCAGCTGACAGGCACAGGGTGGCCAGAAGGACTGCAGCTTTGGTGGTTGCAGAATTGGGATGAATTCGGGGAGGCCATGGGAAAGGACTTTAGTTTAGCCTCGAGGATGTTCTGCCAAACTGTTCAGCGACTCATAAAAGGAAAGCGGCCCCCTTTCCCAAATTGTGCTTGGTTTGGATGGGGGTTTTCTAACCTGTACTGAGGATATTGTCGACCGGTGGAAGAAGTAATTTGAGGATCTCCTTAATCCACTCACCATGTCCAGCTTTCAAGAGGCAGGGTCTGAGGACTTGGGGGAAGATGGCAGAGGTCATCGAGTTTGTCAAAAAGCTCAGTGGTAGGCGCCAGGGGTGGATGCAATTTGCCCTGAGATGCAGAGGCTTTCGATGTTGCAGGGCTGTCATGGCTGACACATTTCGAAGGTCCCAGTTTCGATCCCCGGTCACTGCATACCTCGTTGTGTCCCTGGGCAAGACACTTAACCCCGAGTTGCTCCCGGTAGGACTG
>JARVGS010000672.1:19025617-19039086 GCA_031762315.1 Hypsolebias antenori
CTGTAGGAATATGGGGTCCCTGGGTAGCTTTTAAGAGCTATCCAGTCCCTGTATGACCAAAGCAGGAGCTGTGTCTGCATTCTTGGCAAAAAGTTGAGCACATTTCCAATGCGGGTTGGACCCCATCAGGGCTGTCTCGTCTCCAATCTTGTTTGTGGTGTCATGGAGATGATCTCAAGTTGCAGTCATGGAGAGGAGGGTGTTTGGTTTGGTAACCTCAGGGACATCTCTGCTTTATGTGGATGATGTGGTTCTGTTGGCATCTTTAGTCAAGACCTTCAGAATGCACTGGGGCGATTTGCAGCCTAGTGTGAAACAGCTGGGATGAGAGTCAACTCCTCAAATTCTGACGCCATGTTTCTTGACTGGAATGGTCCTGCCTCAGGTGGAGTTCAGATTTCTGGGCTTCTTGTTCACGAGTTATAGTAGCGTGGAGCAGGAGATGGACTGATGGATTGGGGCCCGTTCTGGTGAAGAGAGAGCTGAGTTGAAAGGCAAAGTTCTCGATTTACTGGTCTATCTACATTCCAACCCTCACCTATGGTCATGAGGTTTTGGCTATGGCTGAAGAACGAGATCCCAGATACAAGCGGCTGAAATGGGTGTTTTTCGCAGGGTTGCTGGGCTTAGCAGTAGAGACAGGGTGAGGAGCTCCATCATCTGGGAGAAGCTCGAGGTAGAGCCACTGCTCCTCCGCATCGAAAGGAATCAGTTGAGGTGGGTTGGGCATCTGATTAGGATGCCTCCTGGGCGCCTCCCTTTAGAGGTTTTCCAGGCACGTCCTGCTGGTAGGAAGCCCCAGGGAAGACCCATATGTTGCTGGAGGGATTGTGCATCTTCTCTGGTCTGGGAATGCCTTGGAGTGCCACAGAACAAGCTGAAAAGTGTCGCTGGGGAGAGAGACATCTTGTTTTTTCTCCTGAAACTGTTGCCTCTGTGACCCAATTACAGATAAGCGGTAGAAAATGGATGGATGTTTCCTCTGGTTTGGGGATGAGAGAAGATTTCTTACGCAGTTGCCATCATATTATCCCCACCGTATACTTTGTATCTTAGTGCTTTAGTTTTCAGTCCATAATATTTAATTTGTGATGAAAAGTTGACAACAGATTAGTTTCAAACTAGTTTGTTTTAAACACATCAGGAAAAAAGGTAAAAAAGACATACATTGCCTCCACAGACCCATGCAACCATCAGCACTGCAGAATATTCACAGACCATATTAAATTCTGTCTGTTCCTCTTTCCCACTGTGAAAACATTTAGGGCTTGGGTGAGTAATTAACAAACCATTGGCCAAACACGCTTCATGTTGGTGCTTTCAACAAGTTAATTATTAATATCATGCATACCTGCCACTGACCTTCTGCTCCAGTATACTTACTTATTAGCTGAAGTCAGCTCTGTTGCCATGGTGCTGCCATTCTTGGATGTTTCCATGTTCTCAGTAATTATAGAAGATTTATGGTCACATCTTATTACTAAAATCAAGAACTTATATATGTGTTTGTAGCCCTGTAAAAATATTGTGTGTAGAAAGAAAAAGTTATATAATTCCGTCAAGTCTTTGGACTGTGATCACAATTTCAAGTCAGAATTAGCCATATGCTAATGTTTAAGACTTTGCCCATATTTACATCAAACTTTTTAGTAAGTATAACGCGATTGCTCTAATTTGCATGTTAAAATGTGAACATGGATGGAAACATTTGGAATGTAAAAGCCAGTTTTTTTTTTCTCCAAAGATGTTATTAGTCGGATAAATAATTATTTTGATGTGAAATTCTCCAACCAGCTGCACAACAATGAGGTTGATCTTGTTACACAGTGGAAACATGGGGCAAGCCTCAACTTGTACCTGTTTACAGACAATTTCACAACTTCTTAATTGTTTAAGCTAAGCTTTTAAGAGCACATATTGTCCCTATTTAAAATTTAAAGTACAGTATTTGATGCACTTTGAGATTTTTGGACAAGTCCTAAATATATGAATCACCTTTCATTGTTTGTATGGACTGCAGTTATGAATTGGCTTTTCCACAGGAACTAGTAACTTGTCTATTGTGGCCATTTTGGTTCTTGTAGTCAATGTTATCTTCCACAATTATTTGCCACATTGGTGGTGGTGTAGTCAGTACTGTCACCTCACAGTGGGGATCTGAGGTTTAAATCTCTGGTGTACAGGTCTTTCTCTATAGAATTTGCATGTTTTCCTTATTTTTATGTGGGTTTTCATCTGGTAAGAACAAAGCAGAAGTAGAAAATTGGTGGAAAGATTTTTGCAATGGGTGATATGGTTGTTTGATGAAATTTTGGTGAAATAAGCAAGACTTTCAATAAAGAGAGAAATATAATGTGAGTTACTGCAGTTAAAAGCACTTTTGCCTGGACTTGTCAATCCTGAAAACAAATTGATTTTTTAAAATTAATTATATAAATAATAAACATTTTATTTATGTATTTAAAACAATCAAATAGCCTGGCTAAATTACTGTATCCGTGATGGACTTGCAACCTGTCTTGGCAGTACCCTGCCTCTTACACTATGATCGCTGGAGATAGGTACCAGATACATTTGACCTGGAAAGGGAAAAGTGAGTAAAGAAAATGGATGAGTGCATATTAATGGGGAAGATGGCTCCACTTGTTTTCATTATTGGGGTATACATTTATTGCAAGTATACTTATTTTTCTTGATACTTGTTGCAATGGTAAATTTGGCAATGATTCTGTAAAATGAAAACACATGTTATATATTGGGATTCAGTGTGAGCAGACCTCAGAGTGGGAACTGGGCACTGGGCTGAGTTTGCTGCTGTCATTGTTCAGCTGGGGCTTGAGGACCTGCCAGGACCTGTCAGACGTTGGCTGTAAGATTGAAGAGCCACACTGCTTTCCCGTTCAGACCAGCCAACCGATCCTTGTGACACACTAAAAGCCGTCTTCACGAGAGCTTAGTGACACGGAGACTCAGAGAGAACCCACCTCTGGACCAGCCTGGTGTCCTGCTAACATTTTAGCTTCATGTTGATTCTCATTTGTCTGGCCAGTTTGACGCCAAGATATTTTTAAAAATCTTGTTCAGTTCTTTATTTGTTTATTTTTTTAACAATCGCGTGGCTTTATTTGTTCAACCTTCATTTAACCCTTTTCCTTACACTCTTAATTGTGTTATGTTCTTGCTCTGCATTAGGAAGAGTTTAACATCTAAATTTAAAAGAGTACACCAATTATCTCATGACTGAAAAGAAAATACATGAAACATTTCTCAGTTTTTGTCTTTTTCTTCTGATACGATGCATTTTCAATTTTATCAACTTGATTTGCACAAAAAATTAAGAATTTTCTCCACTCCACTTCCATTTAATATACTGTATATATATAAAAAAAATTGGAAAATAAAACGGAAGGATTTTTTTTTTCAAGTCCAATTGCACAAACAAGATGAGCTCGTCGGAGCTATCTTGACAGGAAATAACTTGTATTGGAAAAGAACAGCTGATATTTCTACTTTTGGAGGAGTTGTGGAAGTTCATTTGTATTTGGCAGTTATGACTAAGAGGTAGTATGAGAGGAATTCAGTCTTGGAAGAAAAATAACAATATTAGACATTGTCCATGAGGCTTAGTCAGGGCATACCAAACACCCTCCTCCACTACACTCTCCAACCCCATAGGGAGAGAAATGTGGTTCTAGACTCTTGAAAAAAAAATGAACTTGAATGATTTAGATGCTTCGGCGGTGAAGTCACAGGTCGCAAAAATCCTGCAACACGCTGTTTTGTTGACTGGGTTGACTGAGTATCATGAATCTGTTCTAGATGGTTTACTGAAAGTGACTTCATTGAGTAACTGATCGGTGCCAAGGTGATGCCAGACAAAAGACTGAAAACCCCAAGCAGCATGCATGTTTAAACACTGACCCCTGCTGGTCACAGCATATTCAAGTCCAATCGAAAATATGTGTGGTGCAAAATTATTAAAAACCAGCATTGTAAAAACAAGAGCCTTTCAAAAGCTTTAAACATTGACTCGTATAATTTTCTCTTTGAGCCATTTCAGTATAAGTCACTGTAATGATATATCTGTGTGACAGCACATTCATGTCAGCTAAATGACACGGCTACTCAGAAATGTTTCTATACTTCCTCTTTCATTCCTTCCCACAATGTTTTGTTTTTAAAATTTTTGAAGTAAACATCACATGAATATACACTGCAAAAAATATATACTTGTCTATTTTATACTAAAAATATCCTTGAAGTGATCTGGTAGGGGAGAGAGAATATAAGTAAGCTTATACAGTACTGTATTTGGAAAACTGCTGAACTTTGACCCCCATCCAGCTTCAATCCCACTTAAATTGTTTATATGCTGTTTACAGTTTGAAGGCTGCAACAAGGCTTTCTCTCGGCTCGAAAATCTAAAGATACACCTGCGCAGCCACACAGGCGAGAAGCCCTATCTGTGTCAGCACCCCGGATGCCACAAGGCCTTTAGCAACTCAAGTGACAGAGCTAAACACCAGCGCACACACCTGGACACAGTGAGTAGCAGCACAAACATATAGATAATTATGAATTGCTATTTTGGTTCTTTTGGATGAGTGCAGGACTCATATGTGTTTATGTTGCTGTGGTTGTGCAGAAACCATATGTGTGCCAGGTGCCAGGCTGTGTAAAACGCTACACTGATCCCAGTTCATTAAGGAAACACATGAAGTCCCATTCTACTAAAGAGCGGCAGTTACGAAAGAGGGCAAGTGACACAGCTTCTAAAAATTTTTTTACGCACTTTGAAGAGCCATAAAGGCTGATCGACAGTCTCTGAACTGTAGATTTTAAAAGACTACACTAAGCCACTTCATTTCATAAATTTAACCTGAAAAGCAAGTCCCACTTCCTTAACCCCTAACATTAAACAAGCCTCTCTAACACACGCCACAGTTTGTTTTAATTCAGTCGTTCTAATTAGTTCACTGACTGACTTTGCATCCCACTCAGTTTGCTCTGCAAGTTAACTGTACACAGATGATCATTACATTTAATTAAAGTTGTGGATGCAGTCAGAAGGAAATATGCAGCAACACGGTTTGTTGGTTTCTGCATGTCCTTTGGTTAACACAGACCGAAAAAAAAAAATAATTTAAAAACTGCATTTGTTTGGTTTGTTTTCAGGTTGAGAGCCACTTCTTTGGAAAGTTTTTTTTTTTTTTTTTTTCCAGTGTTAAAATTAGGATTTTAGTACATGTGTGATAAATGCTCTTTCACTTTCAGGTTTGTGTAACCATGGATACAGTGCATCTGGAAAGTCTTCACAGCGCATCACTTTTTTCACATTTTGTTATGTTACAGCCTTATTCTAAATCATATTAAACAAATCACTTCCCTCAAAATTCCACACATAATACCCCATTATGACAATGTGAAAATTTTTTTAAGACTTTTGCAAATTTATTCAAATTAGAAAACTAAGAAATCACATTTACGTAAATACGTGTTCACAGCCTTTGCCATCAGGCTCAAAATTGAGTTCAGATACTGTTTCCAATGAGCATCCTTGAGATGTTTCTACAACTTAAATGGTCTGTAGATTGTCACAGGATTGTGTTGAAGCACAAATCTGGGAAAGGATACAGAAACATTTCTGCCTCTGTGAAATTCCCGCTGAGTCCAGCGGCCTCCATCGTTCATAAATGGAAGAAGTTTGGAAACCACCACGACTCTTAGACCTGGCCGGCCATCTAAATTGAGTGAACAGGGAGAAATATGGATGAATGGCCAATAGTATAAGTAAATACTAAGACTTTGAGGAGTATAAATTCAATTTGGACTAAGGTTCTTAGCTCTTAACATAAAAATTGAGGTAAGCAGATGTTCCTGAATTAATGTCTAAACAAACTTAGTTGGCACTTGGTGTTCTCTCATCAGAAGGAAGATGTTTTCGTCCTACTGGGAGACGTTAGATTTGTCTCATTACCACAGCGGATGTGATGACTTTGATCGAGTTGATCGGGGAGAAGGGCCTTGTGTAGAGGTGACCAAGAACCTGATGGTTACACTGTCAGAGCTCCAGCATTCCTCTGTGGACAGACTGGGGTAACGGTTATCTCAAGATCTCAAAGGAGTGGCTTCAGGCTTCTGCGAATGTTCTGGAGTGGCCAAGCCAGAATCCAGACTTGAAGCCAATTGAACTTCTCTAGAGATATCTGAAAATGGCTGCACAGGTGTCTCCCATACAAACAGATGTAGCTTGAGAAGTACTCCAAAGAAGAATGGGGAAAAACTGCCTAAAGATAGGTGCGCTAAGCTTGAAGCATCATATTCAAAAAGATGAAGTTGTCATTGTTGCCAAAGGTGGATCAACAAAGTTTAAAGCAAAGGATGTGAATACAGTACTTGCATAAAGTTTTAGTTTTCTATTTTTAATACATTTCAAAAATCTCAATATTTTGTTTTTGCATTGTCATGAGATTTTGTGTGTAGAATTTTGAAGAAAGAGATGAATTTAATACAATTTGGAATAAGGCTGTAACAAAACAAAATGTGGAAAAAGTGAAGTGCTGTGAACAATTTCTGGATGCACTGTACAAAGTGGGTTATTTAAAAAAAAAACATTTTATAAAGTCTACCGCATGCTTAGCTTCTTTCATCTATAAATCTACAATAAATGTTTCCTGCGATTTAAGGAATGTTATATTTCTCACTACAAATACAAATGCCTAACTTGCATACTGTAAAAAATATATATATATTTTATGCATCTAGTCTTCTATTATGGTGTGACCTATAATTTTCTGATGAGATTTCAGATTGAAATGTAATTTCTTTAAGTAGAAATAGATTAAATATTCAAATAACAAGCATAATCCACAGCTAATATAGCACAGACTATTCATGTGCATATGTGTAAATTCAGGTTTTTATTTAAGTTTGCTGGAAGAAACATTTGAAGTACAAACTTTATTTTTAATCACCGAACAAATAAAATATTGAAAACACTTTATATTTTTATATTTTTGTTTGCAGAACTACACTCTAAATTGCCATTAGATCATATGTTTTGCATTTGGTCATTTTTAGAAGAGGAAAATAATTAAATACTGTACTTCAAATTTTTAAAAGCTTTAATGAATTGTTATATATATATACATACATACATGCATGCAGACTCATGTTTGGGCTGCTGTTGTTACACCATATTGTTTTGCATTATTGGTGTATATCTTAGATCTTTAAGCATACTGTTTGGCATTTGTATATTGTATGTATATCTGGGATCCTTATACTGTTTCTTTTTACACTTTACAGTATATTCAAGCTGTTTTTGGGTGTAACTGGGACTTTGTGTATATAATTTCGTCCCACCTCACGGATCACATGTGACGAGAATGACAATGAACCTACTTGAACGTTACACTGTACTATAATTTTTGATGTCGGGCAACTAGATTTATTTATTTAATTTATTTATTGGATAAATTGTCGTGATCACCTAAAATAAATTCAGGTTCTACTGAGAGCTGCTTCAAGAAATATTGAGTGTTTGGATTATAATGTACTTTTTTTTGTGCAGCAAATAACTGCTACCAAACATTTTGGTAACGAAACATCTGCCCTGAGGAACACCCTGAATATCAGCTTGGTGGACTTTTTGTTTATACATTGCAGCTCAGAAATGTTTGTTGGTTTTATCACATGAACCACTCACTAAAGTTTCTGACAAAATGTTCTTAGGTTAGGTTGAATTGGGCAATACAGAATTAAAATGAATACCTTTTGTCTTTTGTTCATTATTTACTAGATTGACGTTTAGAGTTGATGTGTCAAGAAATGACACATTTTCCTTTGTTAAAACATTTAAAAAGGTTGCGCTTATATTTTGCTTCAAAGCAAGGCTGCCACGTTCCACATATTGAATAAAAATGCAAACAAAATTTTGATTTCACTTTCTGCAACAGCATCTGGTGTTTATGTACTTTTTTATTGTTTAATTTTGTGGAAAGGGCAGCAATCATAGGAATGAGGTATTATATTGCTAACACTCTACAATATTGGCTAAGAGATAGCATAAAAAATACATCAAAATGTATAAGTTGTCTGTATCTATGTGTGTTTATTTCCACTGTGTGATTTCTACAGATGAAAGCCTCTGCTGATGCAACTCAAGATGCACTGACAGACTGTTTAACCATCCACCCTCTGCATCCAAACCTTTCCCCTCTGGCAAGGCTAGACAACAATGTGAACCCAGCTCTTGGTGCGTCTCACGAGTCGTACTGTAGCACATCCAAGCCCTGGCAGTTTGCATAAATACATTTGATAAGTGAAGAAGAAAACAGCATGCATAAACGTATATCCCTGCAACCATGTGTACATATTAGATTTATCCATAAGATTCTCCTCTCTGTTCCTTAGCTGCAACGCAAGGACACGATTCTTACAGCAGTTCCCACCTGGCTTTGTTGGGTTCCTTACAAGATAAATACAGGTTAGTGTTGGTGGTGTGATTTTTATAATGTACCACAGATAATTTAGATGGTTTCATCTTTAATACAGATATAATTTAACAATTAATCTAATAAAATTCAGTTTTTTTTTTTGTGTGTGTTTTTTTTTTGATTTAGTGCAATTTACTAGGCCATTTCACATCTTTGGAACTGTAACTAACACAAAGTTAAAGACTTATTAATTTATTAAGTTTGTTTTTCTGATGAGCTGGAAGAATCAGCGCAAACATTTGTTGTCATGGCCTCAACATAAAAAATAGACTGTTTTATGATTTAAAGAAGTATCCAGCTAACAAATTCAGTAATTCTGTTGGGTCATCTGGACAGTTTCTTTTTTATAGAAACATTTCGCCCTCTATCTGGAGGGCTTCATCAGTCAGAGGAGTTCCAGTCCCCACCAAGCAGTAAACACCTTAAGTGGACCAACCAGTTTGCTGGAGCTAAGATGGGTTGTTGGTTGTTGTTAATTTTGTATGCGTATTTTTAGTGTCTGTGGTGTTTTCCATAGAAAAGTGGCTGTTTTGAGGGGGTTGAGGATAGCCAGAATCCTACTTCCCTTGACAATCTCTTCATCTACTCACTTCAAAGAAAGTGATAAAGGATTTCTGTCATTCTGAGCAGCCGGATGCAGAAAGCTCTTGACTGGGTCAAGATTGTTCTTGGATCAGCGGTAGGCCGAAGCATTCACTGCAGGACTCTGCGTAGATAATTGACCAGTGAGAGTGGACCTTTCCTTGCCTCATTGGTCTCTGCTGCTAACATTAATGGATGCTATAGCCACCGCCAAGAGCTGCTAAGGAATTCAATGAGTGAATCATAAAATCTAGAAAATGCATTTTAAGGTCCAATAGGCGAAGAGAAAATACTGAAGTTACTATTTAGTAGTTAAATCAATCATAAAATCCTTGTAGCAGTTGATACACACTTTCTGGCAACACTCAGTTTTGACAGGGATTATTTCTTTATATATATATTTTTTTTCATTCATTCATTCAACCTTTATCACTTTATTTATACGGGTTAATCACATTGAGCCTCGGGACTCATTTACAAGAGAGACCTGATTATAACAAAGAGTAATGGCAACAGTAGACAATCATAAAAGAAAGCATAAACTGAGAATAACAAGTGACAGAAATTTGTATTAAAAAAAACAGCTGGGTTGTAAGGTGATGTAGAAAACTAAAAACAGGAACGTCTGCATTGCTCCTTGCCAGGATTCCAACAGATGTTTGAAGCCACTTAGAGAGGTCAAGGTCGAGAGCTTCAGATCTTTTTGCAAGATATTCCAGGAAACAGGAGCGGATTAGGAGAAGGCCCTTTTGCATAGTTCAGTCCTCAAAGAGGGAACACTGCAGGTAATAATGTCCTGAGAGTGCACGCTGTAGCTGCACACACACACAGTGACATGTAGGAGGAGATGTATGAAGGCAGCAGACCAAGAAGTGGTTTAAAGATGAAAATTTACCACTGAGAGAGTCTGCGTGAAGTTATGTTAACCAGTGAATACAGGGTGCAGTGGTGGGTAGTTACAGCCAGTTATGAATCTTAGTGCACCATGATAGACAGCGTCCAACATCTGCAGGGTGCTTGTAGAGGTGTTCATGTAAATAATGTCACCGTAATCAATGGAGGGAAGGAAAGTCACGGTTACAAGGTGTTTCCCAGCATTCAAATAGACTCAAATAGACTCTGAAAAGTTTTACTTGTCCAGGGATGTCAGCTTAGCTCAAGGTCATCATTAAATGTTTACTTGTTTATTTCTCTCTTTAATCATTGATTTGTGCTATTAAGACAAAAATTTATCATGTTGTCTTATTAATTGTTGTAAAGACAAATGGAGGGGAAATGCAAACCTTTAGTTCTTACGAGTTTATGATATTTGCAAAGTTTTTCATTCGGTTTGTATTTACTTTTTTTCACAATGTCTCAACTTTTTTAGAAGTGGGTTTGTATGATGGATAAAGGTAGCATCCTGAGCCCGTTTCATCTCAGTGTTTCACTCTTTTTGGACCATTTAGTTAAGTAGAATGGTTCTCACTCAGCTCCAGCCTGTACAGGCCGGTTGATTAGATGCATGCTTCAGTTCAGAACATCTTTGCAATGAGCAAAATGTGGAAACCTCTGCATAAATAAACAGTCCCTTCCAAATCATTTAAAAAGTTGCTACTTGCAACTTCTATACGGAGTGTGGTGCTTGTGGGACTCAGGTTTTTTTTGTGGCTCCTCGGACTGACGAAGTCCTTTGGATGAAGGATGAAACATCACAACAAAAAAAGAAACTGTCCAGATGATCTGACTGAACATTGTTGGATTTTTTTTTTAACCTGGATTATTGAGCATGAACTTTGATGTTCTTATGATTTTATAGCATTTGATGTTAGTGACATTCATCAAAACAAAATAAGAAAAAAAAAATGAACAGTGCAGAAGATGGAAACACCAAAGATATAAATCTTAGTACTCAGATGTAACATAAAGGACAAGCGTCATTAATTGAGATGTTGCTGTTCAAAGTTTTTTGCGCCTTATTGAAAAGAAACTATAACGTTGAGCAGGGTATTTACTTTGATTTGAAATCTTCCAGGTGTGTTGATCTTTCTCCTCATCAGCCCATCCCTGGAGACCCATGTGGGCCTTGTTCTTCCACCTGCCACCCGCTTCCTCCCAATGGACCACTTCTACAGAACAACTGTGGTCTGAGGCAGCTCGACCAGACTCGTGGTGCGATAGATCAGAGCTCAGGTACGTAAAGTTTCACAACCGCATCAATTTCTCTTTGTTCAGACTGTCAAAGCACATATTTATTCACAAATGGGCTATTCGGATGTACGGCTTGCAGATTTTTCTGTTCGTCTTGATAGTGTGTAAGATGATTGTGTTTTTTTTTCCTGTTTGGACTTAGCTTGGCTCTGCACTCCTTTAAATAGATTACATATATTCTTGTTAGACTTGACAGTCACAAAGATGTTGACAAGGTCTGTGAAATGCAGGTTCAAAACAGCTTTTCTACTAGAATGCACCCTTTAAGAATAAAAGAATGAGTTTTTCTGTTTTACACTGAAATAAAATTTCTCAAGTTCGTGTTAATGCAGCTTTTTCTGCTGTAGCCAGTAATCACAATAGGGCGACTACTTCTCAAATAGCTTTTAAAATGCTCTAAGTACACACTCGAGACAAAAGTGGTCAAGGATTTGTATTTGAACGTTTCAGATCTCACTCTGCTGACAAGTTTTCTAACTGTTTCTGCTCATCTGCAGGATTTGGAGTCCACATCCAAAGTGAAGACACGTCTGCAGAACTGACTGGAGATTTTTTCATCAACTCAAGCAAAATGTCCCACATTTATACAGAAGGATGACTCTGTGGGTGTCCTATCTTTGCACTACTTTGTGTCCCCTTTGTAGGAACTGTATTGCATTAGAAACATGTGTGCTGGAAAGCTGGAAGAATCTGAAATCACAAGGAAGATTTTTATTGAACTAGAAGAACTGAGGCTCCTTTTTTTGTATCTGACCCTATAATTTGGTTTCGGCTCTCCTCAATCAACATAATGACTGTCCCTTGGGGATTTAAATGTTTACCTGCTCAGTTTTTACAGCTTGTGTGGTTCTTCAGGTAGTTTCAGGTGGCATTTTCCACAATGTCAACACTGCAATCAAAGCAAAGTATGCAAGGGATCTTTTATTACAGTTTTTTTTTTTTTTTTTTTTTTTAGATCCATGTCTTGGTCACTATAGTAACAAGACAGCCTTATTATTTCGCTGTAACGTTGGTGCATATTACCTGTTGCTTCAATACAGTATCATGCTATAAGAGCACATGTGTTTAGATAAGGATGCAAATTAGTGTTTGTGATCATGGCAGAAGCTTTGAATGCTTTATTGTTATTATTTACACATCACAACATAGATATCCTCTGAAACCATGATGCTTTCATGTTTTCCACCTCGCTGCGTTTCATTTTCATTCATTCATGTCAATGAAAGACGCACGCAGACACCTAAAACCTGCTTGACATAGACACTGTTATAGTAACTGAGACGTTAGTTGCCTGTCGCCACTTTTGAACTAAGATGGAATCAAATAAATCAGCTAAGAAGCAAATGTTTTTCTGTAAAGTTAAATAGTCTGTAAAGATTAGCAGAAATCCAATGTGCACAATTTGGAAGGGCTTGTAGAAAAACTATAAATGCGTATATCTGGAATGATTTGGAACAAAGTAACTCATGTGTACTCTTCTTAGGATTTGTGCTGCTTTGTGTCTCATGGCAATATGACGTTTTTATGGAGTCCAGTGTGCGTCAGTACTTTCTTTAGAACACATTTTTAACAACAGCACAGTTGTTTACAGGCTTTTCTTGGTGGATTTTGCATGTCTCCCCAAAATCGACAGTTTCTCTCTGGAGACTTTGCCTTCCTTGTAAAGTCCACAAAAGTACATCTTTTAGGTTATTTGCTGACTTTACGTGAAACAAGATGGACCTCAACCACCTCACAACTCTGAACATGACAAAGTAGGGAGGGGAAAAACAAAATTACCTTTTTTTAAAGTTAATTGTGCTAATTTTTAAAAAGCAGTAGCTTTGTAAGCAATTAACCTCATTTAAAAACAAATCTGTGCAATTGTTGAAATTATCTCAGTAAAGTTTCATCATATAAATTATGAGGTTCAGTGTTGTAGAACCAAAGAAGCACTTCAGCATCATTATCTCAAGACATGGTCACATACTGTATTTTTTAGATTATAAGGCACAATATCAGTGAACGGGTCTGTTTTCATAAGGCACACTTGATTATAAGGTGATTTAAGATAAACGAAACAGTCAGACAAGTCAAACTTTATTTAACTAATTCACAATACAGGTAGTCCTGGACTTACGATGGAGATCCGTTCTCACGCGGCGGCGTAAACCGAATTTGACGTAAGTCGGAATGTACGTAAATACATATGACGTACCT
>JARVGS010000672.1:19138086-19148204 GCA_031762315.1 Hypsolebias antenori
TTGGACACATAAAACATCTACCTTTCTTCTCTGCATCATGTCAGCCAGCTCTCTACCTTTGCCTGTCATTGTCCCCAAATTTAGAGTCACAACCCTCAGTCCTACGTTCTTCACTTTCCTCTTCTCCATCTGTCTCCTGACACGTTTTCCTGTTCGGGGTCTTCAACTAACAGTAGCACAATTCCCGCCGGCACCCTGATTGTCAACAGCACCGGTGGCAGTCGTTGTTAACCCGGTCCTCGACCGATCCAGTATGGTTTCACTTTGATGAACTCGCATTGTGGTTTTGGCAAAAGTGTTTTACATTGGATGCCATTCCTGACACAACCCTCACCATTTACCCGGACTTGGGACCGGCACAAGAGATACACTGGCTTGTGCTCACTAGTGGCTGCATGCAATAAGGGTACAAAATTAAGTATCAAAAAGTGAAAAAGCGATATAATATTTACAAGGTCCAAAATAAATATTGTAAAAAAAACAACATGGTAGAATATAACGGTGCAAGTAGGATGAATTTGTATAAATAAGTATTTCACAAGTAGTAATATGTTAAAATGCACACTATATACTGTATTGCATATAAGTAACATAAACTACACAGGTTGTGTGACAGGTTATTGCACAGGTAGTGAGTAACATTGAGATGCATTATGATGGTATGGTAGTGACATACATGATACAGTCACATAGTGCAGCAGCAATAAATCTATTAGGTGTCACAGATGTGGCTTGGTGCAATGTTTTGTCAGTTGTTCAGTATTATTATCAAGTGTTCAGTAATCTGACAGCTTGCAGGTAATAACTGTCTTTGAGTCTTTTCATGCACGATGGGAGGCTCCTGTATCGTCTGCCTGATGGTAGTAGATGGAAAAGTTCTTGTGCTGGGTGGGTGTGGTACTTAATGATGCTGCATGCTTTACGCAGACATCAGCTGGTGTAGATGTCCTGGATGGTGTGGAGACTGCTACCAGTTACGTCATCTGCTGTTTGCACCACCCTCTTGGTGGTGTCTTGGCTGCATAATCTAGATTTGACCACAGTGCTCACTGTGCTCTCCTTTTCTCCCAGAAAGATCAGGGGATGCTTGCCTTCAGTGTGGTTGCAGACCAGAAGAGACTGTCCTCAGGACCCCACAACCACAGTCCCTGATAACTTTTTTATTTACACAGTTCTTTATTCTGAATGTAAAGCAGCAGTATTCTACACACTTTAGGACCATTTACTGTATTTGTAGATGACCTACCATTAACCTGTTGACACTCTAGTATGGGACTTTCAAGAATCAAGCTTAAAGTTAAAAACTACAGTTGATCCAAGTATTTTACAGGTGATCCTAAACAAGTTAGTTATACTTAATAACATATTTATTAAAGCAATATTAAAAATAATCAAATGTATTTTTTGTCCAAGTGGTGCTTTTTTAAAGATGCAAACTGTTCAACCAATTTTAGGTAGTAAATACAAAACTATGATCCCTGTATCTTGGAACAATTAAATAAACCTGTCTGATGATGGTAGAGTGGAGAAAAATGGACCAAATGATTGAAGCCTGGTCTACCGTAATGATGTAGTTGGTCCGGTCTGTAAAAGGAGCTGAGCCAAAAAGCTAAGCTCTTGATTTACTGGTCCATCTACATTTTATCCCTCACCTGCGGTCATGAGATTTAGACTTAATGAACAAAAAGGAAGGGGGAGTTGGGGGGGGGGGGGAATCTTGGAGTAGAGCTGCTGTTCCTCTGCAACCAAAGGAGTCAGCTGAGGTAATTCTCTGGCATTTAATTTAATCTCTGGCTCTTGAACACCTCCCTTTGGAGGTTTTATCTCACAGGGAGGAGAACCTTGGGCAGATCAATAGCACATTAAAGGAATTGTTTATTTCCACTGGCCCAGGAAGGACTTGGTATGATGCCCCAGCATGAGTTGGAGAATGTCACTGGGGAAAAGAAAAACAGGACTTCTGTCACCTGATGGATGGTTGGATGGATGGATGATGGATGGATGGATGTTTTCAGATATTTAATCATGAAATATTTATCTGTATAAAATGCAAGACATCTACTGTTTATCTTTCCAATCAACTCTCTCTGTGTGTGTGGATGTGTTCAATTACTAATCTAGGGATTCTTAACAGTCTGAGATTAGAAGGAGGGTAAAAAAAATAAGAATTTTACAATCTTAGACATGAAAAAGGACAACTAGATTAAATCAGCATTGTTTGTCTAACCCAGTGATTCCGAACACTAGTCCTTGAGGAACACCATACTGCATGTTTTACTTGTTTCCCTGCTCCAACACACCTGATTCAGTGAATTGATTACTTCCTCAAGTTCGGCAGGAGTCTGTAAATCACCCGTTTATTCAAATCAGGTGTGTCAAAGCAGGGAAACAACTAAAACATGGAGGATGGTGTTCCTCAAGGACCAGAGTTGGGAACCATTGGTCTTGCCTATTTTATGTATGATTCTTTATAAATATCATTGTTTGGGTTGGTAGCAGCAGACCTACAGCAGAATGTGCACCTCTCAGACCTGACATGGAAGTTTGAGTTAAGCTGACAACATTTCCCTTTTTGTGATCACTTCATTAGCAACTAATTGATGACGCCTTTTAGAGACAGACCACAAAAGGCAGGATAAAGGTGAAAACAGTTCCTGTTTGTGCTTCATTCTAACACTCAAACCCAAAAGTGGGATTTGGAAAGTGGAGCCTGGTTTGGTTTGGTTTTAGACCATAGGGGGAGGGGTCCCCAGGCCTCTCCAAAGGAGCACCGGCTGATGCCATGCCAGCTGCAACCCCAGTAATCCCTAGATTATAAACTGTGGATTACAGACCATTGCTGCCAGTCCTGTGCATTGTGGATCCTTCAACATTGGATGCACGCAGACACCGCTCACTGTATGTGCTGCGCCAGAATGTGCCTTATTCTGGATTTGCGTCCACATTATTTGTCCTACCTGAGTTCATGCTTGGTGAAAACATTCGATCTGATCCGTTGCACTGAGCTGTGCAACTGAAGCCTGTCGGCTGCAACCGATCCCACAACAAACCCCTTCAAAATAAGAGAACAGCCGGCGGCTTTGATTTTTAAGAGCATAGTTTGATTTTTAACACCGTTCATCACTTTTAAATCTAAAAATAGATGCGAAACAGATTACAGAGCGAGACAGCCTCCGCCACTGGTCTGAGACCATCTGGACCGCAGGGAGGGACGGTTCATTACGCTGAAGACAAGCTCCACCTAATGAAACGGCATGGGCAGATCTCTAATAAATCACACCGAAGAGTAAGCTGCTCTGCAATCTGCACACAAGCTTCATCCCCCTCACTGGGTCAGTGGCACAGCAGACGCCACAATACAAATCCTTACGTAAGCAACACTGCAAAATTAAATGTCCACTTTATAGAGACAATGCCAAGAGAACTGGACTAGCATTCCTTGAAGGAACGTTGCCCGCTGCTAAGATCATCTGATGTTCATGGCAGAGTTGTTCTGGTATAACCATGAAGAGCAATATCCTGCAATGTTGCTACATGTTAAGATTCTGATTGATAACATTGCTCAGATTAATTTTCCCATTTTGTGTGAGCTGTTTAAAAAAAAAACTAATAGACTCTAAACAGGAAAATATAATAATGGCAATAATTCTTTAGCTATAAAACCAAATCGCTGCTCATTTCAATCCACTCTTTCTAAAGGCTTTTCAGCTTTGCATGCTTTGTTATGACCATTAGCTAATGGAGGTAATATCAATGTTGGCTAGCTCTTATGCAGGCTAACAGGAATTACTGCATGATTGTTAACCCGACGTACATATGCAGATAACATATTAGCATTTTTCACCATGCAATTGCCATTTATAGGAAATTCTTTAGCTTGCCACCCTACCTGCAACACATTACTGACATTCCATGGTTTGCTTTGCTTTATCACAATGAACAAGGGGATTTTTCTGGTCTTTTTTTTTTTGTGTGTGTGTTCCATGACCTGCCTGAGTTTAACAATGTACCACACCTTATTGGCCATTCTAAACAAAAGTTAACGTCAGAGGAACAAAAGCAGGAAATAGCTAGCTGACGGATTTTATCAGGCAGAGAAGGACAAAGGAGCCTCCTTGCAGCTGAAGGTTGTTCTTTGACTTTACCAAACCTGCAGCAAAAAAGACGACTTCTGCACGCTCGCACAATTAATGCTCTTGCAGAACTGCTGACTCGAACAGTTGCATGAAAATTTACAGACATTTTTGCTTTATTTAATTTTTTTTTTTTTTGTATAAAATATGTCTGCAGGGGTTTATTTTTGCAGGAATTAAAATGTGTTTTGAAGGGTAGAATTATGTAAATGTGCACATTCACATGAATATTCACTCAGCACTTTGCAGGAAAGGCACAACTGGTTTGCACTGAGTAACAGTTGTGTTGTATATGTCAGGATTTAGAGCAAAAAGAAAAACCCGATGCTATGCAGCCTCATTGTTATGGGTCTTTGTTCATCCCAGAAAACTGTTTTATATTAAGGTGATCCATCAGATTTTTGAAGTGGGGCTCTTTGGAAAGGTTATGAGGAATTATTTTCTTAACAGTTGAAGGCAAACTCTTAGAAACAGCTAGTTTTGTGGGTCTAAGACTAAAGAGGATTGCTGCTGTCTTAAAACAAATCTATAACAAAAATTCATATTGATTCATGCAAACACTTCCTTATAAACATTTACGTTCATATATATATTTTTTTTGTCACATGATTATTTTATATAGGTGGCACGGTGGCACAGTTGGTAGAGCTGTCGCCTCTCAGCATGAAAGAACCTGGTTCGAGTCCCGGCTGGGGGCCTTTCTGGGTGGAGTTTGCATGTTCTCTCCGTGCATGCGTGGGTTTTCTCCGGGTACTCCGGTTTCCTCCCACAGATCAAAAACATGCATGTTAGGCTGATTGGTGACTCTAAATTGTCCCTAGGTGTGAGAGAGAGAGCGGTTCTTTGTCTCGTTTGTCTCTGTGATGGACTTGAGACCCATCCAGACCCGTCTCTCGCACAGTGACTGCTGGACCTGGGTACCAGTGACTTCCACGACCTGAAAAGGAAGAAGCGAGTAAAGATAATAGATGGATGGATGTTTCTCTCTCTTTCACTCACACTCACACACATACACACCACTGATGATGCTTCCTCTTTCAGCACATTTGACCATGTCACAGAGCCCCACATTTTCCATCCATCTATCCATTACCTTTGCTCACTTCTTCCTTTTTGGGTTGTGGGGGGTCATTGGTGCCCATATCCAGCTTTCACTGTGCGAGAGGCAGTGTACAGCATGGACAGGTTGCAAGTCCATCATAGGGACATGCACAATTGCAGCATGACTCCGTATGGAGAGGAAGGCCTTGAAGAAACAAGGAAGCCCACTGCAGCACAGTGAGGAGGACCAGTGACCAATAACTCCTGTGGAACCACAGCCATCAAAGCTGGTACACATTGATCAGACGGGTCATTGGCCAGTTTGAGTAGAAAGGAAGGAAGATGCAAATACCCAAACTGTTCAGGCGTTGCAAAAGTGCAGTACTCAAAATGTTCTACCCACCTATATTTTTCTGTTGAAAGGAATTGCTTCCTCAAGTTTCAAGCAGTATAGTTTTCATGGCTGTACTTGAGCACATTCAGGTATTTTTTTTGTATGCAAATGCTAGTCAGGATAATGTGCTTAAGATAAAGTTATGGTTAATGTTTTGAAACAACACTGATTGTAATATTTTGATGAGATAATTTGATTTGGGTTCAGTGATGGTCGATTGTTACATGAGAGCAACAGATGGATATGAAATGTGACGTTTTATTAAATATGAAATATGAAATGGATGGAAAACTAGTTAAATTTGTTTGTTCAAGTGACTGGGCCAAGAAATTAATGTTTTCAGAAAATTCCTATTTTTGCATGACAATATCAAATGTTTTTATTTGACTGGTATGGTACAATGTTACCTTGAGGCATAAACATTGTAATTCATAAATAAAATAAAAATATATAGAATGTGTATAAGCAGGTAAAGATGATGGATGGATGGATGGATGGATGGATGGATGGATGGATGGATGGATGGAATGTGTATTTCGTTTGTTATAGTGTCTAATTTTAAGCAAAAACATTACTTTTTTTTCCCCAACTTGATATCATAATGCACACCATAGAGATATAAACTGATAGTATCTCTCTTACCTTGTGAATAGTATTTTTAATAGTATTGCCTTTGTAAATTGTAGTCCAAAAGTTAAAGTGGAGTAAATAATGAAATTACTAAGTGAAGTAATCTAGGTAGTAATCAGATTACCTAATAATGATTACATGTAATTCATTACTCTCCAACACTTTACCCACCTGTCAAGGTGTCGGCTTCTTCAGTGCATGCTAAAAGCTAAATAGCAGCAGCTCCTTTGTCCCAGAAGCCCATTGAATAAAGCGGAGGAAACCCTGTGCCCGAGAGCAGCCATCTTGGATAAACAGAGCCTATTTGAGCCCGGAGAACTTGCAAACCTCTTCTGAACAGCTCCAGAATTAAAAGCCTGAAAATAAATTCCTGGTAAGAACATATGGGACATACTTGAACACACCCGTACAAACGTGCTATGTTTACATTTTTTAAAACATAATCCGACTTTAGGAACTGTCTGTAGCCACAGCTTTGGCAGGAGAGTCTGCTAAGCTAACGAAGCTTGCTAACAAAATATTAGGTAGATGCTGTCATTAATGTGAACTATCAAAATTTTAGAGGTTGAAAAATTAGGTTGCATGCGGGACATGACTTGTTCCTATAAAATTACCAAGGTAAGTTAGCAACACCATCTGTACCTAGCAGAGAAATTAGCAGACTAAAGAAATTGCTAGCTATCGACTGCTTGTTGTGTTTATTATGGCATTTTGTAGAATAAAGCTGAGGCCAAGTTTGTTTTTAATGGTAAATATTAGAACGGGTAATGTGAAATTGATTTTGCACCGACTAGTAGTGGCAATGACATTACATGATAATGCTTTTAGGCGGTTTCTTGTCAATAAATGTACGTTTATGTCAGGTTATTAGATGAAGCTAACGCTAACTTAGCTGTTGGAAAAAAAAAAGCTAGTAAAGCGTTGTTGGTTTAGACGGATTCAAAAATCAAGCTAAACATCCCGGTCAGCTACTGTATTCATTTTCTCTTCCACTTGTAAGTTTGAATTGTTATTCTATTTTAGTGCTTAAAAAAACTATAACAATATAATTAGTCAAACTAGCCCTGTCATTTTACCGGATATTGCTAACGTTCCTAGTGGAGGCTCATTTTACCGCAGTAAAATAACATTTACATTAGGTTACTGTAGCCAGTCAAGTTTATTGATTTTTACGTTATCTGATCATTATTGTTATTTGTAAGAAAGTGTTGGAGATATGATCATCTTTAAGGACAAGTTGCTAATGCTTAGCATTCGGTGGGTTAGCTTTTGCTTGCTTTTGCTTGTACACATTATCATGTTTACATTAGGGACAGTTTTCCCTCCCAATAATTTGACATGGCTTTGGGGTTAATTCAGCTTTTATAAGCCTTTAAATTACTGCATCGTTTTTGTTTTTAGTACCTCTGTGCATAAGCAAGCTATTTTTTGAAATACTGCAAACACTTGTGCTTTGTGCGTTTGCTTTGTACATTGTTGAAAGTGGTCTTCTTTTTGAAATTGGATGGATATTTTTCATGCAGTGCCATAAAATGTGATCTTTTCTAAATGAATGTGATTACCGTATTTATTTGTGTATAATGTGATCTCAAGTATAATCTGACCCCACACTTTTTAAATTTAGAAAGCATGAAAAATCTAATCCTCCTGTATAATGCTACCCCTAATGTTATACAGACTTCAGGATTTTTCAGAATTCTTTTTCTCTGTACTGTATACATATTATCAGTTTTTTTTTTTAGCAACATGTGTATCAAAGGGTAATTTGACAAAAAAAAGTACATCAGTAACAACAATATCTGTGAAGTCATCAGGAGCTTCTGAGATGGCACCTGGTACCTGTTTTTACATTGCTGTCAGAGCTTTCCAGGCTGTCACATGATTTCAGTCAACAGTGGGCCTTAACGCCCTGCCAAAAATTAAAATAAGACATAGCAAGTAAAAATGGTCTGAATAATTGCATAATAGTTGTATTGTCTTCTGTTGTGTATTTTTGGCTTTGTTATCTTTAAGGTAAAGCAATAGTTTTTTTTTTTTTTCATTCATTCAACCTTTATTTAGGCAGGTTAATCCCAATGAGCCTCTGGGACTCATTTACAAGAGAGACCTGGCTAGTTAATTAGGGTATGTGTGAACTAAGAAGAAGAGGGGTTAGTTATTATAAAAAATACAGTATGGTTAAAATTAAAAATCTGCAAGTCTTTTCACTTTTGGGGAATGCATGTTTTGTAGAATTACCGTAGTGGTGCTGGCACCTTTATTCAAAATTTTGCCCAGCAAATTCAAGCATTTATCTTTTAAGCTGTCTTACATTAAGCTGAAGATTTTTCCCAAACCATTTATAATAATGACAGTTAAAGTTTTCAGTATTTGTTTGGTAAATTCCTAACTCTTGAATTTAAACGATTTTCTTTTCTATGGGGGACGAATTTAAGAGCAGGAAATGTCTGTTTCTCTGGAACGAGACTCAGCTTGTTGCAGAATACTGTAATAAGAATGCTGAGACTGCAATCTGGTCACATGGCTATGACTTTGCTACATCTTGATACATGTTGTTAATTTCTGTAAGCCCACATCTAGTTTTTCCTCCTGCTAGAACCATTCTAACAGATTACTTCATCACATATAATAAAAATGAGTGACCACAAGATGATCATGTGATCAAAGGCAGCTTAGAAAAAAGACAACCCTTTATGCGCTTAGATTAAAGAATTACTTACAATAGCATTTGACTGTTTGTGGGTTTATCCCCATCTTAAAACTTAAATACTGAGTCATCATTGTGTGCCATCCTGACTCCAGTATTTACTTGTTTTTGCTTATTATGCTGTCAAGTCAGCAATCAGATAAATTGGAATTAAGAGAAGATATAAAATTAAGATTACCTGAAGCATATGCACATAAACAAATTGTTTGCTTTATTTAGTTTACTTTGGCCATAACTGTAAGACTAAAGTAATTATCGCTCTGACAAAGGTAAAACCAATTTGGTACAAAGATGACATATAATAGATGGAATAAGACTTTATAAAACTTTAAGGTTCTGTTTAGCTCTAGTTTGCCAGAGTAAAATTGCCAAATACCAGGTCAAGTTGCAAAGTTTAAGCTCAATGGTGTGAGCTAAGTCGTCTCTTGGACCACCAGCAAGAACAAACTTACTGTTGCTACTTTTAGCTGTGCAAGTTGTTTACAAAGTTTCTCTGAATCTTTAAAATCCTTCGACACACTCTGCCAGCTTGCCTAGATGGATAACTTTTACTAATTTCCATTTGACACTGTATGTGAATTTTTTTGTATACTGTATGTGATAAGACTTTGATGCTAATTGGTGCTGTATATTATTTGAATTGCAGATTCTTAGACTGAATTTTCCAGCTTTATTATATTTTGGATCTTTTTACATTAATGTTTTTTGTGTATACTTTCTGTACATTTAGGCATCAGATTTATTTTGCCTCCTCAAAGGGTTGAACATGAACCATCTTTAAAATAAGTGGAGATTCTTCAAGGTCTTTCAGAGTTTTTCCTTTGAACAGTTGTTGCTTCACCACTGATTTTCAGTCCAGTATTTGCACCAAACCATTTTCAGAGGAATGTTGTTTTGCTTGTTAAACCACCTTTTAAGGACCTAGGAATCATCCAGGCATATGTAGTTTTGCTTATCAGAGTCAATCCACATTTTTATTGGTTGTGTCAGTACTAATCTAGCCAGTCAGACATGTTCACTAAACTGCAGTTGCAGAAGTTTGAGTGCAATGTCAGCTCTGGATTCAGATTTGGTACAAGAATTTTATCCAAAAAAGCTAAGTCTGGTCCTCTGGACATTCAAAAAACAAAACCAAAACAAAGCAAAAAAAAAAAATTGTAGAAACGTTTCGTCTTTCGTCCGAAAGACTTCCTCAGTCTGAGATGCTGTATTC
>JARVGS010000672.1:19168726-19181315 GCA_031762315.1 Hypsolebias antenori
AAGTTCTGATGCAGCTCAAAGGTAAATGTTGTTTTCTCATATTATACTAAAACTTATAGACAAGTTGTACAACAAACAATGTAATTTGTCTTTTTAACAGGTTGGAGAGGCCAGATGAGACACATCGCCTGGAGCCAGTTCTAAATGATACAATTTATGATTTAGAAATTACAATTCAGAAGAGATTTTGTGCAGGTTTGCACAGGTTTTGAAATTTTGTTAAAGATTTACTAAATATGAATCAATAAGTCTGTATATTTCATATTAGGTTAAGTTTTGAAAATATAACAAATGTTACAGCAATATGGTTAAAAAAATAACTGTGAAGTCTATTTTATGTTGAGTTAAAGGTTACTTTACTATGTATGGTAGACAGAAGTCTGTTTACTTTTGTATTTACATACATGTATTTTGAATTATTTGTCTGTGATGGAATGGAGACCTGTCCAGACGTCCCCCACCTCTTTACACACAGTGATGTCTGGACGTGGGCACCAATGATACCAGTGACCCATAAAGGAAGAAGTGGATAAAGATGACGGATGGATGAATTATTTGTTCCTAGATTTTTATTTTATTTATTTTTTGGAAAAATTCAGGCAACTAAACTAACCTATTACTGGTAATTTAAGTTACATAATTTTATGCACTCCTGTATGTTTCTATTTTTGGTATAGTATAATTAACCAAAATTTCTTAAATTTGGCAATAATTATTAATTAGTCAAATTTCAAACAATATTATCATTTATTACAATATTGTCCGAGACAATGAATCGCCCAGCAAAACTTGTTATTGTGACAGGCCTAATGACACACTTGTATCTTTTTAGTTATGACTCAGCTTCACCCCCATTTTTGTCTAAAGTGAAGCTCTGATCAGAAGAGCTGTTAATTAAATACACACAATGTAGCATAAAAGACTGTGTACAAAGAATATTTACTTAAAATGTATTTATTCCAAGTTTACCTTCAAATGGAAAGAGTATGCAGCCTTTAAAAAAACAGATCTGCTTCCAGGATCTTTTTTTTAAGAAGCAGCCACTCTAAATGACGTGACTTTTAAATTGTCTGAATGTTTCAGAAAACTGAAGATTTCGGTTTCTTGTTTTCCAACCAGGTAACTATTCATCTAAATGATAATGGCTGCCCTGGAAATCTTAGGAATGACTATTCTGTTATGACAAAATAAGACAAGGTGACAAAAGGTGGGAGCAGATTAGATTAGCAGCACTAAATGCTGTTGGTAATAATATTAACCAAATGTGATGGCAATAAAGCAGTCTGCTAATTTTAAAACGACCTGCAGCTTGTCCCTTGTCACAAACACTCTGCAAAGGGTCAACATCTATTCGAACACTGTCCTTTAAAGATGACACATTTTATTTCCAGTCCATTAAAAGAAAAAGTCTGAAACAGGAACAACCTTTTTGGACTGCTGTCAAATAAGCATTGAATCCGAGAGCAAGAGTCCTGAATTTGGTGCTGATGTTGGAAAATATATATATTTATGAAGTTGCAGCTTTACAAATAAAAAAGGCAAATGGTTTGAACAAGAGTTCATGTGGGAAGGCATGTCACAGAAACAAAAAAAAAATGTAATCTACTGCATTAGACTGCTTTCTGAACTTAAATCTTGACAGGTGTTCTCCTGCACCCTGCCAGCACCGTTCTGCTACAGAAAAGCACCGTGTTGTTATAAACATATTATTAAGGCATAAACATGCCATCTAACTCAGTGTAAAATATTCCTGGCAGAAGAAGAGCTTTTACCTTGCAGCACCGAGAGATGAAGGACTGAGCTGAGAGTTTTTGTCAAGGAACTCCTGTAGACCTTTGAGCTCCAGGAGAACCACCTCCAACTCAAATGAACTGAGGGTACTTTCCAACTGTGCAGACAAAAAAAATAACCAATAGTAAGAATAAACCCTTAAAATAATATGTACTGTATTTAAGAGCTTAAATAAATGTATAACTAAGCTAACTAGCACTTGGACAAATTTCTGATTTACATTATGTCAATGTCAACAAATTGTAGATTTATACAATAAAGCTGATGAGCAAAGACACAATGTAATGTTTTAATTTTTGTTTAATAAAGGTTTAAACTAATAACTGATTAAACTTTGTGTTCATTTTAGTAACTTTTTTTGGGAGGGGGTTGTAATGTAGTTATGATACTCACAATAGTGATTGCCTGATTTCCTCTGCTTATGGTTTTCTCTACAGCGAGGCTTCCATCCCAAATGTTTCTGTTAAAGTTGTGACAGCAGTGAATGGGAAAAGGAGACAAAGATGTTAAAAATGCCATCAACACCAATTTTCAGGGCTCTAAACTATAAAGCACCCACAGTTTTAAACTTTGACCAGGAAAACTGCACTTAATTACCCGAGAATGCGAGCAAAGTAGATGCAGATGCCGTTGTGTTTTCCAGAGAAAATCACCTCTGGGCCGGCTGACATGGGCGTGATCGGGGCAGATCCAGACTGCATCGGTGCGAAAGGTGTAGCAAACGCAGGAGGTACAATACCTGAGGATAGAATTGAATCACTTTATTACATATTCAAATAAGAAACATTCAAATTAGTTTCATATCCTATTTAACTGTGTCGACCTTCATCATGAACATATTAAACCAAACACTTCAAATTCACTAACTTACCAGGTGCTGGTGAGCTCATCACAGGTCCAACAGTGCTGGGTGTTGTCATGGCTGCAGGAAATCTCATCTGAGCTTCTCCTCCATATCTAATCCCCACAACAAAAGGAAAAACAGCCTTTAGCTTGCACAGAATGTAAACGATCACAAATATATTAAAGTCCCCATCTGACCTGAAGAATGCTCTGGTGGCCCACTGTGAGACCTCTCGGTCAGAAGCAGCACTGGAGCAAGCCAAGATCAGCGCTGTGCCACAAGCCTGCTCCTCCTGAACACACGGGAGAACATTTAAACGTGTATTACAGGTGCATGTGGAAAACACGCTTGATTTAATCTTGTGTACAAAGCTTGTCGTGCAGGTTGGTGTACGCGACATGCTACTAAGAATTATTCTTGTCTGCCGTGCACAAGTTTAAGATGATACGTTAAAAATATGAAGATAAAACATCACAGTAATGATAATGCATGGTACCCTGTGCAGCTTGAAGAAGCGTTCAATCTCCTCACTTTCTCCTCCGGCGCAGCTGACCAGGAGGTGACGAAACTGGTCTACTGGTCGCAGTTTATGAAAAAGGTGACTTCCCTAAAGGACAACCAAAAGTCTAAGACCAAATTCATGCCACAACAAGATTACAACATGATGAGTTATGACTTTAACCTTTGCAGACAGAAGGACAAACTTCTGTGGAGGGACATTGTGTTGTTGGACAACCACAGGGGAGTCAGTGATGGGGATATGGTCCTTGTTCAGTGGAGTAAATATCTTCGGAGGCCTTTCTTCGTTTATGGCACTAAGTGCCCAAGAGTGTCCGTCAACATTCGACATCATCTGCAACAGAACACACAAGAAATGTTTCAGAGTTTGTTTCTGGACCCCGAAAAGCAAACTGTTTCACAAAAAGCCTCCTGACTTTTAATTTTTCAATTCACCGTCTACTTCTGTTGTACAAACCTGTGTCTCCATCAGGGGTTTCTTAAAGGGAAAGGAGTCATGGTTGATACACCACAAAATGTCACTGTCTTCTGTCTCAGAAGCAGCCATCAGCAGAACACCTGCAACATTTAAAATGTGTCAGAATGAAACAATACAAAATTCAAAAAAGTAAAAATGAGACTCTGATTTGCTCCTTTACCTTTGCTGTGTAGAGCCTTGTGGACCTTTGAGGGTTTCTGCAAGGTGGAAGAAGCAGAAAACCCCGGTGGAAGCCGGACGTGGATTAAAGCAAGCAGGCTTGGGCGAACTGCAACGTGCTTCTGATGCTGAGGTGCAAAAGGCGTGGTGGTGAAGTAGAGACGCACACCTGCAAAAACACCCCCTCAGACAATGCAAACAGTATATTTCACACACTGCTATAAGTTATGCCTGCTAATTTTTACCAGCATGAGTGACAGCGAGCAGATGGCAATCTGAGGACTCTGTTCTGTCAATGACAGAGATCTGGACAATGGGTCTGAAGACAGAACGATCGATTGTCCTAAAAACAGTTTGAAAAAAGGCAATTATTTCACAGTGAGAAGAGCTCATCACACATGAAACACAAACACTAAAGCACAGACATACCGGGTAATGTTTCCTGCAGCTGCAACTATGGAGCTCTGGGACATTGTTGCCACACGACTCATACCTTGACCATCAGCGCCCAGGTCATACACCTAAAAAGAAACCAAATGAATGTGTCAACTCATGACAGTCATTACATGTATTACTAATCAGATAAGCATTTTACCTGTAGGACATCTTTCTCAGAACGTGTGAAAAGTGTGTTTCGAGTATTATCTATTGCAATCTGCACAATGGGATCTATGGAAAACAGAGGCAACACAATGTTCAGCAGCAGTTCAGTCAGATAAGTGATGTTTCATCCTATACACAAGTGTTTCCTTCTCTCACCATCTTCAGAAAAAGAGAACTGGAGCACAGAGGGGATGAGGAAGGACAAGGTGCTTTTAGAGTGATTGATTTTTCTACAGCGCTGACTGAGCCACCCTGCCTCTGCCTGGTAAGCTATCTCATAGAGGCAGCCATCCTTTCCTGCCATGAAGATGCGACCCAGGTCTGTGGAGGTGATGGACAGGATGTAGGTGTTGTCTGTTGGGATTGAGAACAGAGGGTCTGGCAGCAGCTGCATTCCACCAACCATGCTGTCATTTAGTCCTAAAACAAAAAAACAGACAACATTTATGAACTTTCCTCAACAGATACTTAGATGATAATAAAACGATTACACACAGATTTGAAAAGTTTTTTTGTCAAATACATCAACCTGCTGTTATATAGAAAGATTGAGTCTTTGTGACAATGCATTGTCCAACAATTATCAGTCATTTGCTTGACTATAATTTACACAACAATAAAGACATTTAGGTTTTAGCAGTTTCTATCCAAGATGAAACTTAATGACATAGTTCACCACAATAAAAAAAAATCCTTTTAGGTTGTGGAAAAAAAATAAAACAGCTTTCTACAAAATTATGTTCAAATTGCTAAGAAATGCAGCGATAAAGAATGACTCACCATCATGGCCCTTTGGGAAGCTGAGTCCAAGGATCACAACATCCACAGAAGTGGCCAACACTAAGAGGTAGTGAATGTGTGGCTGTAAAATCCCTGAAAAAACAAAAAACAACTTCAATTCATAAAAAAATAAAATGATCAATGTTAAATAATTAATTGGTCATACCTTGTTTTGGTTTAACAAGACCCACAGCTAGAATAGTTTCAATTAGGCCATCAAAGTAGGCTACATCACCTCTGCAAAGAACACAAACAACTCAGAAAAGTCAAGAATTGGTACAAGTTTAATGTCTCAAATCAATTTGGCAAAAACAAGTTACATTTAAGTGACCTGTGTGCGCATTTCAGACAGCTGAATGCAATTATTATACTGTTTAATGACAACAAAAATACACACCCATCTTCATAATTCCACATGAAGATATCATTGTCAATCGTCAGCCACGCTCTTGAAATCTCAGGAAAAACTCCCATCATGCAGTTAAACTGCATATCTAAAAGAAGGTTAAGCTGAACAACAAAATAAGAAGCAGTGAGCAAACAATTTTCTTTTGAGTATGATGGAAATGTCAGGGTCCGTCTGAAAGGTTTGAATTAGCATTTCATAATGAGTGAAAGGATACGGCCAAACTGCTCCACCAGCTCAGGAGGCAGAGGAACTCTTCGGACTGCACTGAGTTCTGGGAGGTTTGGTACATTGAGCAAACCGGGTCCTTGGAGAGGGTAATCCATATCTGACACTCCAGAGAGGGACGGCATGTCTGCAATAAAATCAACAAATATAACATTTAATTTTTATTCTCCAGTGTTCAATACAATATTTATGACCATGATTAACGGATCATGTAAAATTATCAATATAAAATTGCTCTTGTTTGCAATTTAGTTAGTTAACGTACAGTCTCTCCTTATATCTAAGATTTCAAACATTTGATAATGACAATAGAAAAATCAAAGCAAATATGTTGTTTTTAGTATTTCACCCTGTTTTATGGCATCCTGATTCACTGTTTTATATACTACACTTAATTTAACTGCATGTTTACTGTGGTTTACTGTTGTCATTGTCTACTGTTATTGTTGTCTGTACATTATATGTTCTGTCTGGAACAGGTCTCTCTTGTAAATGAGTCCCAGTGGCTCACTGAGGTTAGTCTGTATTTTTAAAAAAAATTACAACAGATAACCAAATGCAAACTGCTACAAGCTGTTTAACCTAATAACTGGACTTACTGTGTGAAGGGACGCCGAGCAGCTCGGACAGATCAGGAAAGCAGCGATCATCCTGCAGGTGTTTGTCAATCAGACGGGCAGAGTTGTCCAAAGCTTCTGCGAGAGCAGCTGCAGGGCTGCTGGGTCCAAAGATGGACGGCATTGCTGAGACAATCGTGTCTGACTTATCTGTAGAGAAAACACAAAAACAAAACAAATACCATTAAGCCACAGATTTATTTTATCACCAGTAAACTCAGGATGAATAATTCTGAGTCGGTGCTAATGTTAGCTTTGGTTCAGTATCACTTAGCGTACAAGCTAGTAAGTAAATAAATGTAAAATTAAAGTGTTTTTAAATTAAGTCGGTCCTTTACCCTGTTGAAAATGATCCGAGTGATGTTGCTTTATTTGGACAACAAGTTGTATTTGGCTCTTCGTTGGTAAATTTTAAACTAAAACGTTCAACATTCATCTGCAACTAACAACCCGCCAACCTCATGCTAGGAATCTTCATTTTCTTCTTCGTTTGTTTAATTCCGGCAGACTGGGCCAAGGGAAGTCTCTACTGCCACCTTCCGGTCAGTGTGATGACGCCTTCCTAAAACACAAAGATACTGTATTTGACGAATAAAGGAAAACCATTAAAGTGCAGCATCAATTAATAATGAACTTGTATTGATTAAAATTATTATTATTATTATTATTATTATAAGAAGAAGAAGACAAAGAAGAACTCAAACACGTTTTAATGAAAGTCAAGCACTGTATTATGAATGCCGAAATTTAAATTTAATTTATCAAAATGACTGGAAATATTCAATGTTTTATCAACCATATAGTTTTCTATCTTAATGTATTTGGAATTTATCTGAATATACCATATATTTTGTATAAAAATTTCAATATTTCCAGTTGAAATGTAAATGAGTAGGTATAAATTGATAAAATTACACTCTGCTAAATTTAATAGGTTCTTATGGAGAATTGAACCATAATACTTTATCCCTTTGAGCTAATTTGAACTTGAATTCAGTAACAGACCTTTGCATGGAACAGCTGAATATTCAAAACGTGTTGGTAAAAGACAAAAAATTAGACTAATTAGTGGCAAGATTTCTATTGTGTATCTCACTGTCAGTATAATTGTCTAAATGCATAATTTTTTTTCTTGCACAGTACATTTTAAAATAAAATATGGGTGTTGTTACAATTCCTGTATACCAATATTTTATCTGGACATGTCCAGATAAAGTCCTGTTGTGTTAAAGCAAATGTGTGTCATATAACAACCAGCTAAAAACTGCCAATTAAATTCAACTTTATCACTTTTCTTAAAATGTACTTTTTTTTTTTTTTTTTTTTACAGAATATGCTTTGTAGATAGACTGACCCAAAGTTTATTTTTTAATCATTATTGTTATTTTACCCTGGTCTCTTTCTTGTTTCTTTTTTGTCTTCCCAAACCTTGTAAACAGCATTAAAAAGTCATGTTTGAAAAAAATTAGGAAACAAAGACCTGATACGACTTGATAAATACACCATCTTTCAGCAGATCATCCTGATAAAGAGTACTGTACAGTATACAGTACTGTACTGTATGTCGATACAGTATTACGCTATACTGCAGTACTGCCTTCCTACCTTTAGATGTCGCTAACAAATAGTCGCTAACGCTTCAAACGGAATGCTCTTCTTCGCGTTTGTGTTTATGTGTTGAACGCGGAAGTTTCATAACAGTACAAATAGGAGAGTTGCATGCATGTAGTGCTGTCAAGAGTTAATGTGATAATCTCCTAAGAAACACATTTATTCAACCTTTATTTATACATTTTCATCTTTATAAATCTGGAAAGCATGGTTAATGTCGGTTTGAGAAAAGTAGACGACGCGGTCGCGGCAAAACATCCGGTGAGAATTTTGTGGTTGGTTTGTTTATTTGTAGTACGTAGTGTTACTTAGAGGACATGTACTTTATGAAGAGGATATTCAGCTGCTGTACACACTGACATTTTTCTAATACACCAGGAGAATAACCGGTGATATTTCAGAGGCTCGGTAATAAAGAAAATTTTCTTAATTTTTTTGTCTGTTTTTCAGGGGTTACAAAGTTACGTCGCTTGTCAGTCTCAAGCCTTTATGAAGGGAACTGGGACCTTTTTACTGGGTAATGTCCTTTTTTATTCTTAAAGAACGAGAAATCGTTCTTTAAAGTAAATATATTTTATTCTTTGTTGGATATTATTTAATAACCAGCTTGTATATGGCATTTGTTTATTATTTTTTTAATTATTATTATTGTTATTTAGATCCTGAAATCAAAGTCGTAATCCCAAGTACAGTACTGTACAGTATTTGTTTTTTTTTTCTCGTTTTATTTTTTTTTTGTGGTATCTTATTGTGTTTTTATTTATTGCGTTTTTAGCTGTTTTGTTTCTTTTTTTTTTTTAAGTACAAAAAGTGGCTTTAAATGGACCGTTATGAAATTAAACTACTGTATTAAAATGAAACGTATTATATGAACCACTAGAGGGAGCTGTTATCCTTGTACGTGAAACCCCTGGCAAAAATAATTGCACGCGAATTCTTGAATTGTAAATGAAAGGAAAAATATATTTTGGCACTAAATAGTTCATTTTAAACTTTCTCAGTGAGGCAGATATATCTCAGATATAAATACAATTGTTTCAAATACTGTACTATTTTTGTTTTAGTAGAGGGAAAATATGAAAAATTTTGTAATTTTTTTAATTTCCAGATCAGACATGCAATTTGACCTATATTTAAAAGGCAGCACTTTCAGACCCTGAAACACATTACTCCATGTTTATTGCAATTTGCAAAGAAACATTGACCTAACAGGAGACCTGATATGATTTTAAAACTTCTTCATGCAGTAATTTAACATAGGGAGATTGTTTTTACTTTGGAGGAAATACAGAAATACAAAAAAAATAAATAAATAAATAAGATTGAAAAAACTCATGCCAGTAAGCCAAGGACGGCATCAGAAATGTGAACAAATGCTAACTGAAAGTTTAAAAAATACAAGCAAACAGGCAGAAGGAGTTAGTGTCCGCAGTTTATTAACTGATTATCAAGAGTAGTGCACATTTAAAGACTTGATACAACAAAGCAAATGGTACTAATTTCACTTTTTTTAATTGAAAAAAAACTTATCTAGTTCAAGAGAACTGTACAGGTCTGATTTTCATTTATTCCAACATAGTATTTCAAACATAATGTTTTGCTTGTTAAGTTTTGGAAACATATACGTGAAAAAACAGTGCAGCAGAAACAAGAAGCATGCATTGATATAATAAAAATAAATGTGTAAATTTGAGCTTTTCTTCATATGACCCAGTGTGAAACGAAAATGCTTTCTACGGTTGCAGGTTTTGCAGGTTTGTTCACCATTCAGAAGGTTCTACAAAAGAAGCTGCCCTATACTCTTCAGTGGAATCTGCTCATTTCCATAGGTGATCATTCGGATATTTGAAATCCACAGAAAAACAGATGTAGGCTGGATACTGTACGTCTCTGCAGCCTCTGAGTGCCTTGTTTGAAACCTCTCACCTCCCTCTTTCAGTGGCGTCATCGCTGGGCAGTTATGCCATAACTCGCTGGGAAACACAGAAATGTTCAGATCTTTGGATGATGCTCGAAACTGGCAAAGTCCCGGACAGATCACCAGCACCAGGTGAGAATACTCGTGAACAAATAACTGAATATACATCACTCTCATGATGCTTGTTGATTAATTATTTGATAAAACTGGATTCTGTTAAGGAAAAACATTTTGAGCCTTAGAATTATTTTTTATTATAACACTTTTTTTAATTTGGTGACAGTAGATTATATAAGAACATAATGCAGCTCTGATTCTGTTTTTTTTTTTTTTTTTTTTTTTTTTTTTCCTCTTTGTTTGTTTTTCAGTACCTCAACTAGAGGCATCACAAGAACCCCAGAAGACAAAATATGGAGATGCCATGGAGTAAACATACTCTATTTTTTCATCTACAATGACTTTTTCCAAGTATTTATATATGGAGTATGTGTTCAAACATACACTCTTTATTTATTCAGAGAGTTTTAAGTTTTTCCTCGTGTCAAAATGGTATAATTTAATTTTCTGGAGTCTATGGAGCTTTTCAATTTCATAACAGCATTAACATGGATTACAAATGTGTTCCCCAAGTCGCGGGCCACGGTTTTATTTAGGATTCTAGCAGGAATCTGATGTTAAGCTTTTGATCTGTATTATTGTTTGGATATGTTGGTTTGTCATGCAACAGAATTAAATCCACACTGCCAGCACCTACCACTGATGGTTGCTGCGGAAATAATTAGATATTTGACTAATGTGATCCTGTGTGTTGGAGCCTTTGATGGATTCAAGCCAGGTCATGATCATAGATCAGCTTTGGGTATAAAGAATATGATCTTTAGTAAAGTAGACATTTAAAAAAACTGTAAGAGGCTTTGCAACTTCCCTATTTGTGCAGTTTATCATAAAGACATGCATAGAGTTATAGAAGTCAGCCAATTGGATCCCACTAATAAAATGTTTCTAAAGCGCAATCTGACTCATGGATTTCATTTTGTTGTTTTCCACAAAGGAAATTAATATCCAAAATAGTCTAGTAAAAAAAGAAATTAATTTTGTCATGCTTTACAGCAAATATTGATATATTTTAGACGCAAAAAAAAAAAAAAAACACCACAATGTCTATGAAAAGCTGCCATATATTATTTAATAACACATAACTGAAATGTTCCTCACTTCATTATTCCCTTAAATGCTAAAGTGTTTTGACCCACATGGGTTGACTGATCCCAGTGTTTAACCATCGTAGTCAAATATGTTACACCGAGCAGCTTAAAGAGTTTAACCTAAAATTTGCATTAGAAAAAAAAAAAAAGGAACACTTTTATGATTTTAACATCTAATAAAACATATTCTGTTGAACTTACAGTGACATCATATAATCAACACTTTTTTTTACAGCAGCAACAATGAGAAAATGAATTGTGTGCTTTTTTCTAGAGGACCTTTGTTAACATAAAAGTCACTGCAGGATCTGTCCAGACCCATCCCAGCTACATAAAGACGTGTCTGCTGTAAATATAACTGTATGAATAATAAAAATAAATCATGTGTTGAATGAATTTGTATTTACAGACTGACACAATCCAACATGTAGAGCAAAAACTAAAATACTGATTCGACTCCCATATATTCGTGTTTTTGACCCAACAAAGAGAAAACTAAAGCTATAAACAGAAAAACAGGCAGATATGGATCAATGACATCAATAACTCTTAAAATAAATACAGTTTATGAATCAAAAATGCATGAAAACCTAAGTTGTCTAATTTAATTCAAACTTGCTCAGCTTATAACTGCTGACTAAAGGTCAAGGTTTACTTTAATTACCATGAAATGTTAAGACGTTTGTTTCTGCAAAGAAACAAAGGAGATCATAAAAAGTGAAACTGATAAACGTGGTCTACATTTATTTTAGGAGGCAATCACATCTATAAAAAATGTGTTACTTTTGATCTACACTGCCCTAGTTGCTTTGGACACAGTAAAATCTGTAGTATTGTTTTTCAATGTTAATAATTTAGAGTTGATGGGTGTTGATTTGGGAGGTGTTTTAACACTTGTAGTGATCAAAAAGCGTGAGCGTTGTCTGTCAAGAGAGTTGAATGTTAACACTTGTGACTGAGTTAGATTCACTTTAGGTGGAGTTGATAAATGTCTAAGTTGTGACTGATCTTATTATTGTGCTAATTCCTATGGTGTTGAGAATTTATGTTTTCAATAAAAAACAAATAAGAAAAAATGTTTTATTTTTTATTATTTAGCTTGCTCTGTTGTTGGTCGACACATTTGAACTTATAACGTAACTGTAAAGAGTGCGTTAACTTTCTGTAGCCTTGCAGGTGACTACAAGAATTTTCCGATTTGGTGACTTGCATGTTCTTCTAATGTTTTGTAAAACAAAACAATGTTAACACTTTAGTAAAAGGAGAAAAACAACACAATTTTAGTGTTAAAATTACACTTTAATATGTCGTAAAATAACACAATGCATGTCAAAAAAAATTAACACTTACAGCGAAATGGAGGCTAGCCGAAAATTCAACATGGCAGACTCACCCAGCTGCAGCGCATCAGTCATCAGCCAGCCGATCCG
>JARVGS010000672.1:19238151-19256402 GCA_031762315.1 Hypsolebias antenori
GGGGGGGGTTGCAATAGACAAAGCTTTGTCCCTAATCACCCATGTCCCAGGAGAAATTTGATAGTTGGCGCATATCTGAATCCAAACGGGGGAGTCAGATTCAGATACAGTAAGCCACATTGTTGATTTTCTTCAGGCAGACTGTTTTTGTCTTGTCAGCCTTGAGTCCTGCTGGAAATTTTCTGGTCCAAAACGACCAAATTTATGGGTCACTCCACTGATCCGTGTTATGGGCCTTCCTCAAGGTAGATCCCAGAGTGCTCATAGCATGAACCAAACCTTCACACAGACTCTGAAAATTTGCCATGGCTGAAACTGCTGCCGATACCTTTTTCAAAAGTTGATTAAAAAAAGAGCCCTGTTTATGCCAAAAAGCAGAAACCCTGCTATCATAACACCACATATATAAACGTCTTCTGCGTCTTCCTGAGACAGAAATGAGAGACACATTAGCTGCCAAACTCCCCACAGATCTCTGATGTACCCTCAGCGCGAGTCTCAGCATGACGAGGGTTCTCCAGGACCTGCCGTTTTGTTGAAAAATGTTGTCAATTGCATTGAAAGTCCAGCTCACCAGATCCATAATAGTATTTTTCATTTGGGAGATGTGTACCAAGAGCTTCAAGACACACAGAGAGCAAAAGCAGGAGGAAGAGGAAAACAGGGGGAGAGAGAGCAGAGGCGTCCATCTTGAGCGAGAGTCAGAAGAGAACAACAACAAAAAAAATTGTATACTTGTATTTAAAAAGCTTTCTTCTTTGTTATATGTCCTATATGTTTATGTTGTGTTAATACGTTTTGCTTCAGTGCATTTTATGATAAAGGAGCCATGCTAATGGATCCTGTGGACGGACCAATCCTTGCATCTCTTCTGGGTACCTTCCCTTACTGTGCTAACTTTCAGTTTAGAAGTTTAATCATATAGAGTTCTAGTTTAAACCTGCTGACCTTGTTCTACAGTTGGCCCCTGTGCTTTGGAATACACCAAAGTTAAGACTGCTGACCATTTCTGGACAGATCCGTCCGCTGACGAGCTCGTACAGCGGCATCGAATCCACAGTGGCCACTGTCGGCAGGACTCTCCCTCAAGAAGGCCTGCCCTGGTAGGATGAAGCATTCAGCAACCAGTCTTGCATTTTGGCTCCAGTGTTTGTAATGTTTCCCATGTTTTCTTGAACTAGATCCAGAAAAGACAGTCCAGCGGTAGCATGGATGATCGGCCTCTCCTGTGGGCCAGAGAATACGTTGAATCACTCCACCAGAACTCCAGAGCCACGCTTCTGTTTGGCAAGAACAATGTCCTGGTGCAGCCGGTACGTTTCTTCCAATGTTTGTGAGAAAGCTTTTGGACTTTTTCAATCATAAAGCAATACTTAAAAGTGATTTTATGGTGCTGTAATGAGAAATGTTGAAACCTCTCAGGGTTTGTTTCTGCTTGCAGAGAGATGGGATGGAAGCCATACCGGGCTACCTCTCACTTCATCAAACCGCTGATGTTATGACACTGAAGTGGACTCCCAATCAGCTGATGAATGGCAATGTTGGAGAGCTAGATTCTGAAAAGAGGTTAAAAACTCAAGCCACAACAAAATAAACACTTATTACCCATTCAGTCCCCTAATTACCCATCTTTTTTCAGTGTTTTCTGGGATTATGCAATGACGATTCGTTTGGAGGAGATTGTATATCTTCACTGTCACCAGCAAGGTAAACCCTCAAAATTTCCCCAAGTTTCCAAAGAAAATGACCATAGGGGTTATTAAACTGTTTTATGCTGCTTGATTTAGTGAACTGTGGTGGGACAGTAGTTTTGGTCAGCCAAGATGGAATCCAGAGACCTCCCCTGCATTTTCCCAAAGGGGGTCACCTGTTGCAGTTTCTTACCTGCCTCGAGACCGGCCTGCTTCCTCATGGGCAGCTGGACCCTCCGCTATGGAATCAAAGAGGAAAAGTTAGCCTACACTATTTACATGTAATTTACTTCAAACAGTAAACACTTTAGCATTAGCATCTAACACTTTGCCTTTCTGACAGGGAAAGGTGTTCCCTAAACTGCGGAAGAGAAGTCCCCATAGTTCATGTGATTCCGTGTCGGACAAGGAGGAGGATGAAGCAACCGATTATGTGTTTCGGATCATCTTTCCCGGCAATCATATGGAGTTCAGTAAGTGTCTTCCTGCTCTGCCTCCAAATGATCAATTAATGAAGAATCATCAGGGATTACATCAACGATTGCTTTCACTTTGTATTAACTTTCCTTCAGTGTGTGTTCTCTGTACACCTTGGTAATTAAATTATTTCTAATGTTTATCTGCCAGAGTTCTATTAACGTCTTGTCTGTTTAGTGCAAATGTTAATTTGAAGTTATTGTTCAGTTGACAGTGACAAGCCTTGGCGTGGAAACCCTTGTCAGTCTAATCTGTATTGTCCACCTCTTGTGTTTCTTTTCTCAAATTTTTCAGCTTTTTTGGTTCTTACAATTTTCAGACAAGAACTTTATGTCCAGCTCTATTGACTTCTGTCTTTGTTCTATTAGCCACAGTAATGCATAAGCACCTCTATGCTTTTAGTGCCCCTTGAGATTATAGATCAGGGTGTTAATATGTGGCAACCGACCCCCAGAAAGTCCTCATGTTCGTCTTGCTCCCAGAATGGCTCCTCAGATGGTTCTCTACCTAATGGATGCAATCATGAAAGGTAGTGCTACTGTGGGACTGGCTCTAATCGACCTTCAGATTATTCCATTTGTCTAAATTAGTCGTTTTCCAATTTGTCCAGGGCTCCTATAAAGCTCCTTTGTGACACAATGAAACACCAAATAATCTCCCGTGCATTCTATGGATGTGAGTTCATTTAATTTTTAGATATATTAAAGGTTTTTATTTTTAAGTTGATGCTGATTTGTTTTAATTCTAATATGTTTTGTGCAGGGCTTGCATACTGTCGCCATCTGTCCACAGTGCGTACACACCTTTCTGCACTGGTCAACACCACCATCGTTGACCCTAATGTTCCACAAGATGCTCGAGGGGGCCTCACTGTGGAGGTTTGGACCAGTTTCCTCAAAGGCAGCTCTGTAAGATTCACACACTTGACAGTGTGACATCATACTTAATGATTCACTTTTCTTTTTAATGTATATTAATGGAAAATAACTGTTTTAGGCCTATGAGGAGAAGGAGATCCACAGGCTTGTGTATTTCGGTGGCGTGGCCCCGTCACTTCGCAAAGATGTCTGGCCCTTCCTTCTGGGACATTACCAGTTCAGCATGAGCGAAAAATGCAGGCTGGAGGTATTTCATGTCGATGTTTTAATGTACTTCCACACAAACTGGGTTGTATTAGAACGGTTTATTCATGTGCACTCTGTGACTCAGACTGATGAGAAGATGCGGAGCATGTATGAACAGACTGTGAAGGAGTGGCAGGGCTGTGAGGTCATCGTTCGCCAGAGGGAGAGGGAGAAGCACGCCGAGGCCCTCGCACGATGCTCGTCCGGTGCCAGTGTGGAACGAGGACCTGTACAGCGGGACTCCACCATCAGCACAGATGCAAGTTATCACTTTTCTTGTTGAAAAAAGTTCCATGTAGCAAATGAAAATTTATCATTAGAAAATGTTTTTAACTTATAGCTTTGTTTTTTATGTTTTGTAATGTTATAGTCGTCGCTGAGTAGCAGCTCAGACCAACAGAATGTCCACTCGCAAAGTGATTCCTGCAGCAGCGCACAGGTACTTTTTTAAACGATGAACATCAAAACTATTTTACGCTGTTAAAAAAGATCATACAGGTTGTTTTTGTTTTGTATGCAAAGTGAAACAAAAAGTACATTTCTCTAAACAAAATTTACCTTAATATTTATAAACTGGTTTGTAAAATGTCACATTTAAAATTCAGTAAATTCTTGTCTTTTTTTTTATCAAATAGTTTAAAAACCACACTTTAATTTTTTTTTTTTTTTATGAGAAAATTTCAACATAAAGCAGCAAGGACTTGTTGAATCAGTAAAAACCATAACCAAAATAAAAACTCTGAAGGGTTTGTTTCGTTATTTTTCAGTTAGGAAAAGGTCCCATTTGTTTACATGAAGGGGCGGGGCTTAAACATTGTACTGCAGCCCACCGCAAGGGAAGCTTTTCCCATGTGGCTTCAACTTCCCGCTTCTGGTTTTGTGTCTAGTTTTAAAATATATTTATGCTTTACCATCATGGACTTTTTTTTTTAGTGTTCACATACTTTCTTTTAAAATCTGCATCACAAAAGAAAATGCAAACACACACAGTGTGACTGTGATTTACACTAACATAAGATGCCTGTGGCTTCTTAACTCCAGTACAGGTTCCTAAAAGATTTTCTTGTTCTTCCCTTTCTCTTTTTGTCACAAGGTATTTGAATCAGTTGAGGCTGAGTCCACGGCCGAGGGAGAAGAAATGCTGCAAAGTAGCCTTGTGAAAACCACAGATGGTCCACGGTTTTTCCCCTGCGAGTCCTCCTCCCCTGATGTGTCAAACCAGCATGAAGGGTTAGATAATCCTCCCAAAACTGAGTCAACAGCTGAACCTACAGACTCCCAGCAGACGGACAATACGCCCAATGATGAAACTACAACTGGTTCAGAATCGGGGGAAAGTCATCTCACTCCGTGCGAATCAGCAGAAAAAGAAGGAAAGCAGTCAGTTGTGGAGGAAGAGGGTGTAATGAAGAAGATGGAGACAAATTTAGAAAGTGACGAAGTTGCAATAACGCAAAATAAGTCCAAGGAAACCTTTGCAGCTGAGAATAAGGAAACAACTCATGTAGAAGCAGTAGATACTAACATGAATGTGAAATCTGCTCCGGAGAACACTAACGTCCTGAAGCTGGAAAGAGAGATCCATAATGAATATTTCCAAGCCCCTCCACTCGGGCAGACCTTAGCTTTCCAAGCAAACAAGAGCAGAGATGTAGAAGGTGAAACACATCGTCCGCTAGAATCAAGAGAAAGTAATTTGCAAAGTAAAAAGACTGAAAACGCAGAAACAGCAGCGTGTGACTTTGTAGAAACCAAAAAAGCTGCAGAGATTGAGAAGCCCGGCTCGAATTCTCCAGTCAGACAAGTTCTGAATGCTCTGCAGTCTGCATCGAGAGGCAGCCTCTCCTTATCTCACTCTCGGCAGTCTCCGGATACAGCCGATTCAGACGACTCCCCCTCTGCCCTGGAAATGGAGGACATTCCTGCTGGGATAACGTGTGTGACTTCGGAGGACATCAGAGCCAGGCCTCTGGTGGGACTCGCTGCACCTCCTATCCCTTTAGCCCAGAGAGAAACAATGGCGTCCGAGAGTTTTGTCCAAGATCAACATCTGGACACAGCTTGTAACACCAGTCCTGAGGTCACCGATCTGGGCCTTTCTGAAGAGGAGCCGGAGATGGACAATGTCCTCGCTGAACAGGAGTCCACAGACATGGGAGGTGTCAAATATGAAGAATCGTCAGAGGAGCAAACCTATTCTGTAAGTATCATACACGACCATAAGTATGAAGGTATTCTGTTTATTATACACACCGACAGATGTCTTTATTTCTCAAGCAAGAAACGCTGGACATGTACTTGATCAACTTGCACCGCATCGACAAAGATGTCCGACGCTGCGACCGAACGTATTTGTACTTCACTCCTGAAAACCTGGAGAAGCTGCGTAACATCATGTGCAGGTAAACATGTCCCCACTGCAACGTCTTACGTTTGTTTCAACCCAAAAAGAAAATCGTTATCAGTCACCACCAAAGCTGAAAGGGCGATTCTGTTATTGGTCATGTCTGTATGTGTGTGTGTGTTTTGTATCGTCTTATGAATTACTGAACTGATTTTAACGAAACTTTCAGGAAAAATGGACGAACATCTGGTTAGATTTTGGAGTTAACCTGATTCAAGATGGCTGCCATAACAACAAATATGACTATATGTCATTTTTACATTCATTCTGCAGTTTGCTGCAGTGGTAATTGAGATTGATCCACTTAAACTCATTGACTGATGCCGATTTAGTTTTAAAATTTTGACATGAACTATAGAAATGGACTTTCTGGCTGTTAGCAAAATATTCCATGAACCACCAAATGGATTTGAATGACACTTTCATAAACTAATCATTTGGTGTGCATGTACAATGAATTATTTTTTGGATTAAGTCTAATTCAAAATGGCTGTCACCACTAATTGACCTAAGAAAACAGTAAAATAAGTATAAATCAGCTAAATGTGCAGATGTTAGACTAAAACATAGTGTGGTGGCAGCTGAGCATAGTCCTCAACACACACTCTTACTGTACCTCACTGGGTGACATCTTTGTTTAAAACCTTGCATTAACCTTTTAATCAATCAGTCAGTTCAACTTTATTGTCCATAACATTCAATGAAATTGAGATTTGTCTTTGACATCTGGCTCATAAAAACAACACAAGTTAAAAACGTAATTAATTTTTTTTATTTAAAAGCTTTGCTCAATTAAAAACATTCTAAAATACACAATACATTAAAAATATGGAAACATTCTAGCAAACAGTGGTTTGTTATGTGAGGCTGCGTTTATTACATTCACCGCAGAGGGAACAAATAATTTTTTGTACAGTACTCATTTTTTCTTTGCTAAAGGACCTGGTTTGTCTATTAGCAAAATATCTCATGAACCACTGCACAGATTTCAGTGAAACGTTTAGACATTAGCTATTCGCTGTTTTACACCTACAGTAAACTTTTGGAGTCAAACTAATTCAAGAAAACCTCACTTAATCAGCCTTAGACTACACAAAAACAGCTGTACGTCAGTGAAAATCACAGATGTGCTAAAAATTGGTGTGCTGCTATTATTGCATGAGGTTGGGCATAATGTTATTTTTAAGGTTTAGCCAAAATATTTAGTATTTTCTCAACTTATGATGATTTTGGTCTAAAACTTTGACTAAAGCAGCAGGGGAAATGCATTCCTATAACCAATATTTAACCTTTAATTTAAAAAAAAAAATTGTTTGTTGCAGTTACGTATGGCAGCATCTGGATATAGGGTACGTGCAGGGAATGTGTGATTTGCTGGCTCCCCTTCTGGTTATTCTGGATGATGGTTAGTAAAACTTTATGAGGCACCAAAGCTTTGTTTAAATGTATTTAAATGGCTCAGCAGACACCTTGTTAAGCTGCGCCTGTTTGTGTTGGGACATTTTCACAGAGGTGATGGCGTTCAGCTGCTTCACTGAACTCATGAGGAGGATGAACCAGAACTTTCCTCACGGGGGGGCCATGGACACTCACTTCGCAAATATGCGCTCACTCATACAAGTATGTTCATGTTTTGTAGCTCAGTCAGTGACAGTCTGTGATTTATTGTGTGTTGTTGTAAAAAATAACACTAATGAAACTGACATAACTGGTATTTAAATGCAATAATTTTCCAATATTAATGGTTAAGAAGGACCAGGAAGCAACCCATGGGTATTTTTGATTTATTACGTTTTTAATGGGATCAGAAAACACCAATGCTAGTCAGGTTCAATCCATTCTTATGTACAGTAGTCCCTCGCTACTTTGCGGTTCGACTTATGCGAACTCGTTCTTTTGCGGTTTTTCAAAGTAAAATTGGACATGACACACAATTAGTTGATTGATGGATGAGCCACACGATCGGCATGGAATTTTTATTTAAAATAAATTTTAGCACCTGCTGCACCTGTGTGCAGCTCACAGGTATAGGAAGAAGCTCCCTCTTGCAGCATGTCATGATCTCCGCTCTGCAGCGGAGAAGTGGGCGTGGCCGAGTGTGATGGCAGAGAGCAGAGATCATGACATGCTGTGCTCTTTTTAGAGTTTGGAAACATTGTTTAGAATATTGCAAGAGTGTGGGAAGAGTTTTAAACGCCTTTATACACTGCCTGGCCAAAAACAAAAAAGCTGCCACCTGGATTTCACTAAGCAAAGAGGTACGAGCCTCCTATTGGATAATTACTGCATGGGCAATTAACTTTCAGCTGCCAACATTATTTAACCCCAACTGGTGCAATGAGTTGCTTCTCATTTCTTAAACAACCATGTTTAAAGACACATCGTGTGGTTGTGGAAAAGATGTCAGTCTGTTTGAGAAGGGTCAAATCATTGGCATCAAGCAGAGAAAACATCTAAGGAGATTGCAGAAACTATTAAAACTGGGTTAAGAACTGTCCAACACATTATTAAAAACAGGAAGGATAGTGGGAACCCATACTCTTCGAGGAAGAAATAATCCCGAATGATCGTGATCGGCAATCACTTAAACGTTTGGTGAAATCAAATGGAATAAAAACAACAGTAGCACTCAGGGCTATGTTTAATAGTGAAAGTAAGAACATTTCCACACGCACAATGAAAAGGGAACTCAAGGGATTGGGACTGAACAACTATGCAGCCTTAAGAAAAACACTAATCAGTGAGGCTAACTGGAAAACAAGGCTTCAATTTGCTAGGGAGCATAAAGATTGGACTGTGGAGCAATGAAAGGTCATGTGGTCTGATGAGTCCAGATTTACTGTTCCAGAGTGATGGGCGCATCAGGTTAAGAAGAGAGGCAGGTGAAGTGATGCACATCATGCCTAGTGTCTAGTCATCAATGCAAGATCTTGGTGAAAATTTAATGCAACACTGGATGGAAATAGATCTTGTGACATTGCAGAAGCTTATCGAAACAATGCCACAGTGAATACATGCTGTAATCAAAGCTAAAGGCGGTCCAACGAGACATTAGTGTGACCTTTGTTTTTGGTGGAGACTTTTTTGGGGGGCCAGGCAGTGTGTATGTATGTTATATACTAAAATAAACTACTACTTGTACGATTTCTACTTTGCCATTTTTCACTTATCGCCAGGGAGCTAAGAATGGAAACCCTGCGATAAACAAGGGACTGTATGAATATTTTAACTCCAGTTTGCTCAAAAACCATGTTTGTTTTTAAGGTTCTTCTAATCCTAAATAGCTAGAGGAAATTAAAAATGTTCCTCAAGCAACGTTTGGGACTCAAGAGGGTAAATAAAACGGTCTGGCTGATGGGGGCCACCTATCTTTTATGTGTGGCACTGGTATCTGAGCCGGTCGTTCTAACAGTTTGGTTTTCTTTGAGCAGATTCTGGATTCTGAGCTGTTTGAACTGATGCAACAGAACGGAGACTACACTCACTTCTACTTCTGTTATCGTTGGTTTCTTCTCGACTTCAAAAGAGGTGGGGTGAGAAACTGGAGTCACGATGTTTGATTAAACCAAACGTCTCATGTGAAACGTCATTTTCTGGCTTTCGCTGAACAGAAATGGTGTACGACGATGTGTTCTCCGTGTGGGAGACTCTCTGGGCCGCCAAGCACACCTCCTCTGAACACTTTGTGCTCTTCATTGCCCTGGCTCTTGTGGAGATGTATCGAGACATCATTTTGGAGAACAACATGGACTTCACAGACATCATCAAGTTCTTCAACGGTGAGATGATTACAAACAACTAAGGGCTTAATTTTTTTTCATGCAAAATATGTTAGATATTATCAGCAATTTCTGCTTTCTCTTTATAGAAATGGCCGAGCGGCACAACGTCCCACAGGTCTTGATGAAGGCCCGAGACCTGGTGCACAAAGTCCAGACCCTCATAGAAAACAAGTAATGCAGGCTGCTGCATATTGTTGTGCTCCGTTGTGTCAAAGATCCCAACACAACAGCAGCAACATAGTTTTTGGGGTGACAGCGATTAAAGTTGTTCATTATTCTAAAAAATGGTGGTGAAGCAACTTCTCTCTGTTGCTCCTCTTTATATTTACGAGTGTTGCCAGTGACATTTTTAATTTTTGAAGTGTCTGTTCACCTGGTGAATGTACCCCTATTGAATCTGCTTCAGGATGGTATTCATTTAGCATTCAGTTTATTTGAAAAACATTATTTTTCATGCATAATTCTTCACTCTGTTCATTTTCTGCCACAGCCATTTACTTAAAGGGATAGTTTGGTTATTTACACAAGCCATACAATGACAGTAAAACTGACCTTTGTTCAATTCTTATATTTAGATGTGAGGTTCAGTGGAAAGCTTATGAACAATTATTATCTTACCTGTTGTAAATAGCTCTTTGAACGGGCTCAGTTTAAAGAAAAAGTTTACTTTTGATCGTGTATTGCTGCTGTAAAGCAACCCCAATCTTTGAAATGTCACAAGAAAACATCTATAACCTTCACACTGCCATCAGTATTACATTATACTCCTGTTATTTAGGCACAAACATGTTTTTGCTGTAGTGCTTCAGGCTGAACGTGAAGTGCTACAGCTAGCTGCTGGTACCATAAAACTTCACATTTTAGCATGTGAAATTGGTCTTGACGTAAAGGAGTACGAAGTAGAGTTTGCACGAACCACTACAAAATCTTTGTAGGTTGAAGATGTTTTAACTCGGCAGCAGTCCACTCTGGTTTTTGACCCAGCTCAGATTAGCCATTAGCTTATTGACTAAGTCAGAATTAAACTATTTTCTCCAAACTGAAGCTAAAGAGCTAAGATTTCAATTCTTCACAACTTCACTGAACCCTACTTCAAAAGATCTGAACTATCACTTTAAGTTGCACATCTTGTAATACACAATCACAGTTTTTGTAGCGTTTTTATGTAGCTGAAATTGTAGCTGCTTGAACATTGTGGGATATTTTCAGGTGAGGTACATGATGTGTTCAGATGATTTGGTTCTTCTTAACCTGCCTGCTGCCCTTGGGTCAAAATTACTTTGACCTTAGAGCAGCAGGGGGTTAAACGTTAGGGGATTGTGCTAAAACGAGTGTTTCATCATTGGGCTGCATCTTAATAGCCATTTTAAGAACATGCTTGGCTTTTGGACAGTAAAGACCCCATTTCTGCCTCTGATTCACAACAGTCTTCAGGATGTTCAGCCCATGAGTGCACAGAATTGTACTTGAGGACATTTCCAGCTGCACTTGACCGAGTCCTCATATTGTGAGCTGCTCGTCTCTGACGTCCTCTGTGCGCTGAATGAGAAGTGATTCACCCTGCTGATGCACATCCGTTGACTCACATGTCAGTTAGCATTTTTGTGCAGATCGATGCTTCTTCTTTGGCTCGTTCTGACAGCTACTGAAGCCTTACTTTACTTTACACTTGCATAGGAATTGTTGCAACGTACTACGCATGGACTTGTGGTTCTCGTTCAAACGCTGCAAAGACGGATTTTGTTTTTGTGCACCGTTACGGGAACTGATGCAATTGGTAACTTTTTGCCGGTGGTGAAATGAATTTATAGCAGCGTGTTTTTTCTCACTTTGCAGGAATTTGCCTCCATCTTGCTTTTTTAATTGTCATATTTATTAGCAGCATTCTGACCTCAGTATGTCTCATATTACACATTCATCTTTTAAGCTTCTCATTTGAGAGAACAAGGACATATCGTTTGTTTTTAGTACCTTTAGATTTGATTTCCTGTGGAACTAGTGTATGCCTTAACATATTTGCCCATTGTGTCGGTTTTGTTTACCATATTGAAAGAACAGTTTCACGTGGTGGTTCCCGTCTACCAGAAGAGGAACTGCACACTTCTGAGCTTAAATGAATTAATTTGCTTCAACTGTGTGCTCAGCTACAAGAATAACGTTTTAAAAGTTTGGCAAAAAGCCAACGTGTTAGCTTTGAATTTATATGTAGCTAATCAGTAAAAGTTTCTTCCTTTTAATCCAGGTGAGTCAAGTTAAACAAGTTATGGTAGTTTTTAACAAGTCGCCACAATTTTCTGATGTTTTACAGAAACATATCAGTTTATAGCAACAGAAGTGAAGCATTAGAGTCCACTCCTCCGCTCTCATGTTTTTAAAGATGGGTGTATGCACAGAAAAGGCCATCATGTAAAGAACTTGTAGTATTACCGGTAAATCAGATGGCTCGCAGTGGCACATAAAGCAAGTTGCGCTCAGGATAGCACTCAGCAAAGAGTAAAAACTCAATTTGACAAGAATTAGTTAATGAGTCACCTTTTAAATAAACTTTTCTCCTGCAAACTTTAGCCATTCAGTAAATTATTTTCAAACCTAGGGGGCCCTAAACGATTGATGGTGGTTAGTTGGGGGATTCACTCAAATATAAGCACAGAGAGAAATTTTGTCCTATTTAACTTGTTCTGCTTAAAGTGATGAAAATAATGTAATGTACTCTATAGATTTTGATGTCAATACACACATTTTAAGGAGAAAATACCATTATATATATATATATAAAGGTATGTCAGGTAAGACTTTTTTTTTTAAATGGTGCCACTTAACAGATGCAAAACATGACACTTGTGCTGGTTTCACTGTGGCCTAAGTTCAAAATGTTTTAACTCCACCAATGTGTCTCCATCAGATCCCAAACACGCCTGTGTATCGCTACTCGTGTATCGTGGTCAGAAGATATAAAATGTGTTGAAATTATGCAGATTTATCGTACAAAAATTAAGCTGGTACATAGTTTAAAAAAATGCAATACAATGTCTGTATGAGTTCAGTTAAAATGCTGAGCGTATACCATTGGAAATATTTATTTTTTTCTGTGTCTTCTGAAGTATAATTAATGTATTGCGTATTAAAAAACTTATATTTTGCATATTGTGCCTTGAGTGTATTTTCTTTCTGAAAAGATGTATTCATTTTGAAGCTTGTACAGGAACTGTCCATTATACAGTGTAAATTATTTGAAGTATTTTTGTGTTTTAACTATAAAGTATAACAATAAAGCAATTCTGGTAGTACTAGAACTAATTGGTATTTTTAATGGTGCACATTTTACTTATAAAACGGTGGTGGTGGGGGGGGGGGTACCGGAATGTCTAATTTATGAATCAAAATGAGTTGAAGCAACTAATTATACCCTGTCATATTTACACAATATTTCAACACCGGTATGCTAAGAAATAGAATGATATGTACCTTACTATGCGTGTGTAGCCAGTCTAAGTTTAATTAGGGTATCTGTTTGCATAGTAAAAATGTTTCATAATATTTCAAGACATTTTGCTATCGCACAAATAGCGTTTTTAAACAATCATTTTTATGAAACTTTGACCAAAATTGTAGCTAACTTTGCTACGTAAACGGATCAGAGGTGCTTTAAGGTAAAGTTTAGGGATACGTCCGCTTCTCCCCCAGTCTACTTTGGTGAAAAAAACAAGTTTAATAAACTTGCCAAATGGTCAGTAAATATGGCTAAGTTTTCTTTAGACTATATTGTAACTTTTAATAAAGCATCTGATTTTTTTATTCATTTATAAAGAATGAAACTGTTTCAGTAAAAGTTGACATTTTATTGGTAAAGAGAAAAAAATTCCACCTACAGGTCACCTCAATGGTTGACAAACAAAAAAGGTGAGGAACAAAGTGAAAAGAAAACCAGCTCTCTAATTTATGATAGTGATTAGTTTCACAGGTTTAGATTTGAAAACTAAAAAGCTATTTAAGTGTGAAACAAACTTTTGCTAAACGAACTTGAACAATATGGTCAATCCGGTAGAAGCAGACCCGTGCGACTTGTTTTCAAAAACACAACATGGGTGCACAGTTTTCTGTCACGATCGTGAATAATTCAACACACACACAAAAAAAGAACATTGAACGGGTTAGAAGATTAAACTTACAATCCTCATTTTAGGTAAAACAAATAAAAACGTTAAGGCTGGGGGGAGGAGGAGGAGGGGGAGAAGGATTCCTGGCCATGGAATGTATGCATGAAGAAATTCCATTGGATACTACAAGGAGGCCTGCGGTTTAAAAAAAAAAATAGATAAAACGCTGAATTACTCAAGATTTTTTTTCCACATGCTGTGTAAATGAATATGGGGCTCTATCGAAAATGACGAGGAGGTGGGCTGTGTTGTGGTAGAGGGTGCCTCCTGGGAGGTGGGCTATGGCGCATCATGGAGCGCGGAGGTGACTGGTAGCGAGGAGGGGGAGATCCTCTGTTGAAATAGGGAGGAGGAGAGTAGCGACCTCGAGATCTGGAACGAGAGCGTGGCTGACCCCCCCAGGCGGCTCCACCTCTTTCTTCATACACACGGATGAAAGAGGTCTCACCCTACAACAAAAGGAAAATGTACTTTTTACCACATCATCGACTGGCAAAGAATTACATCATTCCATGATCGGTTCTTACCTGATGTGAACGAAACTCTGTGCGGTCCAATCTGCGCATTGCGTACTCCATGTCTTCCTTACGGAGATATTCCACTACGCCCTCACCGTCTCGCTGCACATCTGCAAAACAAACATCTCCTGCTTCTCGCATATGATCCTTCAGATCCTGCCAGCTCCCTGTTGCGGGTAACCCTAGAGTGAAAAGCAGAAACAATAATTTTGCTTGCAAGGCTGAAATAAATGGGGGGGGAAAAAAAAACACACACACACACATACATTTACAGATTCATCTAAAGTCTAAACTCTGAGATATTGCTTTAGTTGTATGACAACTAAACCCAAAATGAAAATAAAGCTCACTGGATAAAACAATATAGGTTTTATTTTCCTAGATTTTTTTAATTCCTTACAATAATGTCCTTATTATACTAGGGACTGTCTCAGTAAGTACCATTTGATAAGGTGTTAACCATCTTGCCTAATAAAAATGCTTTACAATGAAAATATTACATCTTATCTGTTTATTTTACACAATTACAACAGAAATTTTAAAGTGCATGTGACTTCAATTTTTTGGTAATAAATACAAATGCATTTTTGAGAAAATGCTAACATGAACAGTACCGGTATTTTTATATTTGCATGTGCAGTCACAGAAAGTGATGACAAAGTGTAATGCCTGTATGTAAACAAAGCATCAATACAACGGCTAACAGACAGAAGAATTTGATATCTCTTTAGATTGTGAGTCTCTTGTTAGAGATTGTCGAAAAGGAGTCAGTTTAAATAATATTGTTTCAGTGACCAGGGAATTCCCCTTTGATGCCACTTCCTGTTTTACTTTGGCTGCATCAAGTTAAAATAAAATATGCCATTTACGTGACAAGATGGGCAAAATCATGGTTATTAGCAAAAATTCTTAAATATTAAAAAAAGTTTTCTTCCACTTATAGGATATGCATGTCACAGGCACTTTAACTGCAGACTATGATATACAGTATTCTAGTTTAATAGTTCTTAGACCTTGTAGGTTATTACTGGGTTAACTGTTCACATGCAGCTTATAGAATCAGTTTTTAACTTTACTACTAAAAAAGACCAATGTCATACCCAGAGTTAAAACATGCTTAAAATGAAAAGAAACTAAAAATCAACTGTGCTTTTTTAAAATTTAATATTATCTACTTCTCCAATTAGAATTAACAGGACACGTGATCCAATTTTTGATAGCTAGGAAAATTTTGCTGTAGCATACGAATGAGGAACAAGAACAAAAACCCACCTGTCATTCACTACAGCTGGACTTGATTATTCAGTCAACATGATCGGTATGGATTTACTTTTCATGGGTTTAGAGGCAGACTTGACTTCATCCACTTGACCTTTAATCCGCCATGAGAAAAAACACATCTGCCTATGACTCAAGATGCCCTAAACCAGTCCCCTTGTCCTCCAGGAGAAATTCATATCTGCTTATAAAGTCCATCTGCTAGTCCCTTGTCCTCCGGTCCGCCAGGAGGGAAGGAAAGCATGTCTGCCTATGACTTAGGACTTCCGTCTATTGAGCTCGATGTCCTCCAGTCCACCAGAAGCATATTTGCCTACGAGATAGAATGTCCATCTAGTAGTTCCTTGTCCTCCAATCCGCCAGGAGAGAGGGGAAACAATTCTGGCTATGATTTAGAACTTCCATCTATGGAGCTCCTTGTCCTCCAGTCCGCCAGGAGAGAAGGAAACTGAAACATATCTGAAAACGACTAAGAATGTCCATCTACTAGTTCCTTGTCCTCCAATCCGCCAGGAGAGAGGGGAAACAATTCTGGCTATGACTTAGAACTTCAATTTATGGAGCTCCTTGTTCTCCAGTCCGCCAGGAGAGAAGGAAACAAACATATCTGCATACCATTTAGAATGTCCACCTTCTAGTTCCTTGTCCTCCAGTCCGCCAGGAGAGAGGGGAAACAAGTCTGGCTATGACTTGGAACTTCCATCTATTGAGTTCATTGTCCTCCAGTCCGCCAGGAGAGAAGGATACAGAAACATATCTGCATACGACTTAGAATGTCCATCTACTAGTTTATTGTCCTCCAGTCCGCCAGGAGAGAAGGAAACAGAAACATATCTGCATATGACTTAGAATGTCCATCTACTAGTTTCTTGTCCTCCAATCCGCCAGGAGAGAGGGGAAACAATTCTGGCTGACAGAACTTCCATCTATTGAGCTCCTTGTCCGCCATGAGCGAAGGGAAACATATATGCCTACAATTTAGAACTTTCATCTATTGAGCTCCGTTTCCTCCAGTCCGCCACGAGAGAGGGGAACATATCTGCCTATGACTTAGAATGTCCATCTACTACTTCCTTGTCCTCCAGTCCGCCATGAGAAAAAAGGACACCTCTACCTATGACTTAAAAAACTTTGATCTATTAAGTCCCTTGTCATCCAGTCCGGTGGGAAGAAAGGAAACAGAAACATATCTTTCTACAATTTAGAATGTCCAACTATTGAATTTCTTGTCCTCCAGTCCAAGAGATATGGGAAACATATCTGACTATGATTTAGAATGTCCAACTAGTTTTTTTTTTTTGTCTTCCAGTCCACCATGAGAGACAGGGGAACATATCTGTCTATGACTCCTATGTTTCTATCAGTCTCCTTGACCTTCAGACTGCACCAAAATTGGATTAATATTAACTGGCTAAGACTCGTGACGTCCACCTACCAGACACCAAGACTCGGAATTCAGATCTCCGAGTCGGGGGTCCAAACCTTCCTCCTCTTCCTCCTCCTCCTCCTCCTCTAGTGTTGCTTCCCATAGGACCAGGTTTTCCAGTATTGGCTCGAGGATACTCCACACGCAGCTTGGTGTTCCCATATTCATATCCATTCCTTCCATAAACAGCATCATCTGCATCCCTAAGAGGAGAGAGCAAAGAACCCCTTACCAAAGGATGCCTTGAGAGCACAGGCTGGATTTGCTGTCGCCGTCCAATCCTTGCTGGCGTTCACTGAAGATGAAACTTTATCACAAAATTTAAGGATGTCCAAAAAGAGGAATGTGATTTGACTTGCCAAAAACCATCCCGAAAACTCACCGCGGGTCTTCAAAAGAGACGAAGGCAAAAGGAATGCTGCCTCTATTATTCTTCAATTCAATTTCACGAATTTTTCCATATTTGAAGAACAGATCCTCAACGTCTCTCTCCGTAACATCAACAGGGAGATTCCCCACATAGATGCGGCCTTCAGTCATGTCGATTGAGTGGATGGCACTGCTGACACAGAACAGGAGCAACTGTAGAATGTAAGCTCACTCACTTCTTTCTTTCACAAATGGCTGCAGAAACGGTCCTTTTCCTATTCCTGGTCCCAAAACTTAGTCCTTCCGCAGCCAGTTTTTTTAAATTTAGATGAAGACAAATATCTAAACATGGGATGCAGCCAGGGGAGAAGAAATGATGAGTTCAAGAAATATATAAAGGGCACAGGACCTTGGAGTCAAGCCTGAAAACTTTAAAACAAAATATATGAACAAATTTAATACAAAGTAACATATTTGGATTGAAAACAAACTTTCCACTACTTGATTTTATTGTTTGTGTGCAAGTGGGACATGATTAGGCCTGTCATGATAACAAATTTTGCTGGGCAATTAACTGTCTCAGCAAATATTATGATAAAGGATAATATTGTTTGAAATTGGACAAAAATTAGTAATTATTGTCAAAATTATGAAGAAATGGTTAATTTGTTTTGAGTGTAGGAACTTTTTTGACCACCGGATGGCAGTATAAGACTGAGTCGAATAACATAGTGAGGGAGCAAGCAGTGCGTCTCTAAGAAAAAGTGGGAGGGAGGCCTCTTTACATGACATGGGCTGTCTCTCCTTTTTTTTCGGTTAGCAAAATGGCAGATGCTCTGTGTGGTTTGAGCTCTTTAGTATAGAATTTTTCATAAAAAGATTTTAGTTAAAAAAAAACTCCGTAAACAAGTTCTCAGCTTCTTTTTGCAGAGAAAAACAACTTTTTACACAAAGGCACAAGTTTCATCCATGAATTTTGAAGCTTCGACAAGCCCGCGGGGGGGGGGGGGGGGGGGGGGGGGGGG
>JARVGS010000672.1:19275830-19296444 GCA_031762315.1 Hypsolebias antenori
TAGGGAGCAGATGGTGGGGGTTGAGGGCCTTGCTCAGGGGCCCAGAGTGGGGTGAATGAGGGTGGAGGCAGGTGTGGATATTTCACCTTTTTTCCACCCACATTTTTTGATGTTGTCTGTGCCGGGGCTTGAACCGGCGATCTTCCGATCGCAGGCCCACCGTCTCTAACCACTGCGCCACCACTCCCCCATCTCCCCTAAGTGCAGAGCTATGATTCCAGAATTAAAAGTTTTCAGTTCTCTTGTAAGAGGCTAAAATTCAAACAAGTTATTTTCACCAGGCAGCGCTCAGTCGGCGTGTTCATGCCGCTGTTCAGTTTTCAGCCACAAGATGGGACTCTAAGACAAAGACCCAAACATGGCAGAAGAGAAAGAACTGATCCAGAGTCAGTCTTTTTATTTACTTATTTAACCCAATACAAACAGAGGACAGAGAGTGAAGCGCTGCACTAACAGATGATCGGATAAGAAACGATGCCATCACCCTAGTGAACACATGCACACTGTACACACTGTGCACACTGTATGAATGAAAGAGCCTTGAAACTCTTTTCAGTGATGTGTTCATACAAAATGGCATTATTTCTCTGTCAACACTTTCTAAAAGGTCTTTCATTAGAAAATAAAAAATAATCCACCATATTAAATGGAAACATAAAGAAGTCCCGCTTAATATGGTGGAGCTGTAGCAGCAGAGGAAGTTAAAAGCACAGATGAACTTTGGACTTTGGATGTTGAAGAGAGGAAGTGTTGGTGTGCGTCTGTTGTGCAGTCCTGAACCACCACCCAAAACACTACGAACACCCCAAACTCACTTTTCTCCGTTTGGAGCTGGTCGTCTGTCTCCAGAGCTACAAAACAATGAATTGATCAAACGATGTTAACATTCAGGAAACAACACCAGAGTCATCAGAGTGAAAATGGCGCCTTTTGGATTTAAAGTTTCCAATGCTGCATTTGAAGCAAAGCAACTTAAAGATTCATGTTCAACTCTCATCGATACGGACTAAAACAGGTTTAAACTTGATATAACTAAACCACATGCTTATTTTAAGTTTAAAGTTCACCAGCAGCATTTGTTATCCATTAATCAAGTTGATGAATTTGTAACATTTTAAGATAAATTAAGTGGATCCTTTGAGATTTGCATACAAGCCTCTTTCTGGATGGTTGCTATGTGCTTCTAAAACATGTAGATTGTTTTTTTTTTCCTGCTTTGAACCTATAAAATAACCGCAACCATCCATGTTAAATAATGCAAACGTTACAATGAGGCCATTTAACTGGCGTGTAATGACGAAAAGCACCATATTATTATTTTTAGTGACAGATCCTTGGCTATGAACACAATTCAGGCCCACGTTAATACAAGGTTTTGGCGCAGTAAAATGATTTTTTTGTGTTGGGATTCTTGACTTTTGAACAAAGCGAACACAGGAAGGTCAAAATAAATGGACCTTGTCTGATCTGAGCTGCCCTCATCGGGAGATTTTCACTTTAAAGCTGCGATTCATGGAGTTACAGAAGAAATCACAGACTCAGACAATGACAAAACCGATCTTGTCATTACAAGAAGACATGTGGTTCTCTGCAGTGTACAGATATTTTCATCCGTCTGTCTCATTCAACAACTCTAGGATTTAGATTACCATATTTTCCACCGTACACGTCGCATCAGTCCAAATATGTCAAAGTGGAAAAATTTGCAGGGCATGCAAATTAGGCAAATAAATGCAACTTATAGGGCAAAAAAATACGGTAAAGTTCTCCCATATTCTGTTAGCGTGTTTTAAAGCTTTCCCCTCTCGCTAAGTGTGTGCTGGACTTACCCTGCAGCTCCCTGGTCAGGGACTCGCAGACAGTCCAGGTTCGGCTGCTGCCGGCTGCCTCCTCCTCGCTCCTTCAGCTGGTTGTTGTTGCTGGGCAGGAAGGGGCGAGCCGAATCGCTGGAGGGGGGCTGTCTCTGGCCGTGATGCTGCGAGTTCCTCTGATTAGCGACGTGGTTCATGTTTTTCGGGCCGCCGTTCTGGTGAGCAACTGCAGAGAAAGCAGGTTTTGTAGATGGCCGGAGCAGAAGCTGCCGACGTGCTGAGATGTGTGACCTGGGGTACCTGGGGGTCCTGGTGCTGATCGCGACGGCTTGTTCTGGTGGAGTCTGGCCCCACTGGAGCGACTCTGACTGAAGCTCTGTTTGGTTGGACCTGAAACAGTTTTAAAAATATAAAAATGAAAAATAAAAACTCAAATGTGAACACAGTCCTGATGAAACTATGTTTTACTGATGCAAAAAAACTGAACAGATTTGAGGCTTTGTGTTGCCAAAAGGCTGTGGCAGAAGGTGTGTTTTTGCTTGTGTCTGTTTCTTTTTTTTTTTTTGGTTGAGACGTTTCGCCCTCCATCCGAAAGGTTTCATCAGTCTGAGGAAACACCAAACAAAACTGATTCTGCCCCAACAGCTTACTCCAAAGTGGGGGGAAAAAACCCTGTTATGTTGGTGCTAAAATGGTCTCCGGTGCCCGCCCTCTCCCTTGTCGACAGTCATGTCAAACTGGTTCAAAACACCAAAGTCCGCGCTCAATAATCCAGTATCCAATATCTTTTTTTTTAACTAACTACAAAGTTACTTTCATCATCAATATTCCCCCGGTAACCAATCTATTGTTTAATTCCACAAGTGAGCGTTCACAACTAACGGCATCCGTTCATCACATTACTGAGCTGCAGCTCCACATTTTTTTCTTCTTTCTTTTCTTCACGTCGGCCAGCCCAGTCCTCCCAGCCGCCCTTGCTCGGAGGCACAGAGGCACATCAGAGGAAGGCTGTCTCCGACCCCCCTTCACTGCCTCGGTGTGTCTTCTGAACGAGCCGAGGTTGTCAGAACACGTCTCACCCCCAGACTGAGGTGTTTTGTGAATGAGGCGATACATATTTGTTGCATGAGACTGAGCATAACGTTCTTTTCAAAGCTGGACCAAAATGGCTACTAGACCTTCAATTAGGATTATTATTTCAAACACTGATGCTTCAACTGCTTCCATGTTCAATCTAAAACACCAATCCAGACTAAGTTGACGGCTCGGCTGTGGTTCTGCTGACACTTACGTGTATTCTTAGGAAGTCCTGGTCCGATGCTGACCTGCAGAGATTTGCTTGAAGGCTTCATAACAGCAATGTCTCCCTGACCCTGCACAAACGACAACTGTCTGGAGTTGCCCCCGCTCAGGAAGCCCCAGTTCTCCTTCTTCAGCTTCATCTCCAGTCTGAAAATTTCATGAATAAAAAGAAAGGATACATTTTCATCCTCTTAGGGATATTTAGGATCTTTTTCATGGTTACGGAAAACACTTTTGTTCCAGACTCTTTAAAGTGGTGGGTAGTAGGCCTGTCACGATAAAGAATAAATTAATTAATCGCACGATACATGAAAATTATCGACCTCGTTTTCATTTATCGCTTTATCGTTTCTTCGTGTCTCTCTCTCTCTTTCTACTGAAGACACTGGACGGCAAAAGGTTCAACTCCGGCGCTCTTCACTGACCCCTCCCTTTCTCTTTAAGATCCGTTTTAACCATTCAAAATCGCATTTTTGGATGGTTAAAAGCAGCTAAGCTGAGAAGCTAAGCTACAAGCTAAGCTAACAGGCCAACCTCGGGGGGAAAACCTCCATCTTGTCGAAGCTCCAAAATTCACGGTTGAAACCCGTTCCTTCGTCTAAAAAGTTGTTTTCCTCTGCAAAAAGAATCTGAGAACTTGTTTACTGATTTTTTTTTTTTAATTAAAAGCTTTGTGTGAAAAATGCTAAAGAGCTCAAACCACACAAAGTGTCCGCCATTTTAGAGAGACAGCCCATGTCACGTCAAGGGGCCTCCCTCCCATTTTTCTTAAAGAGCTGCTCGCTCCTTCACTATCCATCCTTCAGTTAAAAAAAGTCTTATACTGCCATCTGGTGGTCAAAAATGGTACTACATGCAAAACAAATTACACATTTCTTCTTAAATTTGACAATAATGACTAATTATTGTCAAATTTCAAACAATATTATCGTTTATCGCAATAATTTCTGAGACAATAAATCGCCCAGCAAAATTTGTTATTGTGACAGGTCTAAATCATCGTTTACTGTCCAGACGCTTGCCCTCTCTGGTTATGGCTCCAGTGAATCACGTCACATGACCACTGCATCCTCTACTTCTCTTATTGTTTAACAGTATGCTACCAGCTTATTCAGCCTAAACTATGATTAAAAACATTTTGAATGGTGGTAACAGTCCTGAACTATGAAACGCATGATGGTTAATTAAAAAAGTTACACCCATTTAAAAATGAAAGAGGTCAAATTAACCCCTTAGTGTTTCTAGTGTCAAAAATAACAGTGGCAGTAGTCGGATGTACAAAAACTGTATTTTAGCACCAACAAGGCGATTCACAGAGCGTTCAGCTGAAATCTGTTCATGCAGTCATTATTCAGCTGAAGGAAGAAGCACCTCCACTTTTAATGTTCCTTTTATTTCTAACACACTCCACAGTATTATCTATGAATGTACTGCTGTGTATTTTTTCCTTCATTTAATTTTAATAGTTTAAAATAAACTGATTAAACAAACAATATTGCTGAATACTTACTGTATTTTCACTTTTCTTTATTTTATTATTAGTGTAAAAAAACCTGTTTGTTAGAGGTCAGTCAGACTCTATAACAGTCGGTGTTTAGTAACTGTTCTCCCAAGCTAATTACTTCTGAACGTGTTTCAACATACAATAATATTCTTTTAAGTTCTGTTCACACTGTGTTCCCTGTCATGCACGCCACCGAGAAAAAAATCTGTATTTACGATGACGACGGTGAGGTGGTTTGAAACGTCTTTGTCTGTCTTTGTGTTTGGAACAGGTCAGGCAGGTTTTCCAGTTTACAAGTACGTTCCCTATGGTCCCGTCAACGAAGTCATCCCCTATCTGTCTCGACGTGCGCTGGAAAACCGAGGCTTCATGAAAGGATCGCGGAGGGAGCGCAGCCTGCTGTGGAAGGAGCTGCGGCGCAGGCTTCTGGGCGGTCAGATTTTCTACAAACCTGTTTACTGATCAGCCAAACGTCACAACAAACCGACTACACGTTAGTCTGTAATCATTCCACTTGGCTCAGCGTGCTGCTAGATCCTTTTTGTTGTGGAGGGATAAAGACTTTCTTCAGAGCTGCATTGAATCATATTTCACTTTGAAGTGTTTCAACATTATTTGCCTGTTCAAAGAGATTGTTTTACCTTTAGAAACTGATGGGTTAAAGCACTGGTATAATAGAAAGCAGAATAAAATGGCTTCACTCTGTCCAACTCATCAGTCTGTTTAGCTTTGGATTGAACTTTGTAATCCCTGTATCCAAAACATCATAAGACTGATACTTATCCCTGATCAGTTTTGCAAAATGCACAAAAAAAGTTCTCTTTCTTTGAGGAACACAAAAGGCTTTTTATGCCTCTATTTTCTATTCAAGTGTTTTGTGTATGTAATGGTCTTACTTGTACTTAAAAAATGTAATGTTCTTTTGAAATGAAATACTTTTTTGTTAGTGATGCATGATATTGGATTTTTGGCCGATATCTGATATGCCGATTTATTAAAACTTATTTGGCCGATAACCGATACCAATACCGATATGTTTCTCCCTAGACCTACTTACAGAGACTACATAGCTTTCTCTGCTGTGGTATTAAAATACTACATTATTCTGCATGGTCTTTGTCAGTTTGGCTTGATATCAAACGCAGATGCTAAAAAGGGGGCTGAAAATGGTTTAAGACTTCCAACTTGGATTATATTTAAAGTCAAATTTTTTCACGACATTAACTCTAACACGATGATAACGCTCAGAACAGTGCATTATATATATATATATATATATATATATATATATATATAGAGCAGTATCTTTTATATCTGTGAGTTATTGTGATGAAATGGCCGATATTTAACTTTATCGCTAATATCGTCCGATACGATACCATGCCGATAATATTGTGCATCCCCACTTTTTGTGCTCATCTGTCTCAAATAGTCATTTCTAAGTGCCTTATATTTTAAAACCAGCTTATCAGGAAGCAATTAAACCTTTAAAACCTGGTTTTTATTACCGTAGACCACTCCAAGGGGCTTCCAGCTTGTTGAATTTGTATGTTTGTTGTAGATTTTAAGAGTGATTGGTATGTGTTGTTTAATAAAAATGAACATTTCTGCGATTTTTTTTTAAACATCTTCATGGTTTTAAACTTGTTGTTTGTGTGTTTTGACAACAAAATGTTAAAAGAGCGACTCGGTGTGATTTGTCACTGTTTGCATGCTTAAATGACTTCTTCCAGGTGCTCTCACCTTTAAATTTCTGTGAAGTGTTCAACCAGTCCAGGCTGGCTACCAAAACGGCAGTTCAAGAAATTGAACTGGGAACTATAAAGCACTCTATTGTTCTGAAGGTAACGTGAAACAACTGCAGCCGTTTCCTTGGAAGAAGAATGCTGACTTTCATGTGTCATGTCCTCAGGTTGTGACAGACTGAAGAGGTCCCACATTTTTGTGTTATTTAGAAGTTGCAGCGTTAACAAAGTACTGTAATGCTATAATTGTAAAACTATATTTAAAGTTGTTTTTTTTTTTGGTGGGGGGAAGGGGGTACCATAAATAAGAGCTCTTTATTAATGTAGTGTTAAAGTGGGATTTATTTTTTTAAGGCAAGTTTTGATGAACTGTGTGCTTGTTGTTCATTTTGCACATGTATGAGAATGCAGGTATGATTGACTCAATAAAATATAGTTGTAATAATGAATAAACCAACAATGTTCATTAAAGTCATGCAGTGTGATGCAAGTCCTGCCTCTGTTGGTGCTTTGTGCATTTGACACATGTACCGTATTTTTTGCCCTATACGTCACAGTTTTTTGCATGCCCTGCGACTTATATGCCGAAGCGACGTATTTATGTATATTTCTCCATATGTATAAACAAATTTTGGCTGAGATGCGACCATTTTTATTCATTGACTGCAAATATTGAACACTACTATTTTCAGCCACTAGATGGCACTTTAGTTGTATGGCATGCCGTTGTATCATGTGACAGGTAAAAGTAGCTATTAATGACACGATCAGCTTGCCATAGCATGGCACTTTCGTCTGCCTGGAGCAACTGTTAAATCAGCTTCATTTGGCTCCGCCTCAGCGAAATGCAGCTGATTTGACCATTGAAGTGCATTTATTAAGTAAAATTTCAACGCCCCCATGGCCGCCATTTGGCAGCCAATCAATATTTGGCACAACACCGGCCCACATTTCCAGGTTATCAGCGGTGATGCATAATAGATGCAATGTTAATGGCAAAGTGACATATTTATACATTTTTGCACTTTATTAGACTTATTTGGACTTATTTGGTGGTGCGACGTGTACGGTGGGAAATACGGTAATCTTTTTCCTATCTTGAAGAGAAATGGACTTTCTGATTGTTCCCTGATTAACCTGGAACTGTGATATAAATCTACGTAGTCACGCTGGGCCTGACTTCCTCTTTCAAACGGCTGAAAGATGCCAAACAAAATGTTACACATCTTCAGTCTACGGCTGAAAGCTGAGGCAGCACCTGCAGATCAGGTGTCTGCGGCGCCAAGAGCACAACACAGCGAGCCAGGCGTGCACTCTTTGTTGTAACTCAAGTATGCACATGTCAGGTTTCTACATTCTCGAGTTGATTTTAGGTAACACTTTAGTGCAAAACTCACAAATACAGTGAAGAATTTTAATGTTAAAGTTCTGTTTTTTTTAAACGTTTTGCTGCAATCACTATTGTCAAACTTGCACGTAAGACAAATATGCCCCCACTAATTGTTTTTTTAATACTGATTTCCTATTTGAATAAAAGTGTCACTTAAAATACCATCAGATACTTATAAATTATTGGATAAATTGACAAGGATTATAAACAATTTAAAAAAAAGAGTGCAACAAATTATTAAAGCTTATTTTAAGTTGAATTAAGGTGCCACTTCCTATGTCTATTTTTGATTGACATGGTTTTTACCCATCTCTACAATGCCAAATCATCATCATAATAAAATAATTGCTACAAACTTGCAGATGTGTGTTGTTTACCAACTTCACGAGTCAAAATCAGCCCCTGTGGGAGGAGAAACAGCCTCCCAGCCCCCAGCAGCCAATAAGATGTCACTTCAAGGAATGTGTGCAGCCTCCTGGAAGAGGTTTCACTTGAAACAAGTACAGTTATCAAACTGTCACAACTAATGCTACTATCTCCAGGTAAGTCATACTTTATGCTCCATTTGCTCTGAATTGTCATTTCCCCTCTGACTCAGCTTTTTAGACTGTTTCTGTAAGTGCAGGCCTTCACTAAATACAACCGTTTATTGAACTTACTTTACTCTTTGAGACTTAAGATGATATAAAAGTAATGTTTGTATTAAACAATTAAAAAGTGAAAGATAAGTCGGAGCAGGTCACGAACACCTGCTTGAAATGACTATTTGGTCAAATGGAAACTTGATCGCTGTACACACGTTTTTAGTGTCAACACAGAAGGCGTGAGGGCTGTTTGCTGGATGTTTCCTTCTTTTGTCCTTCGGCTCCCCTCCTTCGATGGAGACATTTTGGTCACAGACTTCACTTTACCTTCTTCTATATAGAACTACCAAAGGCAAGCTGTGTGCCAACATTTGTAGTTATTATTTCTCGTTTCCCTCCATAGGTGTTATTTCTACTTTCATTCTCCAACTCCCGTTTGTTTTTTGATAATGTCTTGGATGAAAGGATTTAAACATTTAGGTGCGATTCGTGGATTGCTACCCTGGGTTTTAATGACCAACGTCATGCTGGTCCTGTACAACTTGTCAAACTCAAACCAAGTGACTGTCAGGTAAATTAAAAACAGCACGAAAACAACGTTCCTTTAATGTAAGTCAGTGTGTTTTACAGTGCCATTTGTTCACAGGATCGCCCAAGAAGAAACATGTCCGCTCAGTGTTGCAAAGTCGTTGCAGAACAGTAAAGCAGCAAGCTTTCCGAACTCATCTGAGGCATGCTCCCCCAAGGTGAACATCATGTTCATGAAGACCCATAAGACTGCGAGCAGCACCATCCTCAACATCCTCTTCAGATTTGGGGAAAAGCACAATCTTAGGTTTGCCTTCCCCGACGGGCGCAACGACTTCTTCTACCCATCGACGTTCCTGTGCTCCCAGGTGAAGGACTACAGGCCGGGGGAGTGTTTCAACATCGCGTGCAACCACATGCGCTTCAACCAGGAAGAAGTGGCCAAACTCCTGCCTCCAGACGCCGTGTACATCACCATCCTACGTGACCCCGTGGACCTCTTTGAGTCGGCCTTCCATTACTACCACAGGGCGGTTCCCCTCACGTGGGGCATCGAAGGGGAGGACAAGCTGATGGAGTTTCTGAACAATCCACAGGCCTTCTACAAGCCAGAGGCTTTTAACTCATTCTACCTAAAGAATCTGCTGTTTTTCGACTTTGGCTTTGACAACAACCTGGAAGCCAACAGTTCCCAGATCAAGAAAGGCATCCAGTACTTATCCAGTCACTTTCATCTGGTCCTCATAGCAGAATATTTTGAAGAGTCTTTGATTCTGCTCAAGGATTTACTTTGTTGGAGCATGGAGGACATCCTGTATTTTAAGCTCAATGCTCGCAAGAGCTCATTTGTGTCCCGGCTGGACCCCGAGATGAGGGCCCAAGCTCTGCAGTGGAACTGGGCCGACTGGGAACTCTATCAGCACTTTAACGCAACCTTCTGGGCCAGAGTGGAGGCCTACGGAAGAGAAAGGATGGAACAGGATGTCAAAGAGCTGAGGAGGAGAAATGCTGAGATGAAGGCCATCTGCATCCAGGGTGAAGATGCAGTCGAGGCCCAAAACATTCAGAACTCTCGTTTCCTGCCTTGGCAGCCGATAGGAGAGAAATCCATCCTGGGATACAACTTGAGACAAGATATTGATCCCAAGTTCAGGATGGTTTGTGAAAAAATGCTCACACCAGAAATACAATATTTATCAGACTTGGGAGTGAGCCTCTGGATTACCAGACTGTGGGGTTGGTTAAAGGATCAAATTTACTGACTGTTAGGGTTTTTTTTATCATTTAATTTAAGTTTGATGTAATGTGTATTAGATAAAAAAATATAATTTTTCATCTAAACTCATTTTTTCAACAAAACAAATGTTGAACTAAAGGTGCTTTGATGATGTCCTCATAAGAAAATAGTGGAAAATCCTCTCTGTCATTCATGGATGATAATGGAAACAGAAAACATCATCATACGGTATCGGCATGTGGAAAATGTAAGGCATTACATTTGAAAACTATCACTCAGTCCTTTAAAAGATGATGTGTTTTCAGGTGGATTCACGTTGTGCTTTCTGGCACGTTTGACATGGTTTACAACACGTAAAAAAGGGGTTTAAGCAAACACAGCCTCTCCGGCACAATTTTGTATTTACATTTTGGAGCTCAAAAACGTTGTGACGTTCGTGGACGATCCGAATCTTTTGAGCAGCTCTTTACAATGAATGATGGGAACGTTTCACAGACAACTGAGAGCCATTCTTTAAAAGGAAAAAAAAGTGATTTCTTTGAGCTTTCCTCTGCAGATACAGAAGCACAGGCTTCTCAGAGTCAGAGAGGTTTTATTGTCATTTCAGCTATGTACAAGTACATATTGAAATGAAACAGCGTTACTCCAGGATAACGGTGCAATACATGCAACATACAACAATTTGGTGCTCTTGACGATCTCCACAGAGGACCCGTCGGTGTTCAGTGTTCAGTTCAGCAGAGTAAATGGCAGTGGGCTGAGCACACAGCCCTGGGGAGCTCCGGTGCTTCTTTTACACTGATAAGTAGAACAAGCAAAGGGAAGCAGCAGCTGTTGTTGTATATAGGAAACAAGGGGTGTTGTGCTTGAAAAATCATGTGACGCGGCCCTTAGATCTTTCCTCAGCTCTTTGAAACCAGTGGATCTTCAAGACCCTGTTCCCTTCAGAGATGTATACTGGTATCTCTACAGTGCACACACTCATGAAATTCTTAGTGTACTACAGATATTTTAAATTATCTCCAGCATGAGCAGTCAGCGATGATTTGAAATGATGACAGAATTACCAAGTTAGTCCACCCCCTTGACATTTTCATAAAATATGACCAGTTATTTAAGTAACACAGACTTTGACTGGCTCCATGAAGATGTAATGGTATCTGTACACCCTGACAAACTGGTCGTCCATCTAATCTTACAAATCTGCTGGTATCAGTTTTCTCAAATCTCTTGCGAAACTCATATGTCAACAGTCACATCTTTTCACAATGCACACAATATGTTTGCAGTCTGTTTTTTTTGTATCCTAATCAAGCCCCTTGCATGTAACTCCTTTGGTCGCTTCTTGTTTCTGTTGTGTGCTTGCAGATGACTGGAATCATCTGCAAGAAAGCTTAAAGTTTGGCTCATTCATGTCCCTTTCTTATTAATATGCACTAACTTGTACAAAGACGAGCGCACTTGCCTTGAGCCACCTGTTTTACGGTGCTTGTTACAGTTTTTTATTGTTCCCACTGCTCTCCATGGGATTTGATGGAATATGCTGTAAAAATTGTTTTCATGCTTTTATTGTAGCTGTTTTATACAAGTGTGTAATCAATGTAAATAACTGGTTGGTATTTGACCTATAAAGGTGCATGACTGGATTAGTATTTTAAACTGTATTGAGTGAAATATGTTAATTTATGATATGCAAATAGCTCTGAAATGTTTGTTTTTAGCATCGTATTAGGCATGAGATTCTGGCAGCTTTGTGGAGGCCAAATAAATGTTAAGAAAGGCAGGATCTGGCCCACGGGTCATTTGTTTAAGAGGTCTGCTGTGTCGGCTGACCTTATGAATTAAAAGTGATGTATCAGATCAATAACGGTGATATATTTACTTACCAATAAATCAATACCACATTTTGCAGAATGGCTTACCATGAGGGATGACATGATGATTTTGACTAAAAAGCTTTGAGATTTTGAAAAGTTCAGGTTTTGTTAATTTATTTTTACATTTATTTTTTATTGAATGCCTTAATACAATTCTATTATTGTACATGCTTTATGCTCTAATTTCATGTTTGAGAGCTTTTTTCTAACTCATGAGATGATGCAATAATAATAATAATAAAAGGAAACGTGTGAAATACTCTCACTAACTTAAACATTTTGTTTTTGTCTCCCATCATTTCACTTCCTTTACCGCTGTGAGCTCTGAGGACCTGGCCTGTGACGTTAGTATCCAGCTGGTAAATTTTGAAGTTTGAAATACAAACACCTGCTGACATTTACTTTCTTGTTCAGCTTTTTCCACATGGAAAGGAGCCTTGCAGACAAACAGGACTACAGCTGCTGATATACAACAGTGACTAATTTATTGACTAGAGACCCAAAGCAAACTGGAATTTTACATAAATGCTTCTTTTGTTTAATTAGGAACTTGTGAAACTTATTTGAAGGCAACTTTCATGACACTCTGGAACACCATACAATGAAAAACAATAGAAAATGCGGTTAAAACTAAAGGGGGTGGTGCAGAGATTAGAGAAAGCAAACCTGTGATCAGAAAGTTGTTGGTTCAATTCCCCGGACTGACGTCAAAATATGGATGGGAAAGGTGAAACACCAACATGTGCCGCCACCCTCATTTGCCCCACTCTGGCCTCCAACAAGGCCCTTAACCCCCAACATCTGCTCCCCTAAAATACCAATAAGTGCACGACTGTCAGTGAGGTCCATGTGAGAGGTGGTGTCAAAGGTCAAGGTAAATCAAGGATGATGATAAAGAGGATTCCAGAGTCAGCAGCTGTGAGGTCATTAGGGATTTTGGTAAGAGTTGTTTTGGTATTGTGAAGTGGGCAGAAGCCAGATTGGAGATTATTCTTGGAGGATTGGGCATGAATCTATAAGCAACCATTTTATCTAGAGTTTTTGGAAGATATGGGTAGAAGGTTATTAAAGTCACTGGGGTATGATCCAGTTTTTTTGAGGATAGAGGTGACGGCTGCTGTTCTAAGAAATGATAGGACAATACCAGAGGTGAGAGAGGAATTAACATTTTATATTATTAATGGGGTAAGGGATGAACAGAGGCTTTAACAAGAGCACAGTAGTTGGAAGGGGTGCAAGCCAACAGGTGGATGCTTTGATGTTTGAAACAGGTGGTATATTTCAGCACGTCAAGCCCTGGTAGGAGTAGTGTTCTGTTTGCTGGAGAGATAAGTGTATTCATGTCATCTGTGTAATATTGTGATTTGGCAAAAAAAGTTGTTCTTGCAATGGAGATTATGAATCCTGTTCTCTTGAAGAGGCATTCAAGCCGTCATCCTTTGACCTTCAAACAGCAAGGCTCAGGTGTCAACCAGGTTAGAGTGGGTGAAGGAGACAGTCCAGGTTTTGAATGGGGCCAAGGTGTTGCAGAAGTTGTTTTTACTGTACAACACTAGCTTGACAGGAGAGAACAAGTTTATGCTGGGGGGTTTGCAATACCATTATTTGAGTCCATTATATTTCTAAGATATGACACATGTTGGTTTAGCTTTACATAGTGCATTACATTAAGAGGAGCGTAGGGTTTTGATGGGCGATACCAGAATAACTGTGGTCCAAAACATGTCCTTTGGAACGGGTGGGAAACTCAATAAACTTGAAAACGAAAAGTACCAAACAAAATAAGAAATCCTTAAGCAGCGGGTTATTAGTTTTCAATATGTATGTTAGTCTCCAAGCAGAATTATGTTGGGAGGGAGTACCAAGATGTTGGTGAGGAGGGTAGTGAACTCGCATAAATTCTGTGTTTTAATATTTTACCAATATTTATTGTTGTAATGATTGTAGCAAATAAAGGTTTTCAATGATGCATGTTGCATATATAAGCTGTATATTAACAAGATCAATCATAATAATAAAAAAAGCAAGATTCGTGTGACAGGATGCATGTTTAATACAACAATTGACAATCTGTGAGGGAATTACAAATATCAACAAAGAGGAAGGACGAAGACAGAAAGCGTTGCTCCATCTACGTTGTGGGTCTGGTGTCACCTTCTACAGGTCGTCTGATAGCTGCTTCCAGCCCGGCTATGACTTGGTGCACACTGTCCATGTTGTCAGCTGCTTGATGATTTAGAAGACGAATTCAGGAAGTAGATGGATCCTGACAACATTCGCACCGCCAGTCTTATCCAGGTACTTATTATTCAGCTTTATTCGTGTAGTTGTGCTTGATGTGCTTCCAAAGCTTCTGCAATAGGTCGAATATTAAGTCATATTAGACAAGTCATTCAACAAAAGAACAGAGTATCAACAAGTGGTTCATCCTGGATGCTTTGCGGGCAAGCTAGCTAAGCTAAGCTACGATTACGATTTGCCCTTTGCTAACAAGGTCAGGGTCGATAAAACATGAAGGAAAACACTTACCCCGCGATTTAAATGTTCAAAAAGCGCGTCGCCCCCTTGGTCAAAGACTCGCTCAAACAATAGAGCTGAAACCACGATGGTCACTGCGAAAGTGGACGTCCTCTTGAAGAGAGCATTGTAGATAGATTTTGACAGCGCCATGTTGTCGGTATGACGTTCACTGCGCATGAACGGAAGTTGAAAAAGTCAACTTCCGCTTTGGAGATGAGAAATGCGGAAGCTCGAAGATCGAAAACAAAACGTAATTTCATGTTATTTTGAACTTCAGGGCAGATATCAGAGAGGAAGACTGTAGTTACTTCTGTGTGTTAAACCTCATTTACCTAAGGACCATCATGTAATGTTTGTTGTTATGTCGTTTTTTTCAACCTTTATTTAGGCAGGTTAATCCCAGTAAGCGTGTTTTCAACCTGAACTCTTCAAATTCAGGTTTGCGTCAAAATTTAGCCTTAGCTAATTTGCAGTCTTTGTCCCTGGATAAGCTTTTAAGATAAATTGCCGGTAAGCTTCTAACTTCTAGCTAATCTTCTAAATTAACAGGTTTCGTTGGGTTGATTTCTTTACTTTTTGACCTTCAAGACTGGAGGAGAAATGACTAGAACAGGCATTTAACAAATTCACATAATTTTTAACAAGCGCCTTTAAAATTGACATTTGTCTCATTTGTCTAAAGTTTTGTTAAAGTCTAGCACTGTATATAGTCTCTCACTGATAAGATCTACACTTGATGACAGATAACAAATGTGCCTCACAGGAGCAGACGAGGCTTTTGCAAAGATTAAAAGCTCCTGTAAGCTTCCTTTAGTCTTCAGATTGATCTTTAGGACCTGAGACATCTTTTAAAGCAGGGTATTTGCATTGTTTTAAGAATAATAGACAGAAGGATGGAGAAGAGAGAAACGTTTGTGTGGCACTTTCAAATGTTTATTTTGCTCTTTGTCTGTAGCACCACTTACAATACATTGTATTTTATAAGCGCTGTTCGGTTTGCTGACAGAAGAGTTTTGCCACAGTCTAATTATTTTCTTCCTCTTCAGAGTTTTTCTGCAGTTTTGAAGGAGACGTCTCAGATGTGTGAATTTGTGCCATGGGGAAGAGATATTATTGTGACTACTGCGATCGATCCTTCCAGGATAACATGCATAACAGGAAGAAACATCTGAATGGCATTCAGCATCACAAAGCAAAAAAAGCCTGGTTTGACCAATTTAGAGGTGAGACTTACAGATCTCGCATGTGACGGCACAACCAATTCGGCACTGTTTGTAATGATGTCATTTTTTAAATGTGAAAATATCAAATCTGATCAGCAAAGACTAGCAAAAGTGCTGTACAAATAAATCTTAAAACAAAGGCAGGAGTAGCCTAAAATCAAACAAAAATGTTAAAACAGAAAAAGTCAAGTATAAAAAGAGGTGAAAAGGCTAAATTACGTAAAAGTCATAAGACCAAATAATACTAAGAAAATAAATCAATCTCAAAGTGGAACATTTAAAAAGAGGTGTTCAGAAGATCTAAGACATTTAGATGCTTTATCTATTTAAGACAATTTAGGTAAATGCAGGTGAGTTCAAATAAATATTCAGGAGCCTAAATAGTTTTAAATCAATACTGTATTTAACAGGAAGACAGTGGAGAGACACTAGCACAAATATCAGTTCTTTTCCTGGCACCAGAATTCTGAACCAGCTGCAGATGGGACAACAGAGCCTGACTGATACTAAAATCATCTTCTTCTTTCAGCTTTTCCCTCTTGAGGGGTCGCCACAGCACGTCATCCTCCTCCATCTGATACTAAAATAGAGTTTTACTATAATCCAACCTGGGACTAATATTAGCTGAAACAACTGTCTTCATATTGTTATTGGCGAGAATTAATATGGGCTTGAAAAAGTTTCTGTGTTGCAGAAAACACATTTGAACCTCAATGTGTTTATTAGATTTTAACTGACAGTCCGAAATGGCCTGAAGAGTAAATTACAAGGAAGCTAGGTCTACAGAAGGATTTGGAGGGCCAATAAAAACCTTCTTAGACTTGGTATCTTTGAACTGAAGTCAGTTAGAAAGCTTCCAGTGTTTCACCTTTTTAATACAGTTCAGAACTCACGCAACAGATGTGGAGTCATTTGGATTCAAACCTGTGTATGTGTGCGCTTTTTATTTTCTTGTGCGACCCTGCAGACGACCAGCAAGTCTTAAGCATTTTTATGAACTTGTGATTGTCTTCACTAATGTTTACTTATAATGAAATTCAATAACCATCTAAAACACACTTTCTTTTTTTTTTTAAATTACAGATGCTACAGCTATTCTCTTGGATGAGCAAAGAAAGAAACCCTGCAAGTTTATCCAGCAAGGTAACATAACAGTTGTACAAAACCTTTTATTTATGATCCAAGATACCCAATTTCTAACTTTTTTTCCTCATGTTTTTATTTTTTCCTGTAGGAATGTGTAGTTTTGGTTCAAACTGCAAATTTTCTCACATGTCTGAAGAGGAGCAATACAAGATAATGAGACAGTTGGAAGGTACGCTGTTACCAGAAGATGGCGCTCTATACCACGTTATTGTTTATACATGTTTCCAATGTGAAGTAGTCTGGGTTCTGTTCTTTTTGTTGTGATATTGTCAACATCAAACTCACAATTTATCACAGGTTTTGTGGTGTACGTTGAGAAACTTATTTCAATTTTTCGTTAGAGAAAAGATGGCAGAAAGAGGACTCTGAGGACCGGATGGTGTTTGGGCGAAGTGTAGACGAATGGCTCTCGAAAAGGGCGAAGAGGCGAGCTGCCCTCAGCAGCAAAGGGTACTCACATTCCTTTTTTGTTTTAAACTCGTGCCAACGTGGTTAGCATGCCTAGTAAGCGTTCTTGTTCATTTAGAATCCAACTGTTCATTTATTTATTTCTGCAGAGATCTCTCTACTAAAGAAGACACAGAAGAGGCTGAGGCAGAACAAGAGATACCTCAGCAACTCCTCTCCACCCCTGACCTCCCACCCTCGCTTTTACCTCCTCCTCCAGGTGGATGGAGAGTCAGCGTTAGCAGTGAATGGGGTTGAGAGATGTTTATTCTTATTAAACCCTTTGAAGTGGATCATTTGTTTGGCGTTAAAGGGGGAGGAACAGTTATAAAGAGATGTTCTCACATTTTGTCTGTTTTTCAGCTGCTGTGAAAAACAAACAAAAAGGTCATTTTCTTTTTGAATAAGAGAAAATTTTTTTTTTGTTAGCATCCACATTAAAACATTGTGAAGTGGACGTTTTGACAAAAGCTTACCGTAATAATAATAATAAAAATTTGGTTTTAGGAGTGACAGTACAGACGTTACAAGCTAACTCTCATCAGGGTGAGACTGGGCTGGTGAATTCAATCAGCTGTTGTTTGTCCTTGAAGTGAGTCTCCTCTCAGTGTTTTTTAAAGGTTAAGTGTCACATTGTTCCTGAAAGAATGGGTTATGAGCAGATGGAGATAATTTTTTCTTTTATTTTGTTCCTGTAATGCCTCACGGAGGGTTTGCCCGACCTCATGATCTCATATTTCTGAGTGTACCACTGGAAACAGCATTTTTCATTTTTAAAATGGTAAAAAAAAAATGGTGAGCCCATGCTCAGGATTGATTAAATTTTTTTTTCAACAAAACTGTTCATGCCAGTGATTGTTAGTGTCAGATATTATGACAACCCATTGGTCATTCGATCAAATTTGAGAATTAATAAGCCAAACGTTTTAAACGCCCTTTCCAGGGTTAGCACCGCTTGTAGCCCACTGGAGATCCTTCTCAGGATCCAGTATTCTGGACCACTTCCAGTCAGGGTGTAAATCCCACTCAACTGAAACAGCTCTTAGTCTCAAATGATGATGCAACGTGACGCAGGTAAATGTTCTGTGTTGCTTATGTTGAACCTGACGTCGGCTTCTGACACTTGATCAACCTTGTTACAGGCTGAGGATTTGGGCTGGTGTTTCAGGTTCTGCTTTGAAATAGTTATCCTCTTACCTGTCTGATAGATCAACCTTCTTGGCTACATCCAATGTACAGATCCCATTCCTGCCCTGTTCATTTAGGTGTTCCACAGGGCTCTGTTTTGGGACCATTGCAGTTTCTGCTCTTATCTGCTCCCCCTTGGTCCGAAGCTTTCATCTTTTAAGTATATCTCCTATCATTGCTATGTTGATGACATCCAGTTGTATGTTTCTTTTCTTCCAGATGAAATTTCAGAACTACACATTTTAATTGTTTGGATTCAATTAAAAGCTGGATGACTGAAAGTTTCCTCCAGCTAAATGGAGAGAAAACTGAAGTAATCATTGTTGCTCCAGGAAAAAAAAAAAACAAAAACTGATAAAGCAGATTCTTGGGCCTCTTGGTCATTTTGCTAAATCCTCAATTAGAAACCTTGGGATAACCTTTGACTCAGGTCTCTGGTTTGTTCCGGTTTCTACCATCTGCGAAATATCACCAAGCTTAGCCATACTGTTTCTCATCCAGAATTGGAAATGTTAATTCATGCTTTTGTCTCGCCTAGATTGTTGTAATGCACTGTACACGTATTTAACCAAAACCTCCGTAGACCGGTTGCAGTCTGTACAGAATGTTGCTGCTAGACTCCTGACTGGATCTTCAAAAATCTTCTCATACAACTCCACTTCTAAAGCAACTCTATTGGCTCCCAGTTCATTGTCGAGTGGGTCTCAAGGTTTTGGTTTCGACTTTGCGAGCTCTGCACAGGCACCAATTTATATTTCAGAACTTTTACATCCCCACACCCCGATCAGGGCTTTGAGGTCCTGTGATCAAGACCTGCTGATTGTCCCCCAGACAAAACTGACAACAAAAGGAGACGGAGCCTTTTCTTCTGCGGCTCCAAGACTCTGGAACTCCCTTCCTCAAACTCAGATCAGTGGCTTCTATTACAGGCCAGCTAAAAACTCATCTTTTTAGATCTGCCTTTGCTCAAATTTGTTTTGTGCACTTTTTTCAAAATTTGTTTGTTGAGAAGCGCTATATGTACTGTATAAATACAAGTTTTACTTTCATACGAACCCTGAATGGAAAAGGGATATTTTGTTAATTTGAAAGCATCCTGTGAAGAAGAAAAAAAAATCCAAGTGGCTTGTGGAGAAATATGAAATTTATGTCCAACAGGACTAATGAGCTAACAGCTTGTCCAAATCCAGCCACATCATAAGAGCAGCTCCACAATGAGTTTGAAGGCAACAAAATCTGATGTGGAGGTGGGTCTTCTTGGACTGCATAGTTACTTTTCCTTCATGAAACATCTTTGATTTTCAGAATCTCACAGCGGTTCATGAAAATAAAAATTATTTCTATTTTTATCAGTCAGCTTTGCATTCCATGAATATTTCAGCAGAAACATTTTGATGTGCCAAAAGTGCTGCAGCTCGTTGTTTGGGCTTGCAAATAACCACAGAATCCCATTTCGGTAAGAAAATCCTCTTTGCTCACCTGAATCTGATGGTCTGACATAATTTTATGAATGTTCTCATTTTCAGTGAAGGGTGGGGAAAAACCTCTGTGTGCCTAGATAAGTGTCTTGTTCTGCAAATGTGCTGTGTTTTGTAAAAAACTATAAAGCAGACGTGGTTGTTGTTGGGCTGCTGTTTTGCTGCTGGAGTGGGTGAATTTGAGCATGTTTTGCATTTATTTCAAGTCTGATGAGAAGCAGCAAATAATTCCTTGAGGTCCATGGAGATCTTTGTTTATGCCGTAGTAGCATTCCTCCAACAACTTGTTTAACGTGTCTGTTCTTTAAATAAAACTGAGCGCCCACTCACCGACTGGGATAGCAGTGATTGAACCCACCTTTTTCCTCTCTGAGATTCACAAAGTGTCACTAAACCTTCAGCTTTAATACAAACGGTTGCTGCTCAGATATGCAGAGTTATTTTTCCAACAAATATGAAAAGTCTTTGTCTTTTTTAGCATTCTTTAAGAACGCTAGTGAAAAATCTGACATTTTTGCTTAAGTCCCATCTGTTATTTCACTGGAACATTACAGCATTTTTTTTTTTTTTTTTTTAAATTAAAGTATATACAGGTAGTCCTCGACTTAAGGCGCCCTCGACTTACAGCAACTCG
>JARVGS010000672.1:19366612-19378535 GCA_031762315.1 Hypsolebias antenori
ATGTTGTATCATCAGCAAAAAGGACACATTTAAGGAGTCCTGACACATTTACCAAGTCATTCACATATAAAATAAATTGTTTTGGTCCAAGTACAGAGCCTTGAGGAACTCCACATGTGATTTTATATATAATATATAACATATAATATAATATATAACAAATAAGATATTTAAGTTTGGTCAAAGTCATTTTTAAAGAAGCTAAAATCAGCAAGTGTGCCACTATAGCTTCAACAAAACTAAAAGTCCGTTAGTTTTGAAGAAATTTTACATGGTAAATTAGAGTAGTGGTTCCAATCCTGGTCCCTGAGGAACACCATCCTGCATGTTTCAGCTGTTTCCCTGCTCCAACACACCTGATTCAGTGATTGACTTACTTCATCAAGTTCTACAGAAGCCTGTTAATCACCATTCATTCAAATCATGTGTGTCAAAGCAGAGAAACAACTACAACATGCAGGGTGGTGTTCCTCAGGGACCAGTGTTGGGAACCACTGAATTAGACTGAATAATTACATTGTACAATAAAATGCTCAAATAAGCTGAGGAAAAAAATAGGTAATATAATATAAGAAATTAATTACAGTTTTGTTACATCCACAATTAATTGTGGAAGATGAGATAATTCCCGAGAAAATGTGAAGCAACGTTTGAACATTTATTTTGAAGATTGCAGTCTGGTGTTTTATGGAACTCACTAGACGATGCATAAAACAAGTACTAGTGGGGGAAACCCTTGTTAGAAATAAAGTTATGGTACTGTAATGTATCTCTACACAAAAATGAGAGGATAACAGAAGATCTCTGCAAATCTCCTTTTAAAGCTTCTTCATGATAATGCTGGAGGCTTTGTGGACGTTTCTTTTTGGATCTTTGATGTCACGTGTCAAGAGTTTTGGCACATTGTGATTGATTACCCTCCCGTTATCCTATTTATTATGGATTTACTTCTGGGCTAATATCCTGCGCCTGAATGGTTATGACCCAGATAAACAATTAAAATAGGTTTGCAGCAATAGTTTAAAGCACGGCAGCAATGACATTGAAAATTACACAAGGCGAATGAACAACGAAAAAACACTCTGTATGATGTTCTTCTTCTTGCTTTCATGTTGTTGGAAATGTCATTAGAAGCACAAACTTTGGATGTACAAAACTTTATTGTGGTTTTAGTTTGATAAAACCTGTACCTTCATATTTCCTCTGCCATGCTGCTCTGGGGGCTCACTTGCAGAAGCACAATCACACTTGTCGAGCGAGGACTCACGGGAGCAGATCACTGCAACAACACACACTTCCTGTCAAGTTAGAGTGATGGTCACAGAGCAGGAAAAGCTCTTAAAACCATCACAGAATCCCAGTGCACTCCAGTCTGCAGATCAAAAACTTGTTGGAGCAAGACTGAGTCACCAGCTAAATTTGTTCAGGTGCCAGAATTTTTCTGGGCCACTTTGATGCACGAAATACATTTTAATGGTAACCTCGCTTGTTGCACAGTGATTGCTGGACAAGGGCACCGGTGACCCCCGTGACCCAAAAAGAAAGACGCGGGTAAAGATAATGGTTGGATGAATGGATGGATGATATTAAGAATAGTAAAAACTTTCAAGCCTGCTGTTAGTAGGTTTGTCTCAGGAGAAAATTGTAGTTTTTCTTATTAATTAAACTTGTATTTCAGCTTCAGGGGCTTATACACAGCATTCTTTATTCTTCAGCACAAGTGAAGACTGGAGAAGTGGAGCGCTGTTAGGTTCTGTAGCCTTTTCAAGATTTTATTTCACTTCAAGTATTATCAGTTGCATTTCTTTCTATTAATGTTTATGTTCTCCCATCGGCTGAAGTAGCTTGGTGGTCAATGCTGCAGTCTTGTAATCCTGAAGCTGCAGGTTTGAGCCCAGGTTGCTTTTATAAAGGCATCCAGTGTAAAACAACTGCTAAATGTTTTGTGCACGTTCACTTGCTGTGACAGGAGCAGCCAAAATAAAACCAACATTTTTATGTTGTCACACATGTCTTTTACCACTCCTTTTATTTTCATGCAACTAAAATATTTCCTCCTTCTAAATGAAAGTTTTTTTTCTATTGATCGAGTCACCTTGTAGAAATGAGAACAAAACAGAGAGATGTTTAACTGCTAAATGATTTGTGTAAATTATTTATTTTGTTTTCCTGAAGTATTTTTAAGGAATCATATACTGTGAATCACAAGTGTGTGTGCTGGGTGAGTGGGGTCCTTCGTGATGCAGGTGGCCCTCTTCCTGCTAACTTCTAAATGATTTGTGTAAATTATTAATTTATTTTGTTGGCCTGAAGTATTTTTAAGAAAGCGTTTTTTGTGAATCAAAAGGTTTCTTTTTGTTTTGTTTGTTTAATGTTGTTATGCTGCAGAGGGGACGATATTGGGTGAGACACCCAATTAATTCTGTTGCTGTGTCTCTGGATTCAAGAGGCAGAATAGACAAGGCAGCATCAAGACAAGATTTAGATTTTGTTAAGTATGTTTTTTTTTTTTCAGAGATAATTTCCTCTAATTATGTGTAGCCAACGAGGAATGTAATTAACTTTTTTTTTTTTTTTTAATGTATAAAAATTGATGTGTTGCAGTCCGTTAACAGTTATAGGACATTGTATGTATGTAAACAGTTTGACGGTGCGGCGACTAATGGCAAGATGGTTATGTGAAGAAAGTTAAAATCTGTGAAGAAATTAATAAAGCCAGCTACGATATAAGAGTCATGATCGTTGCATTTCTAATGGAGGGAGTGAGCATACACTTAATCAGATGTAAGAAGTATTGCAGATATAATATGAGATAATTTAAAGTGAAAAGATAAAAAGTTTTTGACAGAGATATGAGTTTGTGTTTGCCATCGTTAATGCACATATTTTAGCACCCCAAGTACAAAATATTAATGTCTTATAATAACACAGAATTACATTTTATCTTGTCGTTCAAAGAACAAGTAGGACATAAACAGCTAAAAAATGTGAGCTTGTTTGACAGCCTATTTATATTAAACAACACAATCTGACATAAAAACCTCAGACTGATAAAATCCAGAACGGTCTCAGGCTAACTACCACATACAGTGGTGAATTAAAACATTATAAAACTTAATAAAGTGACTCATACTCATTATCTCCAATGCTTTTGGGTTGCATTAAAATAAAAAGTGTGCAAAAATACCCTGGAACCTTCCTCAACTGTTCACACTGTGATCCCTGGAGTAAGACACACTAAATCTGACCCCTTCGTAAAATACACACCTCTTTATTTTACATAAGTTGCACCTGATATTTATGCATTAAATGAGACTGAGCACATAATCCACTGACCTTGACAGCAGTGCGGCAGGCAAGCGCTTCATCTGGATCACCTCGGTCCCACACCACAGCATGACACAGGCCTGTATCTCAGCTCAGCAGAGCTTCGCCGAACGCTAATCATGGACCCTTGGAGAGACTGCGCCTCAGATAACATAATAAACACAGCTGCTGAGAGCTCATCCTTCCTGCTGAAGTGCTGGATGTCAAGCCTTTCACACAGCGCAGGAGTGTGGACGGGAAAAATGAAAAGATGCAGGTCACCAAAAAAAAAAAAAAGCACACACACAGTGGTGCAAAGAAGCCACAGCACTGGGCAGGAGGAACGAAGGATTCCTCTTTCAGCTTTCAATTAGGGGTCAGTATCATTCAGGGATAAGCAATTACCTGCCCGAAGCCGGTCCAAGAATTTCATCAAGGTGAGCAGCACCTGCTCTGTACAGTTGCATTAGGTGGACATGGATTCACTGATGACTCCTGTGTACAGTATGATTAAACACAGAAAGAGTAATAATAATCTGTACAATCCTCTGCAATTCTAAAGACACGCCATTATAGCATCTAAAGTCAAAACATATATATACTGTACATCCTGATTAATCCATGTCCCTTCAAGCTGCAAGGCGTCCCTCTCTGTGGATTGCCCCCCCCCCCCCCCCCCCCCCATGTGCAACAAAGAAAAACAGAGCAACAGGAAGACAAGGAAAGATGAAACCAGCTGAAACTCCCCTGACAGCCAAGCTCTTTTGATGCTCCTTGAAACTGCCTCGAGGAAGTGTTGCATGCTGGAATTGTGCAGGATGAAGCCAAACAATGGACTCTGAGTTAAACTCACTTCAACAAGAAGACTTTAACAATAAAATAAAATAAAATCAGGAGGATTCTTCATTTTTATCTCAGTGCTCTCTGAGGGTTTTGGTAAATTGGTCAAAAAGTTGCTTTTTATATTGGACATTTATAGTGTATAGTATAGCATTTGCAGGACATAAATCTTGCTTACTGGAAAGAATTTAACGTTTTAGTTTGAGATGCTTTTTAACCATCATTTGTGCAATGTTTTAACTGAACAATAAAATCTATTCAGGGCAATAAAGAGAATGTTATGACTCTACTGTTTACTTTATGGACACTGTTGACTTTCAGTTTCATTTAAAGCAATGTTAAAAAGCACTACAGTCATCAGAATGCATTATGCTGTTTGAAAATTTCACTTATTCTAATCATTTTTGTCTGCGTGAAAGGTTCATAAAGACCCGAAGTTCACAACAAGGGGATGATTTTATATTATATCCTTGTTCTTTCATCAAAGACTGTAGAAATCCTCATTGGAAACCGTTTGACTTAAGCGCATCTATTTTGCAAGTACCTCAAAGAATTTACTGGTAAGTTAAAACTAATTGCTCTGAGTTATTCACCCTGAAAAGGATCCATCAGTGTTGATTCCTTGTGCCTTTAGAAACAATAAAAGCAAGCAGTGACCGTTTTAACTTAAAGAAGTAGCTTGCAGCACCCATTCATTTAATGTTCTTGCTGCTGTTCAGCGTGGCACAGAGCTGGTGTTTCTTTTATTGAGCGAGAGGCAGAGTGCGACCCGGACAGGTTTCCAGCCCATCACAGGGACGCAGCTTCAGCCAATCCCATTTTCATCCGGTGGCGATTTGTCGCCAGTTCAACTAGCGTGCATGATGTGATTGTAGGAGGACCAGGAGAGGTCTGCGCCTGCATGATGAGAGCATGCAAACGACACACAGAAAGGCTCCCGTCAGCATTTTAACCTTTGACTTCCTCACTGGGAGGCTAAACACCTGCACCACTGTGCAGCATTCTTTCACACAATGTGAGATCAGAGGTTCAATGTGTTGCTCAAGGGCATTTCTAAATATATGGAGAGGGAAGCCACCAATCCTCTGATTGGCAGATCCTAACCGTGCCTTGTAATGTCATTTCTACAATCTGAGCCCAGAGGGCTGTTCCAAACACCACAAACCAAAATACACATAAAAAACTAAAACTTCAACACTACACTTTTGACAGAAAAAGAAGATATGATATGGATATAATGGCAGGGGTTCTGCTCTTTGGCGACGGCTGGGCTCTGTTTTATCAACTTGAAGAAGACATCTGCAGAAGTTTCATCCATTGCAAAGCTTCCAAATCTGTGTTTGGTTCGTGCTATGAGGACTCAAAATCAGCTGATTAGTGAGCTGAACAGTGAGATGGAGGCGATATGTGAGAATCACAGGCCACCTGCGACTTCTATGGATTGACCGCATGTGGGATCAACCTTGAGGAGGCTCATAATGTGGATCAGTGAAGTGGAATAGCCATAAATCTGGCCATTTTGGACCGAGAAATTTCCAGCAGGACTTGAGGCTGACAAGAAAAAAAAACAGTCTGCCTGAAGAAAATCAACAACTGTGGCTTTTCTGAAGCTGACTCCCCCGTTTGGCCTCAGATACGAGCAGACTATCAAATTTCTCCTGGGACATGGATAACTAGAGAATAAGCTTTGTCTATTGCAACTTGTATCCCCACCCCAAGAACTTCTGTGCAGGCTTATCAGAACTGTGCCAGCTGATCAACATCTTATCAGGACTATGGCCTAGCTATCTGAACGTGCTCATGGACAAATCTCAACGTCTTGACATCAAATGCATATGTAATGCATTTATCAATTTGCTGTTTGAGAGTTTTTGATGTCCTATACAATATGTGAAGAAATCGTTTTTGCAATACCACTATCCACCCTCATGGTTGTTCCTCTTTTCCATCTAAAAGTATTCAGATAGAATGAGGGGCTGTGCTATTGTAGCAACAGCAGCGTGCACGCCGCCCATCTTTCGGACGACTGCATGAACATAATTTCACTGTATCCCAGTACAATGATAATAAAGCTTATTCTGATTCTGAATGGTTGTTTCATAAAGGTGTTCTATAAAGATAAAGATTCACACATTTAAGATTTATTTCGATGACACCACAAATAAACATATGACCTAACAGAATGAGTGAATGAACAAATGAAATGTTTCATGGTTCTTTATTTAATATTTCATTTATTTATTTATTTTTTTGCACATGAATAGGGACTTTTGAATGTACAAGCACAGTAAAGAGCCTGGCATCCATTGAAAGAACATACATCACCTATCGTCTTTCATGCCAGAGATTCAGACTGAGATCATCTGATGTTGAGAATTGACAAAGTTATAGCTGTTCTGGTCAAAGCTTGAAATTTTGAATGGCTCTCAGTGACTACCACATCAAATCTGAGCTCAACATCTGTTAATTGAAGTGAGTCAGTCCATTTTTATGTTGGCTAAGGTTGGTCAGTGAGTTGGCCATCTTGAATTGAATAACCAATCCAACTTTATTTGTAAAGCACTTTACACACCACAGAAGATCAAAGTGCTGAAGGTACCAAAGTACTTTCCAGAGTAAATTATTTGTAGATGTGTCCAATGAATAATTTCTGAAAGTTTCATTCAAAATTCATCCTGCACTCCATAGGATTTTATTTATTTATTTATTTATTTATTTTTATTTATTTTTATTTTTTTTTACCAACAGCCGGAAGAATTGATTGCAACAGTTAATGCAAAGTTTCAGGAAAATATATTGAACAAGTGGTATTTGGGGTTCATTTTGAAAAATGCAAAATTAAAAATGCAAAATCAATATCTTCATTTAAGAATATGATTAAAAAGAATTTTTTGCAAAAATATATGTATATAAAATAGTTTATCTTGTCTAGTTTCATAGTTGATAATTACATGTGTTGTTCCTTCTTGTTTTTGTGACTTATTATTATTATTACTTTTTTCTTCTTGTTGCTTATTGAAGGTATTTTTTGGTTTGAATTGATTGTTCTGTACAATGGGGGCAGATAGAATAAGATACCTTCATTTTAAATTTATATTGTATGACTTGTGTCATGAGATTATTTAATGTTGTATTTTTTTATTTGAAATGAATAACAAATTGTAAAAAAATAAAAAATAAAACTCTCAGCTTCTCTCATACAAAATGTAAGCCAAAATATTTAATATTATTGAATCATAACCACTTTTGTGATTTTAAGTTGAAGTGTGGTGGCCATCTTGAATAGTGTTGGCTCCAAAAGTTGGTTAACTGTGGATGTACCTTTATCAATCATTTCCTGAAAGTTTCATTCAGTTCAATCCAGGGGTTAGTGATTAAAAAATAAGGACTAAACTTTAAATGATGTGCTAAGATGTTATAATGTCAGTTTGGAAATAAAAGCTATAATTTTTAAAGTCTAAAGAAGAGAAAAACAATTTTAGCTATGAAGGTGATTGCACCCAATTGGGTATAAAAGTGTGTAATTAATTCAAACCCTCGCTAATTGTGCACTAATTGTTAACATCTGAATAACTTTATCAAAATCAGTGATGAAGTGAAGGTGGAAAGGGCAGAGCGCAGTCCAGATGGGTCGACTCTAATTTATAATCACAGGTTCCTGTTTAATCCAATCATCACATATTCATCTGCAGTATCCCATCCAGCACCTCAGTGACGCCCCACATGTACTCAGTATTCTCTCTTTTCAGGCTTGAACAGCTGTCCCTGCATACGATACCAAAATTATTGCACATCTTGTACGTACGGAGAAAAAATTTTCAAATTTAGGTTTTCATTGTCTTGTGATGTAAAATGCATGTATACATTCAGGATCTTTGATGTGGAATATAAATGTACCAGGTGAGCTTGGAGGTCATAAATAATTCTGTTGCTGACTCAAATGTCTAAAAAGGTCAAAGTAATGGACCTGAATTCAAATCCTGAAAAATCAGCAACTAAAAGACTCCTAATGAAACAATACAGATACTTTTATCAGCGAGCTCACTCCTGACCTTTCTTTGTAGCGTCGCTCTTACACCGTGTTCTGCTGGAAGCTCTCCTCATTTTGCGTCACTTAGTGAACATTAGGGGGTAATAAGCATTCATTCCTTGCACGTTGAATGTAATTATACAGGCAAATACGACCGGACAAAGGTTAAAGCTTTGAGAATCACTTCCACACACTGGAGTTAAGCCCCCTGCTGAACAGGAGGGCTGACGTGTCCTTCACTTAAAAGCATTACAGAGGTGATTCATCCTCAGGTGAACTAATAGAACAATGTCATGAGCGAGCAAGAAAACCATTGTTATTCAAGAAAAACACATTAAATTAAATTACGACCAGTGTAATCACACAAACAAGTTAATCAGTTGTGACTCGTTAATAGCTTGTATTCTGATTTATAGTTCAGAAAAAACTATACTGTAGTCAGTTTCTGCATGCTCATACTTGATATTTAAACTGAAAATGCAGATCTTGGTGTAGATAAGATGCTGCATGTGACGGGGCTGCTTGTCCTGCATTTACAGATTATGACCACATGTCTGAAGGTGTAACTGTAACGGTAACACTTTACAATAAGGTACACAAAATTTGAATAACTAGCAGGGAACACCTCAGGAACAAATCAGAAGCTAATGGGTAGTTAACCAGTACTTACTGAAGAACACAGCCAAGCCTTATTAGGGGACTACTGGTTAGTTACCTTGTCAATGAAAAGGAACTAATCAAGAACTAATACTTAGTTACTAAGAAAACCAATGAGAAATAAATCATAAATTAATGGGTAGTTAACCAGTACTTACTGGAGAACACAGCCAAGCCTTATTAGGGGACTACTGGTTAGTTAAATTGTAAATGAAAAGGAACTAATCAAGAACTAATACTTAGTTACTAAGAAAACCAATGAGAAATAAATCATGAATTAATGGGTAGTTAACCAGTACTCACTGGAGAACACACAGCCAAGCCTTATTAGGGGACTTCTGGTTTGCTACCACAGGAACAAACCAGTAGGTAATGGTCAGGTAGTGAATAAGTAATGATTGGTTCCTCAGTACTTGGTATGATGCTTCACTACATCAGTGAACAAAATAATAGCCAAGCATTTGGTATCAGTAAGTGATAGTCAGACAGTTAAGATGACACCAGTACAAAATGATGAAATTGATGATGTCTTTCATCAATAGGTTTACAAAAGAGAAAATCCAATAAAATCACTACGGGTTTTTGATAATTACGAGCTGTGACCTTGCTGGTGCAGGGTTTATTCAGAACCTACATGGAGAATTTTCCTCTGTTTCTGTGGTTACAAACCAGTAGTCCCCTAATAAAGCTTGGCTGTGTGTTCCCCAGTAAGGACTGGTTAAGTACCCATTAGCTCCTGATTCGTTCCTGAGGCGTTCCCTAGTAGTTAATCAAATTTTGTGTACATGTGTTACCAATGTAACTTGTTACTCAGACTAAAATATACATGAGAAAATGATGAGTGTAGCATTTGTTTGTGCACGTGCAATACGCCTGCGATATTTCATAATCTAAAGTGAGTTTGATTCCTCGTCCTGAGATAAATGTCCTCCATGTTTTTCCAAAAGTGAAACACTTGGTATAAAAGAATAAATAGACGTTAACTGTGTTAAACAACTTACACAGCAGCATCAATTACCAGTGCTGCAACACACCCAACCCACTTGCACACATTTTTCACATCTGTGTTTTATTACTGCACACAACCAAGTTTTAAGAGGTAGATTTTCCCCAGATATCCTAATTTCATAGAGAAATTAAAACTGAACGTGGGTTATAAACTGTGCTGATTTTCATTTAGTAAAAGCATTTAAAATAATGTGAGGGCAGAACATAAGATTTTTTTTACAACACTCTCCTTTTGCATGTATTGAACTTAATTTACTGTATCTGTTTGCTTTTGTAAATAGTATGGACTGATTGCATTAAGATTAGGAGTTAATGTTAATTAGGAAGAAATGCAGCTCGATGACGGTCTGTTACAGTTATCAAGTTATATATGACTGCGAAGAGGAGACATGAGAGCTAAGATACAAAAAAAAACATCAATTTATCTGCCTTTCTTCCTTTGAATCCTCACCTCACAAGCTTTGAATAATAATAGAAGGTAAAGGGTTTCAGATACAAGACACAGTAATGAGTTTTCTCCACTGGGTGGCTGCTCCTGTTCAGTGCTAAAAAGATCTCTGTGATTCTGTAAAAGCGGTGGCGCTGAACCACACTGTTGTTGCTCTGTGTGAGAAGCCCCCTCGCACAGGTTCATAATGTGAATGCCAAGTCCTGTTTGCAGGACTCCTCAGGCATGACCAAGTGGGCAGACATGCAAACCAGAGCCTTTCTAACCTGAGAGAGACGACGGCTTATAAAACATTTCTGTTAAGTAAAAAGGCTGTTTGTGCTGCGCACCCTTGAGATGTCTACGTCAAAATGCCTGTTTTCTGCAAATATGCCACGCCCGGTTCAGTTTAAATGTCTTTGACAAACTTTGATTGACTCCCTCCACCTTCCATGTTCTCACCAGCTCCACTGCTTGTTCTCTGGAATTGATTTCTTTCTGTCTGGAGATCAGAGGACGCCCGATCCACTCTTGTCTAAATTGACAAGGCAAGGGCAAAATGTAAGAAAAAGGCCCATCTTTCCGTCCTCTCGTCTAGGAAAACGTCAAAAAGCTAACAAATTGTATTTCATTAAAAGAAGAAATATGACACCAAGAACAAGTAATGCTCTTTGTTCCGCACATGCACCAAAATTTCTCCATTGTAACATGAGTTAATGATAGATTATTTTTGTATTTATCTTAGGTTAAAATAAAATTTAAATAATGCCAAAAAAAACAAGAAAAGTAATCACATTTTACTATGCTTATGTAACTGTGTGTTTGTGTGTCTGTTAGCAAAATATCTCATGAAACGCTGAAAAGCTTTTCAGTAAATAATCACAGGATGTACATATAAAAGTGATTATCTTTTGGAGCCAACTCAGTTCAACCATCTGAACGTAGAAAATGCCAAAATGTCTCTAACAGTCCGTTCTTCAAATAAGCTAAAGTTTGATGTGATAGTGACTGAGCGCTGGTGCGGTAGCTCAGTGGTAGTGCTTCATTATGTAATCCTGAGGCTGCAGGTTCAAGCCCAGACTATGTCAGTAAGGACATCCTGCTGTAAACTCTTTCTAAGCCAAATATGAAGTAGCTCAGTCATTTAAAACACATTCATCAAAGTGCTACCTATTGCATTAACTGCTTGTCTGTTAGCAAAATATCCCATGAACTTCTGGAAGGATTTTGATAAAACTCTGTATTCTACAACAGATTACATTTTTGTCTCATTGTCATTCGCACCACATGTGGTACGTGTGGCGGAATGAGATTGTGTACACAGGGTCCCAGTTACATGCAACAATAAAATGTAAAAGAAAAACAGTAATAAGATCTAAGATATGAACTAAGAAAAACATCAGCAAAAAATACGCTAAGCACTAGTAGCATAAAAACAATACGCCTAACAGCAGCACGAACATGAGTCTGTGTGAGCACGAATGAACACAGCAACATGAAATAAATCAGCAGCAACATGAAACAGATCAGCAGCAGCATGGTGGGATTTTTTTTCCACAGTGATTATCCTGGTTAGAGATGAATGAGTCTAACAGCTTCAGGGTAGAAGCTGTTCCTCAGTCTAGTGGTTCTACACTTAATGCTCCTCAACCTCC
>JARVGS010000672.1:19419415-19431949 GCA_031762315.1 Hypsolebias antenori
ATGGATGGATATGGATGGATGGATGGATATAGATGGATAGATATAGATGGATGGATGGATGGATGGATATAGATGGATGGATGGATGGATGGATATAGATGGATGGATATAGATGGATGGATGGATGGATGGATATAGATGGATGGATGGATGGATGGATGGATGGATGGATGGATATAGATGGATATGGATGGATGGATGGATAGATATAGATGGATGGATGGATGGATGGATAGATATAGATGGATGGATGGATGGATAGATATAGATGGATGGATATAGATGGATGGATGGATGGATGGATGGATATAGATGGATGGATGGATCTAGATGGATGGATGGATCTACATACATCCATGGATGGATATAGATGGATGGATGGATGGATGGATGGATATAGATGGATGGATATAGATGGATGGATGGATGGATGGATATAAAGATATAGATGGATAGATAGATATAAAGATTTAGATGGATAGATAGATATTTTATTGATCTCGAAGGAAATTGTATGGCGATCTGTAGCTCTCATTCATTCAAACAATAAGATAAAAAAACACCAAATAAAAAACCCGAGTATTAAAGAAGATCAATAAATAATTTAAAAACAACCCTAAGAGGAGATACAGCAGCATCTTTGTTAGGTGACATAACCAGCTAGCTTCTCTGGTTCCTGCCAGGAGTGACCGAATTATACAACCTAATGGCACGAGGGACAAACGAGGTCTTTATCATTATTAAACATTTCAGACTAAGTTGCCACCATAAGCACAATAATTTTTGAAAACCTGTTTTTTTAGGATATAATATTAGTTGTAGATACTTATAATGCAATGTTAAAGTACATTATGCGCAAAATAAATAGGTTTACAAAATGCATTCTGCTTACAAGATAGTAACTTAGTCTGAAATGTTTATTATAACAACTCAATAAAATATATAGGTGGCAGATTTGGCTCACTATTTGAGAAGAAATTGGTCAGTTTTGTCTCTGTCACCCTTAATTAATGCATGCATGATAAGCAGTTATTAATGTTTTATAAAGAGTTTATAGAGGAATTAATAACATATATAAACTATTTATTAGCCATCTATAAGGGGAGCCTTCTTGTAAAGTGTTAGTTTTTTTTTTATCTATTATGCAACAACGTTACAGTCTCATAAAGCTAAGATCAGGTTGAAAATCTTTATGACTATTTCTGGGAACGTTTTTTAAATTCAGAGCTTATGTCTGAAACTTTTCAGGTTTTATTTAGTTTGTGCATTCTTGTTAAGTTTTCTGCATTCAGCAGCCTCCCTTTATTTATGTGCAGAAGCTTGTAAAAGTACCGGTAAATGCCACTTTTTCCAGAAATACAAAGTAGATACAGTAATCTGAAAGTGCAAATTAACAGATCACATGAGAGTGATGCTCAAAAGTGCAACGTCTCATTTATTGTTGATTTTTTTTTTTTTTTTTTTTTTTTTTTTTTAAGTGAATTTTCTGATTCTAGGAAATTTTGAAAGGTTGTTTTGTACTTTTTAAGTAATGCCTGGAGAATTTTCATTATGGATTTGTAAAGTGAGACTCTTATCCCAGCGGGTACCTTTTTTATTTGCACCTCTATGAGAACTTCTGTGCACTTTCATGCTTCACAGCTGATTTGATAAATCTTATACACACATGAGATCAAAAACAGACACGATTGTTGCCACTGATTTGTTAATTTGTGGGAATCAAAGTTTTAATATTGATTTTCTTGAGTTTTCGTACTAGAAACTACGCAGCTTGTATCTTCTCCAGACCACTGGCCATACTTCTGGCAGAAACGCTCTGCTGATCCTCTGAGCGTGTAGCCCTCGTTGCAGGAAAACCGCACCTTAGCTCCTTGCAGGTAGGTGGTCCCATGCTTTTTCCCATTAGTTGGTGGTGGAATCCATCCACAGGATAAAACTGCATATGGTGATAACCAACACTGAGGTTAAGCTACACTTGGTGTAGTTTTTAAAGGTTCGTTCAGACGTTTTTACCTGGTGTCAGATCTTTCACCAGAGAAACGTGGCTCTGAAATGAAACTCTAGTTGCATTTCCCATCGCTGGACTTCTGCCAACTAGGATATCATACCTGCAGGATGAAGAAAAGACCATGGAAATGCTCAGATGGTCCAAACTTCTCTGAAAATCAAATATCATGACTTACATTGTATATCACAATGTGTCTGCTGTGAAAATCACAGCTACTTTATACAAAACAGAACTTTAAAAAAGTGGTTTGGTTCTTGTTTTTAGTTGTGTTTTTTCCCCCCTGCTTTTTAGTGCACCTGACTGAATTCACTAAACCTCACACCTATTCTCCATGTTTCATTTGCATGCTTGAAGTTTGTATATTTTTACATTTCCAGATTTTGTCAGTTCCCTGACTGAGTCACATCAAGTGAATTTTTAGCTTGGTTCCTGGGTTTTCCTGCAACTCCACCGCCTTCTGTTTCAGAAAGTTAACTTGTGTTTTGATCCTCTTGTTTACGTCCATCATCATTTTATAGCAATGGTGTACCACAAGGCTCCGTTTTAGGGCCCACACTCTTCACAATCTACATAATGTAGGTCAGATCATTCCTGATGCATCTTTACATTTCTATGCTGATGATAGTTATTTATTGTTGAGCTAAAACAGTTGCTAAGTTTTTCCATCTTTTATAGTCTGCCTTTGACATCATTCAGTCAGACTTGTTCCATCTTATACCGGTGCTAAATGTTGGATGTTCTTTTCAAACAGGAAGTCGGTTCCAGCAGTCCTTCCTTTTATCTTATCTACGAATGGTGTCCCTTTTGAGTTTGTCGATTCTTATAAATACTTAGGAATTCTGGTCAATGCACATCTCTCTTTTAAGCCCCACATCGAAAACTTGGTAAAGAGCTGAAAGTAAAACTGGGTTTCTTTTTCAGAAATAGATCCTGTCTAACTCTGAATGCTAGGAAACACCTTGTAACCGCTATGTTCCTTCTGTCCACTGACTATGGTGACTTTATTTACATGAACGCTCCTGCAAGCACCTTGAAGATGTTGGATGCTGTTCTTGTAATTCAGTGAGGCTAACCTGTATAAAGGCTGAATGAATAACAAAAACACAATTTAACCGTCACCCAAAAAAAAAAAAAAAAAAAGTTCATTACATATGAGAAATTTCTATAACACCGAAAACACATTTTAAAATAATTTGAATACAAAATGCAGTTTTAAGCTAAACCATTTCACCTCTCTTTTTGAGAAATATTTTCTTAAGTGTGTACATTTTACTCAACGCCATAGTTAAAACAGTTAATGCTCACAATGCTCTGCTTACAGTTTCACCACCTATTAAACAAAGTAAAAAAGGTAATCCTTCTAACATCAATGTGCCAATATTTTACTGATCGATAACAGGAAAAACTGTCCTTCTTGTCTAAAACTAGTGGATTACTCCTTTAATGGCACCATCTGTGTTTTGAGCCAGACCTGCTTGTGGTCTCCATGTCATACCTACAGAACTGAGAGCCCTCTCCAGAGCACATCTCTGCTGCTTGATCAGTCAGCGGATCGTCTGGATCCTCAGGGACAGAAAACACCGGAACAAAACTGTCGTCGTGTCTGAGTTCATAGTAAAATGTGTTTAGAAGATATTCTGAATCATATGTGAACAAGGCAGACGTGTTCAACACAGCCCCTGCAAGACAAAACAACAAATGTGTTGCAATTTAACCTCTCAGGATTTGTTTAAAAATGATCTAAAAATGTATTTTTTTGCTCGTAAAAACTCATAAGACCAGAGAATTTTGTGGTTTCATAATTGTTGCTTATGTTGCTAAATTCCTTGCAGGCCCACAGAACTATCACACAGTAAATTAACGTTCTGTTGCACTTTGTGTGCAGAGATTTCTCACAGCTCGCCCCGAAGTCAAACAGCTCCACTGGGTCGGTGTGGTTCTGCACAGACTGGCCGGTGCTGAAGACGAGGTCGTCGGTGGCGTCGCCGTTCATCTTTCCCAGCAGTCCAAGTGTGGAGCCTTTAAACTCCTCTGGCAGGAGGACGGTGGTTGTCACGGTGACGCCTCTCAGCCGCACTTCCACCCCGGCTCCTGACGGGAACATCACGGTCACGTTGGTGGAAGTCGGAGAGAACACAAACACACCTACAGGAGATATTTTTAAGAACAGTTATATATATATATTTTTTTTTTTTTTGACAAATAGAAAACAAGAGGAAGCTCACCATGCAGGTCCATCCAGCTCTGCTCAGCAAAGGAGAGGGTTTGCTGGTTTTGCAGCACTTCCAGTCCATTGTCTGCACGACCCAAACGCACCTCTACAACATCAGAAGAGGCTTCTCTCATGGCTACGGATGTCAACTTTGTGGCGTTTATCGCAGTTCCTGAAAGTGCTAAAAACACATCATTAATGTTTAGAATAAAACACAGATTTTGATGCAATGCTGTGTTTTTCCTTTCACCGTTCACAGGCTCCGTTCTGCCTTGGATCACCAGCTGTTGCTGCTCTGAGACGACCAAAGTGTATTCCCCTTTTCCGTTGAACGAGTAGCTGACGCCATCAAACGTTACGAAGTGTGGATCACCGAACACCACGGCTGAAATTCAACATGCACTGGTGAGTTTATACAAAATAATAATCTCTCGCTGCTTCGGCATGGATTACCAGCAGTACCTGAGCTGGGTGACTGGTACTGCCTGCAGTCACTGGAGGGCCGGTGTTTAAAGTAGTAGTGACAATTATCAGACCAGAGGCAGCAGTAATAAAAACTGAGGACGTCATAAACCCAGTGCGATTGTCCGGGGATTCGAGGGGGTTTCTTGTAGGGAGGCGACCCCCAGTCATGTGCTCGGTCTGGAGTGCTTCCCCCAATCGAGTCTGCAGTCAGGACCTGAGCACCGGTGCTGTCATAACAACACTGCTGTCCTGCTGCGTATTTAGGACTGGAGACAAATAAAAACACTTAATAGTATGTTTTACTAGAGGCTTCTGATTTTGAACTCTGTTTACCGAAGAATCAGGAAATAATAGGAATGTTTTAAACTGGAAAAGCCATAAACGGAAGCAACGTCTTTTTAATGCTAAATCTCAGTGTAGACTTGTAAAATCTGCTAGATTCAAGGTGTGATAGTGGTTAATGTTTTTGTATATAACATCCAAACTTTTTCACTTGTATCCTTGACTGGAATGAGAAACAACAATTAAAACAGTAAAGTTCCTGAGTGCATGAAAATAAAGAAACAGGAAGAGAAAATGGCATGTGACACAAGGTAGCATATATGTGTGAATAGAGGATGATGGGTGACACTTGCTCCTCAGTTTACAATTATTTACTTGTTTGCACTTGTCAAAACTGGGAGCGCCGAGTCAGGTTACTGACCAGTAACGCATTGACACACTTTATGGATGTTCAACCACTAAATTCACCCTTTAATTATCAGACTCAACAGCTGAAGCTGAATTTGTAGTTACAGGGAAATTTTATCACATTATAACGACTGAGGAGGAAACTGCATTTGCCTTTTAAATTTTATTACAAATCAATTAAGATTTTTTTTTTATCAGCAACACAAATGATAAAGGACAATAATTTGGAGAATAACTTGTTGGTGAAGCAGTAAAACCAGTCTAAACAATAATTAATCAGTCAGGGATTCCATTTATTTTATCTAAGGCAAAGTTATTTCTTTTAGCAGGAATTATTTACACACAATTTTAGACAAAAGCTTAACAGTTTAGTAGTTTGCTTTGGAATTTGGTTGAGAGATGTTATTTAATAAGACCAGATCAAGTCATTTGTTATTACTGCAAGCTAGGAAATGATATGTTAAGCTGTATCAGCTAAAATGGTGTAACCAGACCCAAAGTGGCATCACGTCACCAGGTTTCTGTTGCTTATCGGGTCAGTGTCGATGGCTTGTGTTCACTCATCTTTTTGGGGTTTTGCTGGCTGATCAGACCAGGATATACCATGAGGAGAGGACTGGCCAGGCACTGCCCAAGGTAGCCGAAAGTCACTGCTTCAGGGGTCGATGTCTTAGCTGATAAAGGTGTGCGGGCAATTGACCACCTCCAGCTGGTTCACACTTTAAACTAAAAATGTGAGTCTCGTAGTGAGAACAACAACGTTTCATCTTTGGTAGGTACTGGAACTAAGTTGCTTCTAATAAAAATTGTTACTGAGCAAATTTGTTGTTTCTTTGCTCTGGAATAAACCAAGACGGACATCAGACGATCATCAGGATGGGGAAAAAAGATGAACTGAAAGTATGACAAAGAAATTTTGTGTGATACTTTTAGCTCTCAGAAGAGTTTTGAGGATCTCTCACATGTCATGACTCCCCTCTGACTTTAACAGATTGCGGCTCAAAAACCCTTGCACAAGTTATTTTCTGATAAACAGAATGGGGACGTTTGTTAAAACACATCATAATATTTCACATGATTTCATTCTAATGATTGCAAACGATCATCAGCATGATGCATGTTCACACCTGTCGTAATCAAATGAAATAACTTCACTAATGATTTGTTTTATTGCTCTTAAAAGCAAAAAGGAAAAGAGTAAACATCAGTGAAACTGTAGCTGACTCTGAATCCAAGGATGGTGAATGTGTGAAAACATCAAACCAGCGATTCCCAACCCCGCTTCGAATGTTATCAACCATTCAATGGCCGTTATTACTCATAATCAGCCCCATAACTATCGGTCGAAATGGACCTCCTCTACGTCCTTGTGGAACACCATCTTGCATGTTTTAGTTTTTTCTCTTTGGCACACCTGATTTGAATGAATGGGTGATTAACAGGCTTCTGCAGACTTGAGGAAGGACTTAAATCACTGAATCAGGTGTGTTGGAGTGGGAAAACATCTAAGCCATGCAGGGTGGTGTTCCTCGAGGACCAAGGTTGGGAACCATTGCATCAGCCATTATTCAAGTTTAGAGCTACTTTTAAGAAAACAGTTCATGGTAAGGCTGGTAGATAATCCAAGGTTTAAAGGTCATAGTCAGGGGAGCGTATCTTCATGCTTCAGCAACAATAAATTATTAAATTTATATTTTTCATGGACTATTTTTAGAATTGGTCAGGTTTTTTTTCCATTCCTTGCACTGCACTGTTTTATGCTCTGCAGAATAGAAAAATTACACTGAGGTCAATTTGTCTATTTATTTTGGCTCAACATAAAAACCACAGAAGACTTAAATCAAACTGTATAAGAAACATGCACCTTTTTGTATTTTAAATGTCAGAAGAGCAAAAACTGGAAATATTTCTATTGAATGTTTTAAACTCATAACATTGTCTTCAACTAGTAAAGGGATGATTATTGGTCAGGCAGGGACTCACCTGGCCTGTATGGCCCTCACACAGTGAACACACCCAGGGTGGTAGGTGCACACGCTCCCTTTCTCAATATCGCAGCCATAATCCGTCTGAGGAGTTTGTCACAGATACAGTTAGTTACATGCAGCCTTGTGTGGAAACTTAAAAATCCAATGTGCACAACATATATTAGACCCATTTGATAAACAGAGACAAGTCAAGTCAAATTTATTTATATAGCACATTTAAAACAGTAACTGTTATCAAAGAGAGCTCACCAGAAGAACAATGTCTCGTTTATGACGCCACCAAGTTCTAATAAAAATGTACTAGCATTTTAACCAGGTGTGACCAAAACCTGACATTTTAACGCACTTTACACACCTGTACCAGCTGTCATCTTTCAATGGAAACAACTTTATGACTTTAACCCTACTTACCCTACTTGTATATTCATATAATAAACTCGATCTGTGCTGATACTTTTGTCATAAAACCTGTAATTAGATAAGCTCTTCTTCTTCTTGACTTTGAGCAGATGAGCAGTGAGGAATAACAAAAGTCATGGCTGCAAAACCATAATCAGCTAATAATGTTTATCTTGCAAACCATCTAGGACACCAATACTTTGATCATCTGTCTGTACAGTTCATCAAAAACTTGCTCAAGTCATAATCTGTCTATTTTTATAGTGTGTGCCAGTTAATGTGTTCCTGACACGTTCATTTGTAAATATCTTATTTACAGATTCTTAATAACTTTTCTGTTCTTAAAACCATTTTCATAAGTAAACTTCCTCTAATGCTAACTTGTTTGCAAGGGGATAATGCCAGTTATTTTTTATTATTCTCCTCACACTCACATGAAACCTTCCTGTGTCGGCTCTTGCTTGAGCCAAAGTGCAGGGACAGTCGATTATCTCGCCCAGGAAGTCGGGCAGCTGGTTTTCGAGCTGGTCCCAGGTTAAACATTTCTCCAGAGCCCAAGCTGTGGAGTTCTGCCTGAACCCTTCCTCCAGATGCCAGGCCAGAGCGTGATCCTCAGTCCACGCAGCCTCGACATTCCTAAAGAAACCACACACACAACACAGCCGTTACTATGGGGTGCCGTTTGTAAAGTTACACAGTCAAAAATTAACAGCAATATTTTGATTTATTTAGCCTGTCATAAAAAAAATTAAAAAAAAAACAGGGCTTTCCCCCCCAGTCATATTTTCACCATGTTATTCATACATTTATAACTGTCATATTTCCAAACTAAATATTTAATTTACAAGCTAAATTATTTAGTTTACAAACTAAATACTTAACTTGCAAGTTAAATATTTAGTTAGTGAACTAAATATTTAGCTTGTGAATGAAATTTTTAATTCCCAAGCTAAATATTTATTTTCAAAACAAAACATTTAATTTCTAATCTAAACCTTTAATTCCTAAACTAAATATTTAATTTGTTAACTGAATATTTAACTTGGACCTAAATATTTATTTTTCAAACTAAACATTTAATTTCCAAAATAAACAGTTAATTGGCTAACTAAATATTTAGCTCTGACCTAAATATTTAACTTGCTAGCTAAATATTTAACTTGCAAGGTAAATATTTAACTTACAAGTTTCCTATTTAGCTTACAAGTTAAATATTTAGCTCAAATGTAACTAGTTAGCTAATATGCAAATTTCTTTGCTGAAATATGGAAGGAGACTATCAAAATAAAATCCAAACCTCTATATGTACGCCTCTTTTAGTTTAGGAATTAAACGTTTAGCTTAGAAATTAATTGTTTAGTTTGGGAATTAAATATTTAGCTTGGAAAACAAATATTTAGTTTGAAAATCAAATGTTTAGTTTGGAAAATAAATATTTAGCTTGGAAATTAAATATCTAATTTACACTTAAATATGTAGTTCACTAAATATTTAACTTGCAAGCTAAATATTTAGTTTATAAATTAAACATTTAGCTTGGACATAAACATATAGTTAGTAAACTAAATACAAGTATTTAGTGTGGAGCTAAACATTTAGTCTACTAATTAAATATTTAACTTGAAAGTTAAGTATTTAGTTTGTAAACTAAATATTTAGCTTGTAAATTAAATATGTAGTTTTGAACTATGACATTTATAAATGTACAGTATGAATAACATCGGGAAAATACGACTTTGAAAAAAAACTGTTTCTTTTCCTTATGAAACGCTAAATAAACCAAAATATTGCTGTTAATTTTTGACAGACAGCATCCCATAGTTACCTGCCTTTTTATTACCATTATCTGACTTTAAAGGGAACGTTTAGATCTTTGAAGTGCTCAAAGAGTTATAAAGTAGTTTCTTATGACCCAATTTAAGATTTAAGATTTTGACCACATTTCTCCTGTTTTAGCCTCCCTGCACTGGCTGCCCGTACATTCCAGAAATCATTTTAAAATTATTTTATTTGCTTTTAAAGCGCTAAATGGTCTTGCCCCGCCCTATCTGTCCGAGTTGCTGCAGCCATACTCACCCTCTCGATCCCTCAGGTTATGTGATCAGCTGCTCCTGAGTGTCCCAAAGACAAAACGCAAGCTCAGAGGAGACTGTTTTGCTGTGGCAGCTCCTAAACTGTGGAACGACCTTCCCTTGAACATGAGACAGGCCTCTTCCCAGTCTGTTTTTAAATCTCTTCTAAAAACCCATCTCTTCTCCCTGGCCTTTGACACCATCTGAGATGTTGACTTTTAATCATTTTAATTGCTTTTGTTATTTGATTGTGTGATTGCTCAACTTTTATTTTGTGACTTTTAATCATTTTAATCATTTTCATTACCTGACTGAAAGTGACTGTATGATTGTTTTGTTGTGTGTACAGCACTTTGGTCCTGTGGCTGTTTAAAGTGCTCTATAAATAAAGCTGGTATGGTATGGTATTTTTGGACTGATGCGACTTATAGGGCGGTGCGACGAGTACGGCTGAAAATATGGTAAAGCAATAATGTTGTATGTCTGAAAGATGTCAATAGGTTTTGATCTGATGAAAAATATAAAAAGAGAGACAACAAAAGCAAAAATGCATGGATAGGGAAAAAAATGCTTGTTCTGACAGGGTGATGTATACAGGACAAAAACTTGTGGCTGAGACAGTGTGGGAAAGCAACAAGCAATGCAGAGAATTGAAACAGAGACTACAGCAGAAGCTAAAAGAGGATAATAAAATGCAGCATGATGTTCTTGTTTGAGCCTCCTTGAACGGTGTCATTGCTTTTGCTGGATTTTCTTCTAAAGTGAACACCTAGCAATGATTTCAAAACTAAGACAGTTTTTATGCTTTTCTTTTAAGTAAGCCCGTTTGTTTCCAGCATCTAATGTAAATAATTGAATCTTCCCTCAGTTGAAACTAATGGCCCTTTTATTATGCTTGTATATTTTTTCAATTATTAACCCATCATCTAGTAGGGCTTTGTAGGTCCTGAAGGGGTGCTTATACCAATTTACCTGACGGTGGTGGCTCTGTGTGGCATGCCACTTTGCAGAGCGTTCAAGTTAATTCAGACCTATTTTAGCATCAGCTGACCTCTATCTTGGAGAGCAACCCTCCAGAGGAAAATGTAATGACTTAGGTCAGGGTCTAAGCATGCATGCAAAATGCAGATACAAGCAGTCTCAGCACATATTGTCTCATATTTGTCCTGCAATTATGTTGTTGGTATATACAGGATTTTAAAGCTCTAACAACACAAAATGTGTCACATTAATGTGTAATAGAAACATATCTTGCCTTCACCAGGTCTTAGGTAAATGTATCTTCAAATAGATAACTTACCATGACAATTTTTTTTTTAATCTTTTTTTTATTTTTTGTCAGAATTGAAGTGTGATGAACCAAATATATTCCCACTGGTTTTAGAAAGCAACTATAAAAAAGTAAACAGCAGCCTGCAACTGCTTCTAATCACTTACACCTAATTAACTGATCAACGGTGGGTGTGAACATAATTTGCCGCCTTCTCGTCTTCATGAAAGAACACATTTTAGGATGCTAATAATTACAGTGTTCAGCCATGTTAGTACAGAGAACTGCAAAGAAGGATTCAGGTTTGTCAGAACGGTGACGAGAATAAAAGACAAACGCTATGATCTCAAATAACTGATGCTGCTAAACATCAGCCTGAGTTATAAGACCTTTGTGGGACAATCTGAAGTCCATCAACCTGCAATGAAAATGAATGTCCACAACGTAAAACTTCTACTGTCAGCAGTCCGTTTGTTCCTAGCCTATAATTTTATAAGGCTGCGTTTTTGTAGGTAGCACTAATTATCAAATACTGTATGAAAACATTAGGTCGGGATTGTGATCTTGAGCAGAAACTGCGAACAGCAACACATTTAACATTGCAAGTTTATTCTCTGAGTTACCCATCTTTATAATGAGGTTACATAATGAATCACATTTTACTTTGTTCATGTGATGCTTAATAATTCAGTAACACCCCAGAAGTACAACATGATAATACTACTACTACTACTACTACTACTACTACTACTACTACTACTATTACTACTACAACTACTACTAATGATAATAATAATAATAATTAGCACCTTTCACAGACAATGACATCACAAAGTGCTTCACAAGCAAAACGAAAAAGAAAAAGTAAACAAAACTGAACTAAAATCCAGTTTGAATAAGTACGTTTACAATATTTTTTTTAAAGAGTCAATGGAATCTGAGCATCACAGTGACAGACGGAGAGCATTCCAAAGCCTCGGGGCCCACTTGGAATACTGTCTCCATGTTTTAAAGCAAGTTATTGATACCATAAGCAGCATTTGATTTGAAAATATCAAAGTCCTGATGGGACAGAGATGCTTCAAAAGGTCCAGTAAATATTTGGGAGCCTGACCATAAAGTGCACTGAAAGCTAGGTCCAAATTTTTAAAATGACTCCTGAAATGCACGGGGAGCCAATGCAGAGAGGCCAGAACAGGAGTTATGCAAACTCTTCTGTGGGTTCTAGTTAGCAGCCTTGCTGCAGCATTCTGCACAGACTGTAGGCGAGCTAGGGAAGATTTGTTCAGACCCATTAAAAGGCTGTTACAGTAATCTAACCGAGATTAAATAAAAGCATGAACATCATCTCAAGTTAAAGAAAGTTCATACTCAGTAATCCAGGTGTCAAATCTGATAACTCTCAATCAGGTCATCTGGACAGTTTCTTT
>JARVGS010000672.1:19446944-19460704 GCA_031762315.1 Hypsolebias antenori
AACACATTATTATCATCCATCTAGAGTATTATTTTATAAATTTAAGCTGTTAGGATTTTATGATTTGGTGGAATATAATTTTTTTTACTAATGTATAAAGCACATAATAACACTCTACCTTCAAATATTCAAACACTTTTTTTAAAAAGGAAAAGTTGTTATAATTTAAAGGGAACAGGCATTTTTGCTAAACCACTACACAGAACTGCTTTGAGGGGTCGTTTTACTTTAATACATGAAATTGGTATATGGAATGACTTCGAAGATGTTGTTAAAGTTGCTCAATCAATGTTTGTATTTAAAAAAATAATCAAGAATAGATTGTTGAAAAGTTATATGTAAATGTTATTCACAATCTGTATAAATCAGTTATATTATTAAGCGTTATAAATATGGTTCATGGATAAATCTTTGCTTGAATTGATTGTTTAAATCGAAATTTTGTTTTTAAAATGGGGCAGATATCATAAGAATGTTTTCTTCTTCTGCCTCCTTTCATTTTAAATTTGTTTTTCTTTACTTCTCTATATTCGTTTTGGAAATACTCTGTTTGTGTGTTTCATATTTGAAATAAATAAATTAATTAATTAATTAATTAATTAATTAATTAATTAATTAATTAATTAATTAAACTATTGGAGACAAAATTCCCAGTAAAATGAACAGTGATCCGAACAGACAGAGCAGCGGCATCTGATTTTCTGCCCTATGGACACATCTGGCTCATTTTAGCACGTTGATATGACCGTTACTGACCCTAGACCCGTGAGATCAATGAAATATAGCTGCAGCGAAACCTACTGAGTCCATCAGTGGAGATATCATGGTTTTATATCCATTTGGAGCAGACAGGGGGATCTTCTTTAATGAGTTCTGTGTATGTGGTGGGTCACTGGTTAAAGCACTGCTCTTGCAACCATATGATTATGGGTTTGAGCCCATATTCGTTCTTTTATTTGATATGATGATTATATATCCTATCATAATACTATTTTACTTTTAGATTTTTTTATTTAATTATTTATTTTTATTATTTTTTTGCTGTTTGACATAACTTTTTCTCCCATTAAACTGTGTTAATCTGGAGTATTGTTTCAAAGTTATTACTTCAAATCAAATTAGAAATCCAGTCCAGAAAGTGGTGCACCTGGATGAATGTGTAAGTTGCTGCTCTGATTTATTAGACTGGACTATTTTTCATGAGACATGACCTCGACCCATGGTAGAGAGACAAAAGCCAAAAAAAAAAAGTTAAAAATAAATAAATAAACACACACACACACACACACACACACAAAACTACAGTAAACAAAATATTAAGCAGAATATTTCCTTTTTTTAACATAAAATGTAAAACAATTTGTAAATTTTTTTGTCAGTGATTCATGAAATTAATGTTCACCCCACTTGTAATTTTGCTCAGGAACCACCACTGATCATGAGGTAATTGTTTCTTCAGGCTTTGGATTATCTACATCGTTGAAGCATCATAAACACTCTGAGTGAGTCACGTTCCTAAATAACCAAAACTAGGAGGATTGGGATTTGGGGGAATTGCCTCCCGATCAAAACAATACCACAAGTATTGGTTACTTATTTATAAATAAAGTTAAAAATGTGCAGGTATTCTAAACGAAAAAGAAACTCACATATGAGGTGGCAGCTCAAAGAAGTTAACTCCCATGTAGGTGTCCATTTGCTTTTTGCTGTAGATGTCCAACTCTTTGTACGGGTTCACCGACACCAGCAGAGTCCCGATGTAGGTCTTTGAAAGAAGACAAGGACATGAACTCGTGCTCTGCAACTCTTGCACATTTGACAATAAAAACAATTCTTCTCAATGATCTCGTGACATCAACTGATATCTATGTTTCATTCCTCTGCTTTGTATTTCGTTTTGTCCTTTATCAACAGCAATAAGTTCAGTTAATCACTTGTCAGGTCGTGACCTTCTGAGCGCTCGCTCTGCACATTTAAAGAACCAGAGCTGCTGTCTCAGCAGAAGGTGGTGTCGTGTTAGGATGAGAGGGAGTTGGAGGTCAAGGGGCGGGGGGGTGTTTGATTAGACTGAGGGTGTCCATCCAAAGTAGCACCACACAGGAAGGACACGGGAAACGACTCACGTAAATGAGATTCTCGTGGAAGCGTTTCCTCATGTTGTCCAGGAAGGCACTCTCACTCGTGTAGGCGTCCAGGAGGACAAAATCCTGGATGCCCACACGATCCCGGGCCGTCAGGGAGGCCTCCATGTTCCTCAGGATCCGGTTGCACCGCTCCTCCAGGCTCTGAGAAGGAAACAGCAACTCTTTTAGTGACATCCCACAGAAGTGAAGGTAGCACAGGTCTGATCGTCTCTGTCATGAACCACCTTTCGTTTCTTTACTTTTTGACTTTCTGGTCCTCTTTGAAGTGGTGTTGATGTAATTCCCCAGAATGTCTGGAGTATTATTTCAAAATGTGGTTGCTTTTACTTATATACTTCTAATAACTGTCCGTTTTCAGAGGAACATGTTTTTTTAAGCATAAGAAAGCCTCCGAAATCTAGATAACAACAAACTAAGACACAGTTTAGCAATTAGTTTAAGCTTGAATAAGGACTTTGTTGGAGCTTGTCCTAAATGCAAAAACTGGTATATGTTATTTAGTTGACTCTAAAAAAACATCAGATAACATATGACATATAAAATTGTATTTTATCATTTTAAGATCGTGATCCTAAAATATGCATCACCCACATATTTATTTTCCCATTTTTATTAAAGACATGACTTTCAGACTGGTCATCTCATTTAGAGCTACAGTTTTTTTTCCCTCTTGGGTTAAAAATAAAAATACACTTTTTGCACACTGAAAGCCATAACATCATTACACAGGTATTTGGCTGCTAAATGAGTGAATAAGCAGCCAAAATTTGAAACGAAGAACTTTAAAAACCTTCAGAAAGCCTGATGAACAAGACTTCATCAAGACCACTGTGTACCTTTTGGGTCCAAATTAAAAAAAAAAAAAATAAAATAACAATTGAGACATCTGTAAAGCAGGCACCTATTGTGTGTCCCAGTTTGTTTGTTTTTTTATTTTTATTTTATTTTTTTTCAAAGCTGTCAGTGCCGCAGGACACATTCACACACACATGCTATGATTTCTGGTAAAGTCTATTTCCCAAAGGGCAGCTCACGTTAGCAGCCTTGGTCACATCCTCTATGCACACGTCCGCTCTAAATCCAGCCACCACTATCTTATCTGCCGTCATGCTGTCTACAGAGCCATCACTCTTGTTCACAACAGAAGAACATTCACATGCAACACAATCTGTATTTTTTTATTTTTTTGTGGCGGTGCTAAGCAAACACTTACCGCCAACAAAGCACAGTTAAGTGGTAGTATTCAATATATAATGCATAAACACAGCTACTTAATACAGAGCTTGATGTCTTCCAGACAATAATCAGTGATCCATTTTCTTTAATTATGGTGCTATTATTGAGCCATCTGGGATCAAGTTCCAGTAGTTTGGCATTCAAGGCTGCCAAGCTGACCCGTCACCAAGTCAGAGTAACTCAAACTGACAAGCTGCTGGTCTGTTGACAGCACAAACACACAGCAAGATGTTACAGTGAGATAGGACTGAATTTAAATCATGTCATCTGGACAAGTTTCTTTTGGAGAGAAAAATTTCGTCTTTCAGCTGAAAGACGTCATCACTCTGTGGCCTGCCAACTCAGATTTGTCTTATAAATAGCACCTGCTTGATGTGTTTCAAGCCAGCCTCCCGTTTAATTCCCAGAAAGTGGTTTTAATAGTTTTTTTTTTCCCTGTTCAGGAAGTCAGAATGGGTCAGAGCCTCAGACATGTGACAGCATTGATAAGTGTGAACTAAGTGCATTGATCTTCTTTAATTGATGGTGTTCTCCAAAGCTTTGTTATCAATCTTATGAATGTTAGTCTTTCTATACAATTTATACTTTTGTCTGGGACCCTGTGTACACGAAGTAGTCCCACTACATGTACTACATGTGGTGCGAATGATGATAAAGGACCTTGAATTGACTTGATAAATCTGATGACGCGTACACCAAGTTGTTTAGGGAATCCCTTTTTTGCCTGACTGTAACTGAGAGAAATGCATCTTAAGAGTTTACGAAACAAGTTTTTTTTTTAACAATAATAAAAAATATCTCTCAAACCTTTTTGTAAATCATACACACAGCAATATAATTGTTAAAAATGCCCTAAAATTGTTAGCAGAAAAAAAATAACGAAACATAAAAGTATATTCCTACCTGGAGGGTCTTTGATGCTTGCTGCAGTATTTTTTTTTTCTGATGTGAGTCAAACTGAACATCTGGTTTTATTGAAGGGAACACGGGAAACACTGACTGATTACAGTTGCTGCTTCCTTTAATAGGAAGCCATAAATAATGTTGCGTGTTCAACAAACGCTCAAAATCTGTTTCTAAACACGTATTTGTGTGAACATTTGTTTTTGTGTTTCTAGACAGATGAAGTGAAAAAATACAGACTCCAGGCTATTTCCACTCATTTTCTAAAAAGTTTTTAATGAAATGCGTTAAGGCCAATTTTAAACCAACATCACTTTAGTTGTAATGTTGGAAAACTGCTCAGTTTATCTGTTCATTAGCAACTAATTTTTTAAAAAGTCAAACTGGCTTCAATAAACATGGAGACAGACATGCGACTCCTATCCTTAAAAAACAAATGTTTTTTTTTTCTTGAAATCTTACAGCTCTGTTCATCTAATTTACTATTCTGTGTTCTTATATTAATTTAGCACATAAGATGCTTTCGTAAATAAATAATAATATTAAAATTAAATCAGAACATGCAAAAAAAAAGGGGATTACTGTATATTGAGGATGAACTTTAGCATCACCAAAATTCTTGTTAAACTGTTTGCAATGTACCCTGATGCATGCACAATAATCATTTTAAATACTTTTTAAATAATTAGTTGCTAATGACTGGGCAAGTTTTTCGGACGAAAGACGAAACGTTTCTACTTTTTTTTTTTGTTTAAGCTTTTTTAGATGTTTGCAATGTATTTTCAAAACAATTCAATTTTTTTTTTTTTTTTTTTACATAACAAATCCAAGATGTTCAGGATCTGTTGCAGAAAATCCCGCCTGTTGTTTAACTTCATGCTTCTTTGGGCATCCAAGTTATCAAATGTCATCCAGAGCAGGAAAGAGATTCAAAGGAAATGTGACCTCAGACAAACAGATGACAGAGAAATAAAAAAAAAAAAACTGCACACTGTAACAGGAAAAACAACTTTTAAAGAGCAAATCCTAGAAAAGACCTTCACTTTCTGTCATTTGGTTTAATAGAATGATGCAGACTAGTTAAATCACAAGCAGCTAATGAAAACTAAAAAGCAACCAAGCAGTAAAATGTCTCCATATTCTCTAGGCAGCACATCTGAACAGGAAAGTCTATCTGACCTGGAGAACATCACCTGAGAGGACATCCCATTGTCCCTGTCCGTCCAGTGCAGCGGTGGATCCTGTTACGCAGCCACAAAGTGGCCGTTAGGATCCTGAAAGAGATAGCACTCCTCGTGGGCCACTGACTGACACCGCACATCACCCGGGGCAACACACGTTTAGGGGGGCTCCAGGTGTCGGGAGAAACCTGACCTTAATCTGCCTGTTCCAGGACCTCCTCTGGTGGTTCTGTTTCCATGCAGCAGCACGGTGTTTGGAGAAAAAAAAAGTGCGTCCATCCTGTATACAGGGTATCTGCACATCTTGTCTTCAGCAATAATGTCTGAGGTTCAGCTGAGGTCATGTTTTTCTTGTTCAGGCCAGTTCATGAACTTTTTCAGGGTACTGATTTTTTTTTCTTCTTTTTTGAATCACATAAATCTGACACTGAAATAATTTGAGCATAAATGGGGACTCGTGAACTCAAAGAGAAAGGCAGCAAAGAACCAAATTTAAGTAATTTGAACTAGGCCTGTCAGAATAAACAATAAATCAATTAATCGCATTATGTGCCTGGGGCACATTGGCCTTATTGTTTTCTTCTTCTTCAGATTTATATTGGCGGTTGGCAAACAACTTATGGTGTGCATTACCGCCACTGACTGGTATGGAGTGTGGGTCAGAATGCTTTAAAAAATAAAAATAAAACTTTTTACTTGTGTATGTGTTGTCTGTCCTAATCATATCCTATTGATCAGCTTTGGTTTAATGAAGAACCGTATCAAAATGTTTACACTTTTACTTCCTGACTCTTTTTGTAGTATGTTTGTGATATTAACAGTTTCTTTAACCATTCTAAAGTCCTCCATCCTGTATCTTCTTTCTCGCTCATATCTCTGACAAATTAAAATGACGTGCTCTGTTGTTTCTGTCTCTCCACAATACTGACAATTTCCTGTTTGAGTTTTTCTACAGACAGTGTGATGTTTTCTTCTGTTTGCAGTTGGGTTTGTTGTGGAACTTGATTCTCGGACTTTTCTGCTTCTCTTTTCTTTTGTCCCTGAACGCTCCTGACTGCTTCAGCGTAGCTAATATTTTTAGTCATTTTGATTTGTTGTATTTCTACCGCTCTCTTTCTCACCTCACACTTTCCAGAGTTAGCTCTAGTGTTGACCCCACACAGTTACAGCACTTTTCTTGTTTGTCTTCTCTGCATTCTTATGTCCTGTGCTCCTCTCCACATTTAGGACACCTCTGCTTGCCTTTACACACCGCTGCCATGTGTCCATACCTCTGACATTTGTAGCATCAGAGTGGTGGGTGGTTAAAAGGCCTGACCGGGAAACTCATGAATCCTATTTTTATTCTATTTGGCATTATTGTTTCGGAGAACTCTATTAAAATGGACATGCTTACTTGCGTCCAATCCTCTAACATCATGTCCTCCTCGCTATCTCCTTACCTGGTTTGCCATTCTGACCCAGTCACATACCAGCTTATGCCAACCGTCCAGTCCGAAATCCACAATTTTCCGCCCCCTTATTATTATGTCCCTTTGGACAGGTTTTAGGTTGGCTAATCAGCCTTTAATTGTTTTTTCTGCCCGCCCATAAATACGCTGGTTTCAGGGCGCTCGCTCTCTCAGACTCACTCTGTTTGTGAACTTGCGCTTTCTCCCACATTCTTGGACATCTCAGCCTCTCTCTCTTTTTGGACCTCCACGTTTGGAACTTTTTCTTGGCTGCCCTGGATTTTCTTGGGCCTTTGTTTTTTTATTTTATTTTATTTTATTTTTTTATTTTTTTTGTCCTGAGCCTGGAGCTGTGGCCTGCTTCAGCCACCACAGGTAATTTTTGTTGCCTTTTTGAATGGTTTTTGTAGTGGTTTTGGCCTGGTGGGACCGGTAGACCTGTTTTTGCTCTTCTTTTGGAATTTTTTTTTTTTTTTTTTTTTTTTTTTTTTTTGTAGCTTTAGTCTGGTATCAGCAGTGGCTTCGATGGCCCTGTATAGGGTTGGCCCACTGCTGTACCTTTTTGCTTGGTTTGGCCGGTTCACCAGGTCCACCTTTAAGTTAATACTTTAGGTTTTGGTGTTTCTGGGTGGACATGGGAATTGGAGGTTCATAATAATTTTTCTTTTTTTCAGGAGGCAGCAGCCCTTTTAATAAACTGAATGTTTGAACCTCCATATTTGTGTCCCATGTCCACTTTAATGTGTTAAGTTCTTGGTGGACGTAACAGCAAGATAAATGTAAATTATCAACCTCATTTTCATTTACCGGCTTTAGACACTGGATGGCAAAAAGCTCAACTCCGGTGCTCTTCTGACCCCTCCCGTTCGCTTAAAAATCAATTTTAACCGTCCAAAATTGTGTTTTTGGATTGATAAAAGCTGCTAAGCTGAGAAGCTAAGCTAACGGGCCGACCTCAGGGTCGTCTTGTCAAAGCTTCAAAATTCACAGTTGAAACCCGTGCCTATGTGTAAAAAATTTGAAAAAAGAAGCTGCGAACTTGTTTACTGCTTTTTTTTTTTAATCAAAAGCTTTGTGTAAAACATGCTATGCTAAAAAGCTCAAACCACACCGAGCGTCTTCCATTTTGAGAACCAAAGAGAGACAGCCCATGTCACGAGGGGCCTCCCTCCCATTTTTTTTAAAAAGAAGATACTCGCTCCCTCACCATCCATCTGCCGGTTCCATCTTATACTGCCATCTGGTGGTCTAAAAAGGTACTAAATGCAAAACAAATTAACCAACATTTCTTCTTAAATGTGACGACAATTGCAAATCATCATCAAATTTCACACAATATTATCGTTTATCGCAATAATTTCTAAGACAATTAATCGCCCAGCAAAATTTGTTATTGTGACAGGCCTAATTTGAACCGTTAAGTGCATCATTACGAACATCCATCCATTCATCCATTATATTTTACTGCTTTTTCTTACAGTCGATGGCTGCTCCAGCTGTCACTGTGTGACCCCTGGACAGGTCGGGGTCCCTCACAGTGCTTAATACAAACAGCCTGATGCCAAAACTCAATCTGCTTCCTGTTGTTAAATCCATTAAAAATACAACACACCGTTTGACACATAGACTATTAGTTTAGCACCAAGGTCTCAGGTACTGTGTGCCAAAGGTTTGCCGGATTAAATTATTTAACAAAATTATTAAAGTAGATTACTTTTAGGCCTGAAACTTCTTCTTTTGTCCACCACTTGTCCACTTACAAGGACTGGACAGAAATTCTGGAAATGTATTAATCATGGCCACTTTTCAGGTTTCGAATGAAATGTAAAAGAGTGAGTAATTTAAAACGTTAGCCCAGCACTGTAAATATCTGTGATTGACATTCAGATTGTTGCGTGGCAGATTAAAAATATAAATCCTGCATAAAATCTGAGAAAAGGGCTCTCTCAGTCTCATCATGAGTCTTGAGAAACAGAGCAGATATAGTTATGAAACAAGATAAGCAGAAGAATAAACTTAATTATGCTCAGTGCTGTAATTTACCTCTTTTATTTCCAAAGTCCTGTGTGTCATGGCTGGATCAGTCTTGTATGATGAAGGTATTTAATCCAAATTACTGAGTTTCAGTCCACAGGTGAGTAAATTTAGTAGATGAGGACTTCTTCCATGGTGAAGCCTCTTCAGGCCAGTGCTGGTGTCTCACCAATAATCTTTACTCTCCGCTGATCGGTGCTCCTTTAGTCATAAATACTGTCTCAGAGCAGGTAATCCTGGACAGGGAGGTTAAACAGGAGGATGAGAAACGTAAGGATGAAGAGTAGGGAAGAAGTGTTGTTTCCTGACGGTGCGACGTTCCCGCATTGTCGGTGAGGATGCAGGAGCGAACTACCTGGTTCTGGAAGCTCCGGGCTGCTCAAACATTTATGGAGCCCAGGCAGCAAACATTCATTCATCGGAGTGTTGAATGGTGTGTTTAAGGAAAACGGCGCGTGTGCACGTGTGTGCGTGCTGGTATGTAACACAAGGATGATGCAACTTGATCCACCCAGAGACCTGCTCGTACCCTCCTCCCCCATAAAATTACAGTACAGGTATTCGATTACTGATCTTTGATTAGGTAGGTGCTTTTCAAACTAATTACTTGTGGCTTTATTACAGCTTGAAGGACCAGGCTCATTTAGGAATTTGAAATTAAGAAATGGAAATTGTGTAAAAAGATGAACTATGTAAAACTGATATTGATTTAATCCTTAAATGTGTTGATCAATCATAGTAACAATCAGATTTACCCTTTTCTTTTTGTACTTTAATTGTAATTAACATTAAACCTGTTAATTATAGAACTAGCTGACAGAAATGAGAAATAATGGAAGTATCAGACCCGAGTCACGGTGCAACTTTAGCAGTGGAGATTGCATCTGATGCTTCCATCTTTTCCTTTTCATTTGGCTGTGACAGGCGGCGTGGTGTTGTCTTCTCGTTGTTTCTTTAAAATTTAACATTGCTTCCTGAAAGCATCAACAAAGGCATCTTACCTTACTGCCTCATGATTGGCAAAACCACACAGTGACACAAGAGAGCTCAATGGAAAGATGCTCATTAGCATGATGTAATCCATTACTTACAGATTTATAGAGTCGGTTTTCATCCTCTCCTAAACGCACACACTCAAACACACTCAAACACACACACAAAATGGCCACAAGTACAGAAAAACCTAACTTGGAACCATGTTTGAGGTACTATGATCTGAAGAAAAGGATCATTTGTGGGAGGGGGTTTGTTTCTGAATGAGTTTCTGCCTCTGGGAGAGTTAGCAAGTATTACCAGTAAGTATTTTGGGTAAGTGTGGGTAAAGTGGGAGACTGACATTCAAACTGAGGTAGAGTTAGCAGGGACATCCTGTGGCGATGAATATTTACTAATCAATAACTATCACTTGTTGTCATAAACTGTGGTTGGATGGTGGAAATGGGTCCCAATGAAGACAAAGGAGAAGCTGGCAGCGAGGTCAAATATTCTAGGAGCTCTTTAAAAAATAAAAAACAAAAAACACAACAACAACAGATCAACTTGAACTATGAATCAGTAAACTCAAGGGCAAAGCCAATAACAAAACAACAAAGGAAAGAAACACACACTGTGAGTTATCAATAAAATCAAACTCAGACCTAATGCTAATGGTTTAGAGCTGTGGGTAGTGGCCAAACAAGCAAAGTAATAAATAAAAGCACCTGAAAAAACTTTATCCAAAATTGGGTTTATTGGTGCACACAGGTGCTCAAATAAGAGAAAATACTTAATCTCATTTGTTGGGGTGGTAAGAGCATTTTGGTCTGGATGGATGGATGGATGGATGGATGGATGGATGGATGGATGGATGGATGGATGGATGGATGGATGGATGGATGGATGGACGAAATTGCAATGACTCACTAAAATACGTAAATTAAAATGTGCTTAATTTCCATTTTAAACAAATAACGGTGCCACTTCACAATAAAAGCCCCTTTATGAAGGATTTAAAATGCTTTGTAAAAAAAAAGTTATTTGTCTGTTTGTAAACACTTTTTAAAACATTAATAAAACCCTAGTAAAACACTGTTCATTCACTGAAATAAGTTCAGTATTCATCAAGCTCGGGGGCTGCCCTTTCATTCATTTCTTCATATTTTAGATTTTAAGTATCAAACATGTCAGTGCACGTCAACACTGAGCACCTGTAGACAGTTTATTTTGACATTATCGTGATCTGTGATTTAAATGTTGAACCCACGTGCAGGCAGTCGTAAGAGACTCTGACAAAAAAATAAAGAACCAATTTATTTTACCAAGAAAAAGCAACAGCTGTCAGGGCAGCAAAAACGTACATGAAGGGAGGAATGACGCGAGGAACAGAATATAACAGGCTTTCTAGCACAATCCACAGACAAAGGAAAAATACAGACGCTGAATATATAAGGACACTAATGAGACAGAAATAAACACCTGGGGTGATTAAGATCAGAGACAGGTGAGACAGGAGCTGAGCAACAAGGAGGAAAAACACTGGAAAGTGCAGGAAACACAAGGATTTAAAAAAGTACCACATAAAATCATTCAAACAAAAAAGTAAATTACATTTACCAGATTAAATTAAAAAACAGCCTTTGATCTTGCCAAATAATGAGCCTGTTTCAACGTATGAACAGTGTTTTATAAAGGCTGAATAAAATACACATTACTGCTTTACAAAGCAAGAACAAACTCATTTATAACCTAATTACAGTATGAAGCATAACTCACTCCTTTAAAAATGGGGCTTTTATTGTGAAAACATAGCTCTCACACTAAAGACAACTCTAATAAAAAATACAAAATGTGCACAAGTCGTAGAAAATGTTATCAGATAATAAACAAATTTAAACAAAAAAGCCGATAACTTCATACTCCTGAGTAAAAATAACTCATAGTGAGGGTTCACTGCGTTTATTCTTGGTATGGAAGAGTTAGATGGTCAAAAGACCTCCAGCCTCCGTTTGCCATAAATAAATATTTACAGGCTCCATTCATCCCAAACCAGTAAAGCTTATGAGTAATTCTTTGACGTCACTGACCTGTACAATGTAAAACAAATTTAATCTCTTAAAGCATGATCAATTACAAGATGGAAACTTTGATAGCTTTTTTTTTTTCTTTTCACTTTGGCATTTAGCTGTTGTCAAGTCTTACCTTTGACTCGATCTTGCTCATGTCTGTGCCAGGTTCTCTGTTGAGTCTGAGCAGCCCTGAAGCTGACCAAGCTGCAGCTGATGGTGGGATGGAGGAGCGTGTTGTACCTTCTACAGGTTTTGGATTTATGGCTGTCCGTTCAGCAGCCTCAGCGTGTCCTCTATTTTCTGCTGCGTCTACATGAGCACTCATTAGAAAGACGCTACAGAACAAAACACAGACGTTGAGGTGGAAAAAGTGTTTCATAAATATATATTTTATATTGTTTGTTTTTTCTGTTTAGTGTGCTGTGGAAAAAAATAAATCACCAGGTTGAGAAACTTATAGTTATTCTGTATTGTGCATCAACGTACAATAAAACATCTCAAACACCATCATTTGTTACAATAAATACGTGTGCATTTAAAAATGTCATTGCAGTTTTTTGTAACTGCATTTTTTTCCACCTTTCTTGAAATTATATTCAGTTTATGGTTTTGTCAGAGATAGCGCAAACATGGACTGAGGTTGGGCAAAGCTGCAAAAGGTCCACAGAAGTGCTACAAAATACTTATACTGTACTGTATTTTTCAGACTATAAGTCGCATTAAGCGAAACAAAGCATTCAGATAAGTCAAACTTTATTTAACTCGTTCACAATAACCACAAAAAATCAGTTCAAGGTCAGTAAGCACAACCAGAATTAAAACATAGGCACATCGGATTATAAGGCTCACTCTTGATTTTTGAGAAAATTAAAGAATTTTAAGTGCGCCTTATAGTCGGAAAAATATGGTAATTGTATTTCTTCTTAAGAAGCGAGATACTTGCATTACTGTATTCCATAATAATTAACATCTGAAGTGCATTTGACAACAGCAACTCTTCGCAGGCTGCAGCAGGATTAGAGCGCAGCCTGTTGACAGCAGCAGGTTGTAACAGAGGCGCGCCCACAGAAATACAGCTGGTAAACAGTAAATATAGGACAGGTGGTACCAGATGTGTGGTCATAACGAACCTCTATCAACAGTAATTTTTCTAACATACATCTACATAGAAAATCACAATTTCAACATGCTGGAATTAACAGCAAATATTATTTTTCACTTTTTAATAATTGTCTTGTTTTATATATTTATGCTCTTTCTTAGTTGCTAGAAAAGCATTTGCTAGTTATTACTGAGAAAGATGCTAGTTGCAGTCAGAAAACTTGTTTCAGTAAAAGCAGAAAATGTGTTTGGCATTTTGAGGCTACATGTTTAGTTCTGGTACAAACCCACTGGTTGTAGTTCTGCATCCTGTAAAGTGGATGAAAACATAAACGATAAAACACATTTCTCATTCAGAGAAAGTACGTTTATTTATCCATACTGTGATCTGCGCAAGAAAATGAAGCATTTTGAATGGTTAGAAAGAAGTATGTTCAGTTTTTAACCTTTTCAGTTTGGCTTTTAACCATTTAGACTCCTGAAAACAGAAACCAGAGACTAAAGTAACTAATTATCAGTATTTATTTTTATTTTTTTATACAGTACATAGATTAGTCAGAGTTAGACTATCCCTAGTTCAAACAGAGCTTGTTCATTACACCAAATATATCTGTGGGGACGTGTTTTAGTTTGGGGGGGGGGGGGGGGGGTGGTGGTGTAGGCCCC
>JARVGS010000672.1:19484816-19496387 GCA_031762315.1 Hypsolebias antenori
TTCTGCTACTATAGCTAAACATGGGGTGGAACATTGTATCACTACAGTTGGTTCACCGGTTTTTGCACGAGCACGCCGCCTAGATACCACTAAGTTAGCAATAGCCAAGGAGGAGTTTGTTAACATGGAGCGTCTTGGCATTGTGAGATGTTCCAAAAGTCCATGGGCATCCCCGTTGCACATGGTGCCAAAGGCCGATGGGGGTTGGTGACCCTGTGGGGATTTTCGGCGCCTTAACAATGCAACTGGTAATGACAGGTACCCAGTCCTTCACATTCAAGATTTTTCTGCCCGCCTGGCAGGGGCAACTGTTTTTTTCCAAGGTAGATTTGGTGCGGGGCTACCATCATGTTCCTGTGCATCCCTTAGATGTACAAAGTACCAAAAACCACAGTTATCACACCTTTTGGTCTTTTTTTGGTTTTTACGGATGCCCTTCGGCCTTAAAGGCGCAGCACAGATGTTCCAGAGACGTATGGATTCGGTCCTGCAGGGTGTGCCGTTTTTGTTTGTCTATTTGGATGATATATTGGTGGCTAGTACTTCGGTGGCAGAACACATGGTACACCTTTGCCAGCTATTTGTTCGGCTCAGTGAGTATGGCCTGATCGCTAACCCCGCTAAATGCCAGTTTGGTCTGCCTGCTGTTGAGTTCCTGGGACTCAGAGTGTCTGCTCAAGGGGTGGTTCCCCTACCTGCCAAGGTTGAAGCTGTTAGTTTTTGTGCGCCCTCCCTCAGTGAAGCCCCTGCAGGAGTTATTGGGGATGGTGAACTTTTATAACCGTTTCATCCCACGGGCAGCTCAACTTATGCACCCCTTGTATGAAGCACTTATGCCCCATTTGCACTGCCTCTACTCAGCCCCAACTATGGGAACTAAATTCTGACATCTCTCAGCTGACTGATGTGGAGAGTCTGATTTTTTTTTTTTTTTTTCTTAATGTCTGTGTGGGAAAATAAAACAATGACTGGTTTGGTGAAGTGTTTGGGTAAAATACCAAACTTTCTTTTATTGTTGTTAGAAATATGGAGACCTCAGTGTGCTTGTTTTTGTCTTTCAGCCTCAGTGAAAGCTTCTTCATGGTCAAAGGAGCCGCCCTCTTCCTGCAGCAGGGCGGCAACGCACAAGGACCGAAGACTCCCACACACCACAAACATGCAGGTACACACGCACACACACACACAAGCTTTTCTACTTGGGAACTGTGGTTTTGGACCCCAGTTTCCAAGATGTCCCCAAATGTCTGGTATGTAAATTGGTCCATGTCACCAAATATAACATAAACAAAAACACACATAAAAGTTAAGTTGTATTTACTGCAGGTTTTCTCTGATCATAAAGTTTATGTGACTGACAAAATGGTTATTTATGAATTTAACTACAATGTTGACAAAATAAAGAAAAAAAAATGCTAATTTTAGTGTCTGTTTTATTTGCCTGCCTAAACAGTTTGTCAGCATCAAGCTGTCAGTCAGAAATCTTTGTGCTCTGTTTTTTTTTTTTGTCTAGTTTTTGTCTTTTAAGATTATTTTTTGTTGAATCTTTAATGGTTTTAGTATTCAAAAACACACAAAAAAGTCTGTAGATGACTCAGAGGACTCATTTTAGCTAAACTGGATTGTTTTTGTTCAACGTCAAGAGGGGAAATGTGATGTTTGTTTGTTTGTTAGGTTGGGTGGTTTGACTTTACCAAAAAAGCAAATCAGCAATGAGCACACAGGAGAATTAATTAGATGCCAAGGTTGTCACTAATTTGTTTTAAAGACACAAAAAAAAAACACTTTTTTTGTGCTTTTCTCACACCTTGGCAAACAAGTCTCCTCTGTGATGAAGCTGTTTGATTACGGAGTCCAACATTTGACATTTTGGTTCACATTAGTCACACAATAGTTAATAAAATACCTCTTTAACTTCACCAGATCAACCTACAGTTCTACAATTTTGTTGTGAATCACAGTTCATTTAACTCAGCCAGTCATCTAACCTGTGTCTATGTTTCATTTGCAGGTGATTTACCTCAACACCTGCAGGTCATGTTTAAAGCCCTCCGGTCTGAAGATTGCATCAAGCTGGTCAGTTTTAATTGTTCTTCTGGTAAAAAATGTATTTTTTCCATTAGAGCTGACAGTCATGAGATGATGCTTCGTTATGTGAATAACTGGCTAGCACCAGTTAAAGTATAAATTTACTGATTGTTTAATATTCCACTCTGGACATCTTATGATGAAGAGGGATTGATTATCTTGAGCGTGTTTTAGAACATATGAATAAAGTTTTAGGCCTTTGAAACACAAATTTCTGTAAATAATTCCTTCAAGCTGCTGCCTTTTCCTCCAAACTGTGACACTTATTTATTTATTTATTTATTTTTGTGGACTAAAACACGCCCGCTAAGGGGTTTGGAAAAATCGTTTTTAATTGTACGTATTTGACAACTATTTTTGATGCTTTAATGTAAGAAAAAAAAAAAGTTGCTCACTAATAAGCAGTAAGTTGGTACCACTTATCTTTCCATCCTTTGCACTAATATGTGCATTCAGAACATTAGGAGTCCTGACAGGAGAGAATTTATTCTGTTTTAAAATCTGTCCCCATTGTAAAACGTGGGCGATAATGTAAAAACCTATGTGATATTCATTCATTCTATGAATGTCGGTGTCTTTTGTCTCATATTAGTTCACTGTACAACCTGATGAACTGGTCCAATTAGATGATTGCTTTCATTTTTATTTACTAAAAGTTTATATTGTGTGACCATTTCACATTAAATCTGTGTGGACTTCAGAAATCAGATGTGTTTTAATATGCAGATTAGTGCGTCAAAAATGAAATGGGCGTAATTTGAATTTAATGTTGGACTTTTGAAATAAAAAATAGTTTTTAGGTAAGGGAGGCACCATAATGCACATAAATTCTCCTAATTAGCATGTTTTTACTCTAAAACACATCAAGATGAAACCCTTAAAACAACTGAGTTTTTTGTGAGCTCGTCTGTTTTTTTTTCATGTAGTTCCATACACAATATCCTAAAAGCAATAATTCATGCATCACGTGGTGTTTTTTTTTTTTTTTTTTTTCTAACTGCTTTTGTTTCCCAGGCTGTACGGTTAGAAAGTGTCCGGTCGGACCGGGTGCGCTACATGGTTGTTATCTACACCAACGGCCATCAAGGCACAGAGGAAGACATTGTTCTGGGAATGGATTTTGCAGACAAGGACAGGTATAATATCTGCAGCAATGCGTTCTGTATACTTTCAGTCAAATGTTTTTTTATTTGCTGATATAATTTTCGTCCCATCTCTAGTAAAAACTGCTCCGTTGGAATGGTCCTGCCTCTGTGGAGCGATACCGACATACATTTAGATGGAGATGGGTGAGTTTCAGTCACGCTGCATTAAAAACATTGTTATTAAAAGAGAAATTAGTTTGTTCTGGTTGCCATGTGGGCTTTGCTGCCCTCTAGTGAGAGTTCTATGAATTACACACTTATCTCCAGAGAACAGTTTTTGCTGACCTTGTCAGTATGCTGGAGGAATGTTCCACCGTTCTGTGTCATGAATAGTCCCACGACCGAGCCTCATCTAGTGGCTCATCTACTCATCACCCACCGTCTTCATCTGTACTCAAACTGATCCTCCTCTTCCTCACCAGAGGCTTCAGTGTGAACACAGCAGGGCGGTCTCATGTCTTCAAGCCTGTGTCTGTGCAGGCCATGTGGTAAGTTGGTTTTTATGTTGGAGGTGTGGTCTCATGGAAATTGTTCATATACGTCTACAACTGATCAGCTTTTGGTGTCAACTCAATGCAAGATGGCCGCCGCAGCCTGCTGACCTTTAAAAAACACAGAAAGGACTAAAAATCAGTCATTTATACAGATACTGAGCTAAAATTTAGTCTGGTAGCAAGGTGCATCCCCCAGCATTGGTTCCGAGTACTAGATCCTGCAAGATCTTTGTGTACAATTTGCCAATAATGATTTGCTTTCAACATTTTTTTTTATTTTTCTAGCAAAATATCTCATAAACCTCGTGTCAGATTTTAATAAAACTACTAGAAGATAATTAGTGAATGTACCTCTACAACCGAATAGAGTTGGGAAATAAATCCAGTTCAACATGGCTGCTACAGCTAATTGAAATCAGTCAACACAAAAACAGATATTATGATCAATTTTACAAAGCAAACATTTGATGTGCTAAGCTGAAAGGCATTCACCTCTTGCAATATTGCATGAGATTGTGCAAAAGGTTATTTTGTTATAAGATGATTTTAGTTTAAAACAAGCATAAAGGGTGACATGTGGTCTGCATTGTTTCAAGGTGTGCACTTTTTCTGAGATTCTGCTCTTCTACGCCCACAAAGACGTTTATTCTACAGTTTAGGGCACCGTCCATGAACAGCTGATGACCGTGTTGGCTCCAAAACCTCAGGAAAAGGACAACAAAGACTTGTCTAATAATGATTGTTTCCTAAACAAATAAAATATGTACAGTATATGGTAATTTTATGTTGTTTCAATCCTAAACATTTTATTTTTGCACTCAGCAACATGAGAGTTTGTATTTGTGTTTTGAAATTCTGTTCAGCTTTATTTCTGCAACACTGGTTATAAATCAAATGTCTTTGCTACTAAACTTTGTGACGTAAACAATCCATGTGTACAAATTCAACAATGAGCCAGCAACAGGTTTTTATAGTAATTATTATTTCGACCTTATAGACTTCCAACAAATTACAGGAGGAATATACAACACAGAGACCTAACTATCCAAATCTTTTGTGAGAGTTTGCTCGATGTGGCAACCTAAACAGAATGAAGCAGCCAATAAAATAGTTATGACCCTAAAGGCTTAAGACACTGTTTAACATTTTAAAAGTTTGACCCTTATCATTTTATTGAGAATAACAACTACTGATTTATTCTAGGAGCATGAACTGATAAACCTCAAACAAACACTATCCTGATGCATGCTTAATGATAAAGGTAGAAAAAAAATCTAAAAAAAGTTACGTCAGTTCCTCTGGACGGGTTCAAAAAAAAATTGTAGAAACATTTTGTCTTTCATCAGACTAAAGTCTTTTGGATAAAAGACAAAAACATTTACAATTTTTTGTTTTTTGATTCAGAGGGCCTGACTTGACATTTTTAGATCAGCCGAACAGTGTTCGCAGAGTGTAGATGCCACCTGCTGGTCAGTTGTTAAATGACAAGAAAGTTTCCCTAAAAACTTTTTTTTTTTGTATCCAGTATAATTTACTGTCCTACATCCACCTCTTGTTTGTGCAGCCGCTTCAAGACCTCACTGTATTTCCTCAGGTCTGCCCTGCAGGTCCTCCATAAGGCGTGCGAGGTGTCACGCCGCTACAACTACTTCCCAGGGGGCATTGCTCTCACGTGGATGGCGTTCTACGAGAGCTGCATCACCTCGGAGCAAAGCTTCGTCAATGAGTGGAATGCAATGACCGACCTGGAGACCACCCGCTCCGATTCCCCCAACATGTTCGTCGACCGGTGAGATCCCAGGAGCGTCATTTATGACTTTCTTTCATCAGTGGAAACTTTTGTGTGTAAATATTTCCTCTCTTTTTACAGGCCGACTGAACGAGAACGAACCGAGTGTCTCATTAAAGGGAAACTTCGACACATCATGATGTTCCAAGACCTGGAGAACATCACCTCGAAGGAGGTGTGTGCCACGTCACGGCCTCAACGGCTCGCGTGATTGGTCGAGAACGCTCCATGATCTAATCTTAGGGAAAGATGCACAAAAAAGACTGGAGACCTGTAATGTTAGGAGTAAACGAGTGCAAGTTAGCATTTTATTCAGAAGTGCTGAGAAAGAATGATGTCTGTTAGCTTAATAAAGGAGAATGATGATTTTTTTATTTTGTGAAAGTTTGAGCTACAGTTCAATTCTTCTACCTCAGATCCGTAACGAGCTGGAGCAGCACATGAGCTGCAACCTGAAAGAATATAAAGAGTTCATCGACAACGAGATGTTTCTGATCCTGGGTCAGATGGATAAAGCCACGCTCATCTTTGACCATGTTTACTTGGTGAGTTGGTTTGATCTGAAATATTTTTCCCATGCAGCTGAATTAAATTGTAGCAGAAAAGAAGAAAACTCTGTTTTACCTCCTATCTAATAATAAAACATAGCAGCTCCAATTGTGAGGTCATAGTTCTCTCTTTCAACTCCAACAATATCTTAAATTCAATTATTCATTTAAATATGTCTAAAGAAATGTTGGATGCCTTTTATATTTTTTAATGCTCTTTACTCAAAGCACTTTTATTTTCCCTCTCACATGCAACAAATATGATTAGCAGTTTTTCCTTTCATTGAAATGAGCACCATCCCCTCACTGCAAGGTTTGAACCTGCAGGCCAGCTTGGATTTTATTTGTCTATTTGCATCATTGTGTCTTTGCCTTTTGTCTAATCTGAGTTAAAATAAATGTCACCCGTTGTCCCACAACTTTAGAATAAAGCAGGGTTAAAATAATTAAAAAAAAAAAATTTTTAAATAAGTTTCTGCTTTATTTTCCCTACAGGGCTCTGAGTGGAACGCCTCCAACCTTGAAGAACTACATGACTGCGGGTCAGATGTTTTCCTCTTTTATTATAAAACCTCACGTTTCAGTGTTTGACAGTAACTAATAAGTCTAAAGTACGTTTGCGTTTGAATGGTGCATCATGATACATTTACTGCTAGGCCTGTCACGATAAACAGTAAATCAATTAATCGCATGTTAAATGAAAATCATTGACCTCTTTTTCATTTATCGGCTTTATCGTTTCTTCATGTCTCTCTCTTTCTGCTGAAGACACTGGATGACAAAAAGCTCAACTCCGGTGCTCTTCACTGACCCCTCACTTTCTGTGTTCTCTTTAAAATCCATTTTAACGATCCAAAATCGTGTTTTTGGATAGTTAAAAGCAGCTAAGCTACGCGCTAAACTAACAGGCCGACCTCGGGGGAAAAAACCTCCGTCTTGTCGAAGCTCCAAAATTCACGGTTGAAACCCGTGCCATCGTGTAAAAAGTTTTTCTCTGCGAAAAGAAGCTGAGAACTTGTTTACTGATTTTTTTTTTTTTTTTTTTGTATTATTAAAAGGTTTATGTGAAAAATGCTATGCTAAAGAGTAGGGACGCACAATACAGGTAGTCCTCGACTTACGATGGAGATCCTTTCTCACGCGGCGTCATAAACCGAATTTGACGTAAGTCAGAACGTACGTAAATACATATGACGTACCTGTTTTACCAAGCGCGTAAACTGATTTTTGACATAAGTCCATGGCTGCGTTATGACGTTTAATGATGTTAAACCATCGTAAAACCGACATAACCGCATAACGTGAATAAGGGAGATGTGTCGTAACCTCAAAATGGCGTAACCCGAGACCGTCGTAACCCGAGGACTACCTGTATATGCATTTTAAACCCCAAACATGTGCAATATTCTAAACAATGTTTCTCAACTCTATCGCTCTATAAGAGCACAGGATGTCATGATTTCAGCTCTCTGCCTCCGCTGCTCTCAGCCACCTGCAAGCACTCTTGGCCACACCCACTGCTCTGTTCAGCATGGAGATCAGCTGATCAGCTGCAGCAGGAAGCTTATCCTGCAGTATGGGCTGCACAAATGTGCAGCAGGTGCTAAATCATTTAAAATAATTAATTTTAAATAAAAATTCCATGCCGACCGTGTGGCTCATCCATCAATCAGCCACTTGTGTGTCATGTCCGATCTTGTTTTGAAAATCCGCGATAGAGCGAGTCCGCGATAAACGAACCACGAAATAGCGAGGGACTACTGTACAATAATTGTAAACGTCATTAAATATCAAAGTGAGCACTTTCAGTCTCTACTACAAGCTTTCACTTTGTTAGAGATCAAAACAGAAACTAGAGAGTAATAATAAAACCTGTCTGTCATAAGATACTTGAATAGAAATGGTTACAGTAAATAAAATAGAAACATCACTTCAAAAACTGTTGTAGTTTTTCAAGGAGCTACAGCTACACTGCAGTGCCAAACACTATCATTAAAACAAGAAAAGGGAAGAATGAAGTCATTTAAATGAACGTTATTGTTCCCGAATTGCTTTAACTAGAAGCTGGAAACACTAAAAAATGGTTTATGAACTCAGTTATTTCAATAACTGACCAAGGGACTGTGAAGAGCTCTCCTTAGGAGCTTTATCCCAAAATTACAGCAGTAGCACTCAGTTTGTAGCAATCTAATATTCACAGTTTCCCACGTGGAAAATATTTAATTTGTCAACTAGAACACTGATTGAATGTGTGTCTGTGTGTAACAGTGTTTTGTGAAAATGTTTGAATATGACCAGTGTTTCACTAATAATAAAGATCCATGAACTCATTTTTACAGATAAGATCTCTTTTGGGGGGGGAGGGGGGACAAATTAGTTAAAACTGTCCCATTACTTCCACTTGAACACCTGCTTCTTGAAGCTATAGAAGTCTCAGCCTCTGATCAGGAGTGATTTATTAGATTAGATTAGATTAAAGTTTGTCATTACACATGTACAAGACAAGGAATAACAGTTTGTCATCTAACCAGTATACAGCAAGTGCACAATATACATTATTTTATTATTATACTATGCACATGATGTACAGATATGTGGCCAGGGTAGATAATCTATGAATGTGCTAAATACACACTATACTGATTGGTGTGCTACCGATCTATAGACAGATTAAAGTATATAAATTTACAAGATGGCTGGATGAGTGCATCTTGAATTTTGTACAGTATAATTTAAAGACTTAGTATACATGCATGTACAATGTGAATACTGTACTACACTTTATAATCAAGTGGAGAGATGGGTGGAGGAGTAACAGGTGAGTGAGTTCAATAAGTAGACAGCTCTGAGGAAATAACTGCTCTTTAGTCTGCTGGTTTTGGTCCGGAGGCTCCTGAAGCGCCTGCTGGAGGGCACGTGGGCAAATAGTTTACGGGCAGGCTGAGAGGAGTCCTTGTGGATGCTGCGAGCTCGGTGCAGACTGTTTCCTCTGGACGTCTGCTGGAAGCAGAGACCACACGATGCACTGGGCTGTCTCCCCCACCAGCAGTGTCATAACTTCATTAACTGTACTGAAAGAGTAATTACAATGAATGTTATTCAAGTTTTTCACATGCATTTTCCATTATAAGCAAGTGTCTGGGAGTGCATGGCTTTTATGCACAATTTCAACTTTCCTAAATGCAGTCTATTTCTGTGCAGCAGACAGCCTGACCACAGTGAATTTAGTTAGAGGAGCCAAACGTGCGTCCCAGTGGGTTTCCACTGGGGCTGCCTTTGTTGACTTTGCCTGAGATGCTGGGGGAAAGCTGGGAAAGGAAGAGAGAACAGTCGACTGGTGTTGAAATAGAGGCTGTGAGAAGGCACAGATAAATTCTGAGTCTGCCTTTCTAGACTCTGGGGATGGTTTGAGTCCCAGTCTGAACTGGCCATGGATGATTGATGTCGTAGAGTCAGTAAAACTCAAAAAATGGCAACATTTCTTAAATGACTGCTCCATCAAAATAGCTTCAAAGTCTAGATATATGGGGAAAAGTTCTCACAAAAGTTAATTGAACAGATAAAATTATGGTAATTTAAATTATTCTCCTATAATTTTTGTACCATGTTCTCCATCTTTCTTAACCCCTCAGCCACGGCCGCAACCTTTTCACGTTTCAGACGAGGAGAGTGTAGGGAAGAGGAGACAGAAAACCTACATGAGAGTCTGAAGTAGAGCTTGAAGTAAAGGGAAGACAATGAGAAAGAATGCATGAACCCAGACAACCTTTGTGCCCGCTGTGCTTAGCCAGGTGAATATTGCATTGGACAGTGCACAGTGATTAATGTCAGGCCATGTTAGGTGCTTGCTCAGGTGACTGCACTGTAGTTTTATACACATCCTATCACTTTTAACAAGTCGGAGCTATTGAAAATACAGCAGGGTTACTTTAGAGCAACCTCTCTGGGGACAATTAGTCCTGGGAACAGCCAGTTTTCTTACACGGCTCTGCTGGAGCTGAGGCTGTTGCACGCTGAGACAGGATAAAACAGTAGAGGCGAGAAAAGCGAAGTCTGAAAATATTACGTTCTGTCTGATACGGCTGTGTGGAGGACGAGCTCTGTTTCTGAGCAGCAGTTAATTTTGCTTGATGTTGCCGCGCTGTGTTTTCACTATGGTCATTATATTTTACACTGAGGAGGCAGATGTTAGCCGTAATAAATTTGTCAGGACATAAATTTCCTGCACAGCTTACTTGTTCCTTGTGATTACTTTTTTTTAAATGTAATTTATTAAAGTGGGACTTCCCAGGCTCCACCATATTCCTGTTTTGCACCTACTGGGGAATCTGTAGCTATAGCAACACATATATTACTCCTGGTAGATGTTTAACTAGAGCAGACAATAGGGAGAGACACTTTATTACACCTTGTGCTTTATGATTTACTGTATCTCTGGGCTTTATATTACACTGATGTTTTGTGAGCAGTTTTAGAAATGTGCCCTTCAGGAAATCTCAAGCGATAATTTCTGCAGATAAAAGCTTCCTACAAAGAAGCAAACTGTAATTTTATCTGCAAGTCACAGGAGGTTAGATTTGTTGTAAAACCGCTTTAATCAAAGGATTCTCACACAGATTGTAAATATTTAAAGGAAAGAAAACACAACCAGTAAGATATGAAGCCAGCTGTGCGTGTGCATGCGTCTCTCAGTTTTAACAAAAAAGCTACTCTCTTAATCTACGACTGAAGTGACACAGGAAGCGCTCAGTTCTTTGAACCTGAACAGTCTTTAACAGACTCTGAACTCCCGGCGGAGCCGAGAACAAAGTGTTGGAAATGAGGTCGCTCAGTACAGAAACGGCTTGTAGCGCCTTTTATCTAATGACGTGTCAAAGTGGGACGATAGGAAAGGTGAATGAAATCATTTCATGTAATAGTTTTTTTTTTTCCATATGCTGAGTTTACATGTTAATACATGTGTAACATGTGAATTTGTTAAACAGTTGTTTTTAGCTCTGCTGCGTTTTACCTATTCTTCATTCATAATTGAAAAGTTGTGAACGAGTTGGATTTTTTAAAAATTATTTCTTCAAAAGTATACAGTGCTCGCACGGCTGAAAATATGTGGATTATTTTTTCTATTACTCTAGTGAGTAAATTATGCTCAGTGTGGTTACCACCTAAAAAAATAAGTACCTTTTCCCTATCTGCTTCAAATTCAAGTCAGTTTTATTGTCATTCTCATCACGCATGGTACAAGAGGTGGAACAAAATTGTGTACTCAAGGTCCCAGCTACATCCAACAACAGCAAAAATATAAAGTGTAAATAGAAACACTATATAAAGATCTAAGATATAAACTGATATATGCCAAATGGCACGTCAAAATACATTTGTATCGAAGATATGCTAAACACTAATAACGTAATACAATACGGTGCATCAACACCTCCATTTACACCTCTAGATGCAGGAAGAGAGCCACCTGCATCATGAAGGACCCCACTCACCCAGCACACACACTTTTT
>JARVGS010000672.1:19500040-19513810 GCA_031762315.1 Hypsolebias antenori
CTCAGATCCTTCAATCAAGAATGGTACATCAATTGATTTATTTTTATTGCTAAATATCATGTAACTAGTTTTATCCAAATTCAACGTTGATTTATTAACCTCAAACCAAGTCTGAATTTTTTTCAAGTTCTGTCATCATTAATTTTAAAGTCTGTTCAGTATTGTTACCACAACCAAAAGTATGTTTTGGTTGTGGTAACAACCAAGAAAATGAAGCAGTGGATTGAAGTGTGGTTTTACTGCTAACCCTGTTCTGTCTGCTCTGGATCTTTGCAGGACAGCGCCAGCACAGGAAACCCTTTAAAAGTGAAGCCTTCCTACCAGTCCTGTAAAGACTGCATGCGTCTGCCACAAGGGCGGCGCTGCGACCGTCCTGCAGGGGGCCGCTCCCACCGCCTTAACCCCGCCCGCCACTGTTCCGTCCCCTCCATTTGCATAGACCCTCCTGGGACGCATTTCCCCTCCACCCCAATGTTCCACTCCCTGTCCACCACTGCAGTCCTCCAAGCCAACCTGGTCCAGCCGTGCACCACGTGCACCCTCGGTGACACTGCTCCTCAGAACAACCACCAAAAACTTTTCTCGCCCATGAACTGTGAGGAGTCGCCTCCTGACGACGGCTCGGCGCAAGCGGAGGACATGGACGAGCCGCAGGAAGTAGCGTCAGGTACTGAGGCCGTCGGTGTGACGGGTGCAGAGGGGTTGAGTTTTGGCGTTGCAGGAGAACAGGCTGTGACTCAAATACAAATGCCCCGACTTGGGATTAAATTTGGCGTTGAACTGAAGCTGCCGAGCCTGGCCATGGAGAGCCAGCTTCCTGTAGGGCCTCTGCCTTAATTCAGAACCTCTCGTGTGGACCCGACGAAGGAGCTGACGTCGCACTGCCTCACGGACTCCGACGGCTGAAGAACGCTAGACGACCCCCGCTGTGATGACCTCTACTGTAACATCTTTCTTCGTTGCTTCATTTTAACCATTTGCAGCAGTTTCCTGCACATTTACAGAGAGCGGCCCGCGGCATCTGGCATCAAGATCCAGATGAGGCTGGTCCTTGTCACCTGCTGATAAAGGCTCCCACCACACATGCAGGTTCACGCACACTTCCTTCAGCGGCGTTGCTGCCGTCTTACCTTGAACAGGCAGGTTTGATGAGATTGTGGTAGTTTGTTAAATCTGGTACAGTACTTTCATTTTGAACCCGTCTGAAGTCGCTGCATGCTGCTTGTTTCCACTAGACCTCTGCAGCAGTATTCACAGAGGCGTTCAGTAAATATTAACAGCTCAGCTCACTGCATATCCACTTATCAACACGTCTAAAGCACTTTGAGTTATCCTTGCACCAGCTTTTGCATCATTATAGGACATTTTGTGTGAACGCATCATTCATGGAAAGTTCATGAACATCTCTTTGGCAGGAGTCATAATTTATCCTTCAAGCTTTTTAGGCTGTTTTGGTCCAAACTGGTTTAGTCCTGTGGCTGTTTCACCCTGATCTCCTTCTTTAGAGTAAATAAAAGCTTCTACTTGGTGCTCAGATTAGCTCCTGAGAGAGCAGGATCACACCAAGCACATGCTTAACAAATGTCAGCCATCTTTAGTTTTAAGTGTTCACTTGGAAGAATCAACTATCAATCAAAAGGTACAATTCTCAGTCAAAATTTCTTTTTTTATAAAATTAGTCACCTAACAAAACAATGGAAGATATGTTCCTATAGTCAAACAAACAATTAAAAAAAAATCTAAATTAAACTCATGATGGAATCATTTTGAATGTAACCAAAGCTGTATTTTGTTACTTCGTCATATTTTTGGACTCATTTTACATTTATTTGTTTTTTCTTCCCTCAGAGGCCCGCTGGTGTAAATGTGATTATTTACTGTTCAGTGAACTGCATTAAAATTTAAGTAAATGTAATTTAAAATATTCCCCATTTCCTTTATGGGAGTTCCTTTTTGTATTGAGCACAATAAAGTCGACCTTTTATCCAACAACTGAGTAGTTTAGGACGCAGGTTTTGACTTTTCGACAATCACAATATCTTATTACATTCAAAGATCCAGCTGTTTTTTTTTATCCGAGCCACATGTGTGTTCTCTGCACATCTGTATATTAATTTATGATGTGTTCCTGTTGTTTAAGGCACGCTGGGTGTGCTGCTGCCGACTGAAGCCTGTATGCGTGCAGGATAAGCACCTGGGAATTACTTAACTGCGTTCTGAGCTCTTCAGGTAGAAAACTGTGAATGCCAGTTATTTTTCCTTCTTTAATTATTATTTTCCAGCGGATAAAACAGTGCATCCTCTAATCCTTTCCCTCCCTAAACACAATCTGAAAGAGCTGCTCTTTTAATTGTTTAATTTTATTTTGAGCCATGTTTAAGGGGTTAAAGATTATTAAAGACAGAATAGTGAAAAACTTAAGTTTACAGAAAGGTTTATTTTGGTAATGAATATTTAGTTTTTCAGAGGTATAATTTACAAAAAGATTGATATCACTTTAGCTGGTTGGTTGGAAAGACTTTTTTTCCTACTACAACTAGGGATGCACGATATTATCGACATGTATCGGACGATATCAGTGATAAAGTTAAATATCGGCCATTCCATCAGAATAACTCATCGGTATGAAAGGTGCTGTTTACTTTATACAGTATATATATAATATAAGGTGCTGTTTTTGTATGACAACCCAGTGACAAGGATGTCTGCAGTGCCAGCACGTTATGATGTCACGCGCGCCGTTGAGTTTAGATTTGTCAAAATTTACAAATTTGCACTGTTCGAGTGTTGTCATTCGGTTAAAGACAGTAAATGCTTTGGTAGCAGGCCATTCTGATAAAGGCCATGCAGAATAATGTTGTATTTTAATACCACAGCAGAGAAAGCTGTATAGTCTCTGTAAACAGGTCTAGGGAAAAAGTATTGGTATCGGTTATCGAACAAATAAGTTTTATCGTATTGTCATATCGGATATCGTCCAAAAATCCAATATCGTGCATCCCTAATTACAACACATCTCATAGATTTAGCGACACCTTGTTGAGTTGCAAATTGTAACCAAATGTCCAAATTTAAATTTCAAAATCTCCCCTGAAAAAAAAAACAAAAATTCTTCCGATTTTATTTGTGAAGAAAATAAAATGGGAGAAATTGTGAAAAGTCTAAGAGTCAGTGTTTGACTTTTTTTTCCTTTGACTTCTATAGAAACTGCAAACTGTATGTAAGATAACTGCTCCAGCTTTTTGAAAGCATTATTTTTTTAGTTGTTTTTTTATGATTCATTAGTTTAATCTGTAATTACCTGGAACCTGGTTAATCTGGCTAATTAGCATCTGCATTGATGTTTTTTTTTTTTTCAAATGTTGAAAAAGGCTCACGGCTTAAAAAAGTATTGATTCAGAAAAATGGCTGCAATATTAGCGTTGTGATTGTATTTTTTTTTTCTGAAGGTATTTGCTTATTCAATAGAACTGTGAAACTTTAGATTTAAAAACAAAATAATGTCCCAAAAACTGCTTGAAGACGAGAGAGATGTGGTTTGTGTCAAATCCGGTACCGATGTGTTCATAACTCTAGACTTTGTCTTGTTATTACTTTTGTTGTATTATATTATTTATTAGATGTTTTCTTTAAACTTTAGTTTTTGTTTACTTTCTTTTGCTGGTTTTGGTTTAAAAAGACTTTTCTCAACATTAATGCAATAGTTCAAATCATTTTAGGTGGGGTTCTGTGAGAACACTCAGCAGTTAATATCTTACCTGTTGTAGATAGCTCTTTGTGTGACCTCAGTTTGAAAAAGTAGATTTTAATCCAGACTGATGAGCTAAAGAATAAAGTGGGCCGGGGGGTGGGGGCGCAAATTAATCGCTGGCATCTTAAAACGGTGCTAACTTGTTTCATGGCGGTTCATGCAAACGCTATTTTATAAACCTTTCCTACCATTAATAACACATGGCATATTTATGTATGGTGTTTGCAAACACAAGCAGCAGCAGCTAGCTGTAGCACTTCCAGCAGTATTAGCATCATATATGTTCCTGAATAAGCTTGAAATTTAGAAATTAAAGTTGGTGTAAAAGTTTATAAAATATTAGCAACTGGATGAACCACTTTGAACTTTTTTCAGATGGTGATGTAAGAGTTTTAGCTCTGCTCAGACCAGCTGTTAGCTCAGCGTTCCAGTCAGAGTTTAACTCGCTGTATCCAAACTGAGGCCGCTCACAGAGCTATCTACGACAGGTAAGACGTTAATTGTTTATAACTTTTGTTGCAGAATCCCACCTTAAAAGATGTGTCTTTAAGCACCGTAGATAAATAAAAACAGGTCAACCTCGAGATGATGCTGGAAAAATGTGCAGCCGTGTTGCAATTTTACAGCTTTGGTTATTATTACACCTCATGGACCAACAATTAAACACTTTAAAATCTAATTGGGGTTCTCTGCTCGCTCCTGACAGGTGAGCTGGCCCGCAGCACCACTTCTGGTCGTTTACCTCCTGTTTAGCTTTTATATTGAAGTGCCTTAACTGTGGCCATAGCTCTGCTGTAAAACGCACGAGTGCGTCGTCGGTATCAAAACTCATCACTCTGCTTCTCGTAGTGTTTCACTCGGCACATAAATACTGTATGCAAACACACATTATGCTCACGCGCACTAGCTTCCGCTCCATCAGTGCTCGCTAATGGACTTCCATTTATTATCGGCCAATAATATTGCTGTGTTTGAAGTTGTCGAGACGTGTGGTGCTTTGTGTTGGTTCAGAGCCGGCTGAAGAACCTTATTTACTGGAATGAGAAGCATCATTTGCATCAAAAATATTAGATTATTTGTCTTTAAAGTGTACCAGTCTGTGCATACCTGTCCTCTGCCCCACATTAGCTTGCAGACATGGTCGATATTAAGGAAAACAATGCTACTGTGTATTAAGAAGTACGAGTTCTTGTACATACATCAGGCGAGGGGTTCATTTAAAGTGACTGTTTTTCAGTTTTTATCTGGATAAATTGCAGGAAATGGGCAACAAAAAGACAATCCAGTTAAAAGCCAAGCATTGTGGACACTCATGTAATTTAAAGAAGTTCTTGTATTTATTGAGGGTAGAGCACAAGAATGTCCCGAAGCTTTTAAAGTTGAGTGGAAAAACAAAACGGGAGGTAAAAGTCTCCCTGGGAGTAAATAAAATTCTGCTCATGTTTTTTGGGTTTTAGTCATTTTACGACCTGTATTGTACAGTGCCACTGTTTGTGTGTATGCACTTTTTATTTATTTATTTTTACATTTTAAGTTGTGTCCAGTCTGATGGAAATAAAAACTTTTTTTTTGCATCATCTGTGCAACTAATTGATTTTTCCATTTAACAGTTTAAGAATTTAGTGCAACAAATAACAGATGTGGGTTTTGTAAAACACGTAAGCCAAATCTGGCCCTCGTTAATATTTGATCTGACCCCCCAAATATAATGTTTTAATCGTAAAATAATTTTATTGCATCTCATTTTCCTAAAAAAAAAAAAAAAAAACTGAGCATTCTGTACTTAGTGCAGACTTCTCCAGACAGTCAAGAAAAAAAGTTGACCTTCTTCCAATTTTGATTTTGGTTAGAAAACAGCAACAAAGAGCGTTTATATGAGTTTGACACCCAGGTTAAATAACTAAAGTAAAGAAGCTCCAAGTCTAAACTGAAAGAGATGTGTCTGCTTTGACTGCCTCTCTCCGTCAGACGAACAGAGAATTATTTTATTGAATTAGTCAAATGAAGTCCGGCTGACATAACGAAGCAGGTGACCGCTGAAGTAAAAGCCTCCAGATGGACCGAAGTCCTGCAGGACGACCAGCAGGCCCAGCCTCAGCTTCTGTAAGTGCTTAATATTCACTTTTAGGTTAAATTAATTAAAGCGTTCATTTTTATCTGTTAGTAATAATTTGCCAAGTCGTGTCAAATCAGCTTTTAATTTGAAATGCTAGAGGAAAAACTTGTAGAGTCAAAGTTAAAAGGGCAAAAAAAAATGTGCAAAGCATGATTGTGCATAAACATATTTATGTACATAAATCTTTTACTAACGTCATGAGGGGACTATTATGAGTTGTTTCATTACCAGTACATTCATTACCTGTGTCCCCTTGAAGCAGCTGCACACCTTTGTCTCTTTATGACGGAGAGAGGCCTGTTTTACATGACCACATGTAAATTCTGCCGTCCGACCAGATCAGATGTCGAATGTTTTGAGCTTTCCGTCAGAAGCGACTGTAGTGGAAAAACAAGGCGCTGTTCTGAGACGGAGATAATAGTTTGAGTCCAGTCACAAGCCTCTTCTAAATTGTTTGCTCACTGTTGGAAGCATGAGAGACGGACAAATGGGAAATGGAAAAGAAGGTTGGGGGTGTGGGGTCACAAGCCGCAGATGCCCTTCACTGCTGCCATTATAACATATCAATCCCAAAATAACACTTTACACATGTGAGAAGTCTTTTGACTGTTGTGAACCACAAATCTAACTTTAACGGTTTAATACCGCCATGTATTTCTGCCTTGAAATACTTCAAACCTCCTGTTTTTACTGCCGGAGCGCTCGTCTTTAAACTATCTGTGTACAGATTTTACAACAGACTTTTAAGTATCTAAATTGTAAAAAAAAAAAAAAAAAAGTTTAGTAATATGAACTGGTATCTGTAGAGTTTCCACACACTCTTAAGGAAATCCCCTGCGGGTATTACAATGACATTTTCTGGATAGGCCGGAGCATAAATTCGTAGAAATGTTTAAATTTGTGCTGGTCCAGTCACTTTGTAAGCGTCGTGTAACGGGAGGAATGAAGTCGCCTCAAATCAACTTTATTCTTGTCTGCCGCCCAAAAAACAAAGGTGGGCAATTATGTGTTCCCCGTCTGTGTAGGTGTCTGTTAGCAAAATACCTCATGAAGCACTTGAAACCTGCAGAAAGTACTTCAGAATAGAGTTCAAACTCTTATGTCTAACCTACAAAGCCCTCAACAACCTAGCTCCATCTTATATTACAGATCTTATTCCATATTTTCCTAATGGAGCGCTTCACTCTCAGACTACAGGTTTACTTGTGGTTCCTAGAGTTTCCATGAGCATAAAGGGAGATGGATCTTTCAGTTATCAGGTTTCTCTCTTGTGGAACCAACTTCCAGTTTCTGTCCATGAGGCTGACACATTGTCCAGTTTTAAGACTGGGCTGAAGACTTTTTGATAAATCCTATAATTAGGGTTTGCTTGTAATTGCTTATACACGTTGGCCAATACAAAAATGACTACAACTCCGTGAATCCTAGAGAAATTGACCAAAAACTTGATGTGGTAGTTGCTGAGAGTCATCCACAGTACATGATGTACACTGAGTGTGACACCTTCTCATTGAAGGTGATCTTAATCTAATATTCTGACATAAAAGATGGCTGGTGATATGCATTGGCTTTTAACCTAAACAGCAACGTTTCTATACCAAGATGGCTGTCGAAAGCAAGAGAGGGGAAAAAAATTATATTAAATACCATAATTGTTTTTCTTTTTTGAGCTGAGACCAAATCTGGTGCAGTGTATTTTAACAGCTCGAAGAAGATTAGAAGATGTTGTCTACTGAAGGTGCACACATTTTTTGCATCTGAAATGAACTTCTGCAGTGGCCCATCAGAAAATCAGGCTCTTTGGGACAACAAATGAATAACCATGTAGCATTTTAATGTACAGAAGTCCAATTAAATCTAATTTACAATTATTTAAATGTTATTTAAGCTAAACCTTAGAGCCTCCTTCTTTATACTCAGTTCTATGTTTCTAAGAATACTCCCACATGTCAGTCAGAGGCTGTTGAGCTTTTTTCCTTTTGCTATAATCCCCCTGTGCACCATCCATCACGACTGCAGTTAAACTCTGCTCGTCGAACCCTGCGCAAACAATTGAATTTGAATTTAGAGAGAGCTTTCTTTAGATCTGCGTCACCAAAGCAATCCTAAACGCTCAGACAGTCTGAAGGGAGGCACGCACGCCACAAACGAGCCTCGTCACCACGGCGGTAATGAACAAAGCGTGATGGTTCACGAAGAAGCCAGATGAGCGAATGAACCCACAAATTAGACAAAAATACAGATGAATTTCTAATTTTTTTTTAGTTTAAAAGAAATAAAAGGTAACTCGGTGCATGTCTTTTTGTTTGGGACTTTTTATCTGACCTTGGCACCCAGCAGCTGACCTCTTATCTGGCTTAGCTTGTTTCTTTTTTGGCCTCTTGACTCACTGGCATCAGTCAGACCAGTTTTAATTATAGCCACTGCCGCATTCCTGTCTGACACAATAGAGAGACTCTTGGAAGGAAAGTGTAAGCTGTGCATGCATATCCTTAAAAAAATAAATAAATAAAACTGGGAAAAGTTACAGTGAAACCTGGGAATGTGCTGTTTGATTTGTGTGTGTCTTTTCTAATTCGCCGTCAGGAAAAAATTGCCATGGGGCAAAAGCTGGAGAGGCTGTCTGAAAAGGATGAGGAGTCACAAGATAACTCCGACTGCTCTGAACAAACTGGAGACACACGGCTGTCAGAGACCGCAGAACCAGAAGACGGCAAACATCCGGACGATGGCAGCTCGGCATCCCGTTGGGGGATTGGTGGGATTAGAGGGTTCAGCGCCGGCAGCCAGGCCACAGGGCAACCGGGGAAACTCACGGTCACTTCTGCACGTACAGACCCCCAAACTGAGCAGCCAATCAGACCCATGGGTCAGCAGGAACACCTTCTGAACACCAGGGGCGAGTGGGTGGGCAGAGGCAAGGAGAGGATCTCTCGAACTCTTTGGGAGTTTAAAAGAGTCCCGAGCTTCAAGACGAAACAAATTTCTAAGGAAAAGCTCAGCTCTGAAGATAGGGCTGTGGACTGGGGTGGAGCTACAGCTATGGGTGATCAGAAACATCAGAATATATCAACTAAGGACAGTAAGATGGATCCCAAGGGTCTGACAGCCTCATGCAATCCCAGTAATGAGGAGGACTTTGTGCTGCTGGAAAAAGATGAGGCTTGGATGTCATCCCAAGTGGAAAGCAAGAGCAAAAGAGAAGTTGGGAAATCTGATAACTCCCTTGGCAACAAACTTCCACAACCTTCCAGAAGTTGTCCTCAAGACAGGAATAATGAACACACGGAGAGCTCAGATACTGTAGGAGCATGTGCCATGAGCTCACCCAGAGACTGTTTTAAGAGGGAAATGGGTCAACATTTGGCTGAAGTGACAGGCAGCAGGTGTCGGCTAAAAGGAGTAAGTCATGTTGCCTGCAGCGAGACAACTGGAATTGGTAGAGGAACGGCAGAGACAGAGGGAACCATCGCTGCTCGCATCAAACAGGAGCCCACGCTGACGCAAAGCAACCCAAAAGATCAGCAACGACTGGATCCTGAGAACAAGTTTGCTGGAGTTGTGTCCCGGAGGGTTAAATCAGGGGTCTCTGGATTTTTATCAAACGCCAGAAAAGACGACAGCCAGTCTCACCCTCCTCGAAATCCTTCTTTAGCACCCCAGCTACAAGACGGACACTTGTTTATTCTGGAGCAATGTGAAGACATGCCTTGTCCACCGCTCACGGGAAACACTGATGGGAAGGTACAGGTCGCCTGCTTGAAGAAGGAGAGCGAGCTTGTTTGCTTCTCTGCTGTCGTCACGCCTCCGCCTTCAACTCATCTGTTACCGAAGAAAGACGCAGCCATGGCAAAGGTCACGTCTGCCTCATCAGGCTCCAGTGGTGATCTGATGCTGACAGAAAAACCTAAAGTCAAGGGTCCGCCTCCTCCCGTCCCCAAAAAGCCCAAGAACCCTTTTATAAAGCTCAAAACTGCACAGTTGAAGTCTGGTGACGTGCAAAGAAGAGACAAAGATTACCCACGTTCAGAGGAAAGGGTCAAAAGGAGACACACTTTCCATTTTAACCAGGATCTTCCGTGCAGCAACCCAACGAATCAGGACATGTGCGTGCTGTGGGATGAAAGAGGCACCTACGCCATACCAGCCAACATTCGTCGACTGTCAGCTGACATCACTGCGTGGGACCGTCTGTCTTCTCGGCATATAGATGACCAACATGGAGATGTGGTTGATTTTGAGTACTGTGAGCGAATGGCAGACCTGTCTCCAGAGGCGGAGCCTCGAAACTTGGACATGCTGCAGAGACGAGTGTTCTTAGACAGACGAGCCAAGCGTAAATGGTCATCTCCTCCTGTAAATGCTCTCGCCTCCACAGAGACCTTTCCCATCCCTGAGAATGCACCTGATAATGAATCTCAAAGCCTAACAGCTGCCCTTTCAGATCAAAAAGAGTCTTCCACCGGACTCTTATCTGAAAAAGTCCAGATTCAAGTCGGTAAGGTTAACCACAGTGACTATGGCCGTCCCAAAGAGAACACAAATCACAACCAAGATGCAGGAAGAGACAGTGAGGTGGGTTCCTATAAGCCTGTGGCAAAAATTGTCAAAGAGACCAACCAAATGCAAAGGCAGCTGAGCCGGGTCAGACCTGAGGCGGCTAAAGCTCCTGTCCGCTTGGCAGAGCAGGCCCAGGGCGTGACGGTATCCCAAATGAAGAACACCTTTGACATCCCCAAAAAATGCAAGGAGAGACCAGAGGACGTTCAGCCACCTCCAAAGAAAGGTAAGCCCTCAGTCTGGTTCTGTGCGTTTGTCAAAGGAGACAATTGATTTCTGACTTGAACACAAGCGCAAACCAAGCCCTTTCAGTGGCATCCACTTTGGCTTAGAAATTAAGTAAAGAATTGGATTTTGACCTTGACTAAGATGTTATAGTCAGATCCACGTCCTGGAAAAGGTAGGTTGCCTTTTGTTGTCACTGACTTCTTATCAAACTCATACTTTAAAGGAAAGTTATTCCAGAAGACATGGTTCATGGTTTGTGCAAAATTCCAAAGATGATGAAATCATATTCAGGCTTAGGTTATCGTTCTCCTTAGCTTGCAACTAGTACGTTTTCATAAAACTTTTGTTGATGGAAAAAAAGGAAATTTTTATAAAGAAATGTTAACTTTTGACTTGTTTTTGACATAAACTGATTCAACGGTATTCTCTGCAGAACTTCACAACACAAAGTTTAGAAACCAGTGTACTATCCCAGAGATCATTTTTTAAACTAACTGATAAAGCAGTCTAAATGAGAAGTGAAACAGATCGCCAAATTAACACAGCGAAGGACACAAACAAGCAATACGACTATAAATTGACAGGAAACTATTACAAGAGAGTTACGACCAAACCACAAGACAAATGAACAACAAACATAATGCAATAGCTACAAACACACTATGAATTATCTGAAAGATTGATGGTGCAAAAAATGTAGAACACAACCCAAATGAGAAAAAGTATGCAAATGCAACACCAAGATTAAATTAAAATGTAAAGTTTATAAGTACTGTATGTGACATGCTGGCAAAATGAGCCACAATGAGATTTTTTTTTTAAACTGAGTTGTTATTTCTCCATCTTAAAAGCCTCAAAATAATTCATAGCTGGTTGAAATTTGACAATTTTACACTGAGCTAACAACGGTTATACAAAGTCGGTTTAAAATTTTACATTTTATTGATCTAGATTTTGATCATCATAGGAATTCCAGCCGTAACTATGCTTCATTGACATTATATTATAATAAAGATTATGCAAAGGGATTTCCAAATGTTACAGCAGCCAGCAGAGAAAAATTGTGAATTCAAATGTATGTAGGCCTACATATTATATTGTGTCAAAATGACATAAACATATTTTGTTTGTGTTTTTTTCTGTTCAAGTTTGATTTATATTTATTTGTCATTTTATTTGTCATGTGCAAAATCAATACAAGGTCTAAAATGTAATTAAATGTTTAGGACAAGAAGAACTGTCTCGAGTCGCCCAAAAAAAAAAAAAAAAAAAAATCAAATCATACAGCAAAAATACTAAAAACATACTAAAAAAATACTGCTAACGTACTAAGTAAAAATACTACTAACATTCTCAGAAAAATACATTTAAAAATACTACTAACATACAAAGAAAAACAATAAAAAATACTACTAACACACTAAGAAAAACATATTAAAATACTACTAACATAGGCTACTAAGAAAAACATTAAAATATACAACTAACACTCAGAAAAACATTTAAAATACTACTAACATACAAAGAAAGACAATAAAAAATATTACTAACATACTAAGAAAAACATTAAAATACTACTAACATACTAAGAAAAACATTCAAAATACTACTAGAAGAACATTAAAAATACTACTAACATACAAAGAAAAACAATAAAAAATACTACTAACGTACAAAGAATAACATATTAAAAATACTACTAACATACTAAGAAAAACATTAAAATATACAACTAACACTCAGAAAAACATTTAAAATACTACTAACATACAAAGAAAAACAATAAAAAAAATTACTAACACATTAAGAAAAACATTAAAAATACTACTAACATACTAAGAAAAACATTAAAAATACTACTAACATACTAAGAAAAACATTAAAAATACTACTAACATTCTCAGAAAAACATATTTAAAAATACTATCAACATACAAAGAAAAACAATAAAAAATACTACTAACGTACTAAGAATAACATTAAAAATACTACTAACACACTAAGAAAAACATATTAAAATACTACTGACATACTAAGAAAAACATTAAAATATACAACTAACACAGAAAAACATTTAAAATACTGCTAACATACAAAGAAAAACAATAAAAAATACTACTAACACACTAAGAAAAACATATTAAAATACTACTAACTTACTAAGAAAAACCTTAAAAATATTACTAACATTCTCAGAAAAACATATTTAAAAATACTATTAACATACAAAGAAAAACAATAAAAATGCTACTAACACACTAAGAAAAACATTAAAATATACAACTAACACTCAGAAAAACATTTCAAATACTACTAACATACAAAGAAAAACAATAAAAAATTACTAACACACTAAGAAAAACACTAAAAATACTACTAACATAGAAAAACATTAAAAAATACTACTAACATACAAAGAAAAAATTAAAAATACTACTAACATACAAAGAAAAACAATAAAAAATACTACTAACGTACTAAGAAAAACGTATTAAAAATACTACGAACATAGAAAGAAAAACAATAAAAAATACTACAAACACACTAAGAAAAACATATTTAAAAATACTACTAACATACAAAGAAAAACATTAAAAATTCTACACTCTAAGAAAAACATTAAATTATACTACTAACATACAAAGAAAATCATTTAAAAAATTCTACTAACATACAGTACTAAGAAAAACATTAAAAATACTAACATCCTAAGAAAAACATTAAAAAATACTACTGACATACAAAAAAACATAAAAATACTACAACATACTAAGAAAAACATTAAAAATACTATTAACATACTAAGAAAAACTTAAAAAAAAAATACTACTAACATACTAAGAAAAACATTAAAAAATACTGTTAATATACTAAGAAAAACATTTTAAAAAATACTACTAACATACTAAAAAACATATAAAAATATACTCCTAAAATACTTTGAGGCCGTGATGGACTTTCGACCCTTCCAGGGTGTACCCCGCCCCTCGCACAGTGATTGCTGGACATGGGCACCGGCGACCCCAATGACCCAAAACGGAAGAAGCGGGTAAAAGATAATGGATGGATGGATGGATGGATGGATGGATGGATGGATGGATGGATGGATGGATGG
>JARVGS010000672.1:19519132-19539667 GCA_031762315.1 Hypsolebias antenori
TTTCGTTTTCGCCGCACCGGGAGCCGGTTCCGGTAACCGGCTTTTTCGGTATCCGGCCTTGCCGGTGTAACGGAACTACGCCGGAAACCGGGGGTTACCTGTAATGTCAAATTATTGTTTTTAAATATGAATGTTTCTGTTAATTATTTTAATACTGTAAATGAATTTTTCTGTTCAGTGCCCTGAGACCACGTCTATTGTGACTTGGCGCTGTATAAATAAATTGAATTGAATTGAATTAATAGGTAAAAGTGGCTATTAATGACACAGTCGGCTTGCCATAGCCTGCCACCTTCGTCTGCCTGGAGCAATCGAATCAGCTTCATTTAGTTGCGCCGCCCCGGCGAAATGTAGCTGATTTGACCATCAAAGTGCATTTATTAAGGAAAAGTTAAACAGAGACACCTTTACTATAATTTTGAGCAAACAAATAAATGTTTTTAGACGGTTATCTTGTTAAATTTAGCAGAAATGCGCAGAGGCTCGTCCCTCTGCATGTTCCTACTTCCACGTATCAGCTTTTGAAATGCAGCTGATTTGACCGTCAAAGTGCATTTGTTAAGGAAAAGTTAGACTGGGACACACCTTTACTATAATTTTGAGCTAACAATTGTTTTTAAGCGTTAATCTTGTTTAATTTTTGTTAAAGTCCTCCCGTGCACGCTCCCGCGGCCGCCATTTGGCAGCCCATCGATTTTTGGCACAACACCAGCCCACATTTCTGGGTTGTCAGAAGTGACACATAATAGATGTGACTTATATGACGAAGCAACATATTCATGGATTTTTCCACTTTTTTTGACATATTTGGACTGATGCGACTTATAGGGCTGTGCGACGTGTACGGTGGAAAATAAGGTAACAAAACATTATAACATTTGAAACATTCAAACATCAAACTATAGCATTTGAAATACTGAAATAACCTCTAACCAGCAGGGTGCAAATAAGTTTATAAGGTACTTTATGAATATATATGTTTTTAATGTACTTTTGGCAGACGAAAGAGTTATTGATCAAACCAAAAGTCTTCATTCAGAACCAGAGAAAACCACAAATTTACAGTCAATATTCACATAGTACTGCTACAGACAATATTAGAGCTGTAATGATGACTTCAGTCTAACAAAGAAAGGGCGACTTTTTGGGAAGGTGTAATGATTTCCATTTACCGTAATTTTTGGACTATACGGTGCACCGGATTATAATGTACATTAAGCGCAACTAAAACATTTTGACAGATTTTTGAGCGCCGTGTACCACATAAATCGGTTCGAGGTCAGCAAGCACAACCAGAAGTAATACATAAGGTGCACCGGATTATAAAGCTCACTGTTGATTCTTGAGATAATTCAAGGATTTTAAGTGCGCCTTATAGTCCGAAAAATACGGTATTCATTTTTATTGTTATGATTATTATTTCATATAAACAGTTACCACTGAAACTTACAAAGTGCTTCCTTTGAAATGTTAAAGCTCTGTTTTGCAATATTTAAGAGAGTAATGAGGATTTTTTTTTTTAAGTAGTTTAAACCGTGGTAGCAACTTGAAGAATTGTTTTATTTTAAACCGCTTCAGTCCATTTGGTGTTTTTGTCTTGAGTGGAATATTTGAACAGATGTTTGATGGATTGTCTTGAAACCTTGTACACACTACTCTCGTGGACCCCGGAGGTTGTACCCTGTTGACATTAGTAATTTTTTTTGGCACAACCTGAGAACCTGAGAATCCTCTGATTTTCCATCTAACCTGCTTCAAAGTTTTTGAACTGGCTTCTGTGGTACTGTGCATAAAAAATCCTATCTTTATTTTTATAGCGTTTTAGTAACTTTATTTCTGTTAATATTCTAAATGTTATCAGTAATCGGGTTAATTTCGGTTTGGAATTAAACAAAGTGAAATAAACTATAAAACTGTCTAACAATAACACGTTAATTACAAATTGAATCATGCAGCTGTGAAGGACACCCAGAGGAAAAATGTTTGTAACAGTGTCATAAATTCAGAGCATGTGGCGAATCAATTTTGCAGGCCGGTTTTTCTGTGTAGTGCCTGGTGCTCCCGGAAGCGTACGCGGGTTGTAAAAATAATACTTTGTAGATAAATAACATTTAAATCTGGTAGAATGAGAAATATTTTTTACATCATGTTAAAGTTACTTCACTTTGAATGATGCTGATAGAAAACCTACTCATCCCATCTTATCAGACCATTTCTCTCTCAACCAATCAATGCTCTTAGAAATGAAAACAATATAAAAGAGGCATTAATACGTTTGGTGAACATCATTTTTCTTCCTGTTTTATTAAATATCTCTGAACTTAAAAAAAAAAAAACATTTTCGTTGTTTTATTTATTAAATAAGAGAATACGAGCCTAAATAAAATGTTTCAAAGATTGATTAAACTCATTATATCATCTTAAACAATTAATTAAATATTAATTTAGGCATTTATAATAAGCCTAGTGACTGGACTACAGTGGCCCTAAGGTGTAAATGAACAACATTTGAAAAAATGGAATTACATTAAGCCAAAGCGGAAGTGGCTGGAATCACATTTGAAAAAACAAAACCACATTAGGAAAAATGGAATCGCATAAAAAAAAAAAAAAAATGAAATCACATTTGAAAAAACAGAATCACATTAGAAAAAACAAAACCACATTAGAAAAAAATGGAATCGCATAAAAAAAATGGAATTAAAAAACGGAATCACATTAAACAAAACTAAATCACATTTGAAAAAACAGAATCACATTAGAAAAAAATGGAATCGCATAAAAAAAGGAAATCACATAAAAAATAGAATTAAAAAATGGAATCGCATTAAAAAACAAAATCACATTTGAAAAACAGAATCACATTAGAAAAAAACAAAAAAAACACACATTAGGGAAAAAATGGAACACATTTAAAATAAAAAGGAATTAAAAACGAAATCACATTAAAAAAACAAAACCACATTAGAAAAAATGGAATCACATGAAAAAATGGAATTAAAAACAGAATCACATTAAAAAAAAAGTCACATTTGAAAAAACGGACTCACATCAGAAAAAATGGACATCATCTAATTTTTGAATTATTCTGTTTTTTCAAATGTAATTCCGTTTTTTCAAATGTTGTTTTTGATGTTTTTTCAAATGTTGGTCATTGACACCTCAGGGCCACCATACTGGACTTTAACTTTCTGCATTATTTTAGTTTAAAGTGTTTAAGGTTGTCAGGAGCAGTCTGAATCAATAAAACTTTATTTTATATTTCAGTACCACAAGTAATATATTAAGTTCAAGTTCAAGAATATTTATTATCCCCAAGGGGCAATTTGTTTCAGTCAGTTGTCACACAAAACATTTATAAAAGACATTAAAATAGTACAGAAATCATCACTATTCATTGAGAAACCCGATCGTTACTTTGTTCTACATCTGGGCTGCAGATACCTGCATCCAGATGGAAGCAGCCTGAACTCACCATGGAGTGGATGAACAGGATCTGCCAGAACCAGCCTGGCTTTGTTCGCTGACCTCTCCTTTTGTAAGTCAGTGAGGTTCTGTAGGGCTATGCTAGCAGTTTTGCTGCACATCCTGACAATTCCCAAGAGTTTACTTAATAAGAGGTTCAATAATTTAATAAAATACACACTTGTACAGTCCAATCCACTTGTGCTTTAGAGTTTACCTCAGTGGCCAGAGTAATGAGAAATGTCCTGCAGTTTGAAAAAAGACTGATTAGAGCGACTGTAGTCTGTATTTTCATATCTGTAGCAGATGCCATTTATAGGGTTTATTGCTCTGCTTCATCCTCTTGTATCTCTTAGACCGGCCGTATAGACAAGGTGTACCCAACAGTGTGTGGACACACAGGCCCGGTGTTGGACATCGAGTGGTGTCCTCACAATGATCAAGTCATTGCTAGCGGCTCAGAGGACTGCACCGTCATGGTAAGAGGTATTTCACTGTGGCTGTAGGCACAGACGATGTGCATGTTTTTAATCGCCCACCACCATAAAGGATTCACTCTCAGTAGTTTCTTTTTTTCCTGTCCTAGGTCTGGCAGATACCCGAGAACGGACTGGAGACGGCCCTGTCAGAGCCTGTGGTGGCATTGGAGGGTCACTCCAAAAGGGTCGGCATTGTGTCTTGGCATCCGACTGCTCGCAACGTTCTCCTCAGTGCAGGTAACCGTTTTGCTGGAACCTCCGGTGCATCTAAACCCCTGAAGGGGTATTTCTGCTTTCTGCAGAAGGCGTCAGCCTACGTTCTGTTCACTGCACGCACATGAACTCAAAATAGGACCAATTCTGCGATTGCCTTCTGTTGTTTCGTGTGAAGCAAAGCTCTGAAAATAAACCCAGCCAGAGAGGAGCGGGGTTGGGGGGGTTGCACTCAAACTGTGCACGTCCATTTTAGGGTGCGACAACCAGATCATCATCTGGAATGTGGGGACGGGTGAGGCCATGATCAACCTGGAAGACATGCACCCCGATGTTATCTTTAGTGTCAGCTGGAGTCGCAACGGCAGCCTGCTGTGCACCGCCTGCAAGGACAAAAAGGTCCGCGTCATCGACCCTCGTAAAAAGAAGATTGTGGCGGTAAGTAAAAGCTGTAATGAGTTTTGATTAGAGCGCTTCACAGGTGTGATATTTCTCACAGATGCACAGAGCAAGACACCAATAAAACATTTCTGACAAAGTTTGTGTCTGTTTTTAGGAGAAGGACAAAGCCCACGAGGGAGCTCGACCAATGAGGGCGATCTTTTTAGCAGATGGAAACATTTTCACCACTGGGTTCAGCCGCATGAGCGAGCGCCAGCTAGCCCTGTGGAAATCTGTAAGTCACCCTTATTAGTCTCATTCAAACACGCTGCCTGAACCCAAGGCTGCTAAAATTACTGGAGAAGCTAAAACTGAGTCGGTAAAGCTAAAATAAGCAGAACCAAAGCTAAAAGGAGCTAAATGTTTGCTGGAAGTAGTAAAAGTGAAGAAAGTATTCAGAAGCAGATCTCAAAGAAAACAATATTTTTGAAGAAACTGAAAATATTTCAATGTCTATATTTATAAATGAAGTTAAATACTTGGAAAATTAGACAAGTTGCGAAAACAAAAAGTCATAGTGCCCACCTCCTGAATGAGCTGACAATTTGAATTTATGAATAGTAGTACCGTATTTTTCAGCCTATAAGGTGCATTTTTTTGCAAAATATACATGCCCTGCGACTTATAGGCCGAAACGACATATTTATGGATTTTTCCCATATTTATAAACCAATATTTGCCTGAGACATGACCGTTTTCATTCATTCTGACTGAAAAAAAAAATTTGAGCAGTACCACTTTCTTCTGATGGCACTTGATGGCAGCAGAGTAGTAGTAGTGTTTGGCACGCCGTTGTATCATGTAAAAATGTGGCTATAATGACAAATTTAAAAAAGTTCAAGACAAAAACAACTGGACTTTATACTTTATACTTCGTTTTTTTCTTGAACTTTTTTGAATTTACCATGTCCTGGATGACTGAGAATCTTCACCAGCTATTAATGGCACAGTCAGCCTGCCATATACCCACCTTCGTTCTGCTCACTGCTTGGAGCTCAGCTTCATTTTACTATGCCGCACCGGTGAAATGCAGCTAATTTGACCATTAAAGTGCATTTATTAAGTAAAAGTTCAAATGGGACACACCTTTGTTATCATTTTGAAAAACAAAATTGTTTTAGGTGCTTTTCTTGTTAAATTTCCAAGAAACAAGAAGCATTCCTCCCTATATTCGTCTCTTTCTGCGCACTCCCGGAGCACCGAGGCAGTGAATATTTTTGAATTGCAGCTGATTTGACTGTTAAAGTCCTTTTATTATGCAAACGTTCAACTGAGACACACCTTTACTATAAAGTCGAGCGAACAAATAATTGTTTTTAGGTGTTTATCTTGTTAAATTTCAAAGAAATGAACAGCGGCTTGTCCATCTGAGCGTGCACGCTTATGCGAACTGGGTTTTGAAATACAGCTGATTTCACCATCAAAGTGCGTTTATTAAGCAAACTTTAGACCGAGACACCTTTACTATTAATTTCGAGCAAACAAATACCATATTTTCATGCATATAAGTCGTAGTTTTTTGCATAAGTTTGCCAGTCCTGCGACTTATGCGCTGAAGCGACTTATACACATTTTTCTTTTCCACATTCATGACACAATTTTTGACTGATGTTTTAAATGTTCATTCATACTGACATGAACCAGAGTAAACATTACTACCGGTATTTGCAGGTGTGAGAGGGCCCTCTAGGGTTTTGACAACTACTGGTAGGCTTACATATGTTGTTCCTGTACCTGTACCCCTGCCACCCCCCACCCCCACCAAACATTGACCATTAAAGTGCATTTATTAAGGAAAAAGTTAAACTGAGACACACCTTTGCTATAATGTCGAGCAAACAAAAAAAAATTTTAAGTGTTAATCGTGTTAAGTTTCAAAGAACTGCAACAGCGAGTCCTCCCGGGCGTGCTGCTGCCAATCAATTTTTGGCACGACACCGCCCCACATTTCTCAGGGGTCAGCGGTGATGCATATTAAACGCAAATTATACGCCGAAGCCATTTAAATATGTTTTCTATTTCTCTTCATGATGCTTTTATTGACTGATGCGACTTATACTCTGGAGCGACTTATATACGCCGGAAACTATGGTAATTGTTTTTAGGTCGTTGTGTTGTTAAATTTGCACAGACACTCATCGCGTGCACGCATTTACTTCCGCTTATCGGGTTTTGAAATGCAGCTGATTTGACCATTAAAGTGCATTTATTAAGCAAAAGTTAAACTGAGGCGCACCTTTACTATGATTTCAAGCAAACAAATAATTGTTTTTAAGTGTTAATCTTGTTAAACTCTTGTCAAAGTTCTCTCGTGCACGCTCCCGCGACCGCTATTTGGCACCCTATTGATTTTTTGCACAACACCGGCCCGCGTTTCTGTGTTGTCAGCAGTGACGCATAATAGATGCGACGTATACGGCGAAGCAACGTATTTATGGATTTTTCCACTTTATTAGACATTTTTGGACTGATGCGACTTATAGGGCGGTGCAACATGTACGGCAGAAATATGTAATAATAATAATAGCACAAAGTCTACAGAATTACAGTCAAATTTGATGTTAGGACATGGTCTTCTATCATCCAGCTGGAAGAACAACCACATACAGCTCTAGTCACGACTCACCAGAAAAATGTGTTTAAACTGCAATGGACATTGGATTTTGTCGTCATGTTTGTGTTGGTTGCTCTTTCCATCTGGAACTTCCCAGATAATCTTAAATTTTAACGTCCCGCTATGGTGAGTTGTCAAAAAATTCCCCTGAGACAAAGTCTACAGAAATACAAGCATACGGAAAGTGTGAAGGAACGTCTCAGATCGCTGAAGGGAACCTTGAAAAACCCTGACAACGTGACATTTGGATCATGTGTAATGGTCCTGCATCTTTTTCCTTCTCATGTCCAGATGGGGGCGATGAATCCAAAGTAACATTTTCCCAGAGGCGTCTCTTTCCTGTTCTTCTTTGGTGCAGTTCTCCATCAATCAGCTGCAGGTTCAATGTGTAATGTTGTGTCTGCAGGATAACATGGACGAGCCGATATGCGTTCAAGAGATGGACACCAGTAATGGGGTTCTGCTGCCCTTCTATGATCCTGACACCAACATAGTCTACCTGTGTGGAAAGGTAAACTGTAAAAACAAACAGATTGTAAATTACTCTGTTCAAACATTGGGTTAAAAACTCGAACCGTGTCTTCAGGGTGACAGCAGCATTCGGTACTTTGAGATCACTGACGAGGCCCCGTTTGTTCACTACCTCAACACCTTCTCAACCAAGGAACCCCAGAGAGGAATGGGTTATATGCCCAAGAGAGGTCTTGATGTCAATAAATGTGAAATTGCAAGGTACTACTGAGACAACGCTGTGTTTTTTATTTACTGCTTTCTCCCAGGCTTCCAGTTTTCTGTCCAATTTGCTATTTTCATGGTTTGAATTAGGAATAATCATAAAAATGATGCTATTTCTTTGTTTTTAATAACAATAGCTAAGCTTATCTACAGAAGCAGCATGTGATGATCTAATGAACAGATCCAATCTAGAAACAACTTGTAGAAACACAATTTAAAGAAATAAAGTAGCTTAAAGTAATAGTCTTGTTGTTTTGAAGTATTTATGACTATCTCTTCATGTCATCATTTACTTTTAACTGTAACTGCGTGTTTTACAAACAGAAAAAGAACAGCTAAAAAAAAAAAAAGTGAAGCCTGATTTTAATAGATTTATTTCCACTGTAGGTGTGTAGTATCTACATCTTTGCTGCACCTTCATTTATTGCTCAAGTTAATATATACAAATCACATATTTAGTTCTGGCTTGCTGTTTATTGTGTTTATTTTTGCTAAATGCTTCAGATTGAACAAATAACTAATCATGTTTTTCATCTCTAGGTTTTATAAATTGCACGAGAGAAAATGTGAACCAATTATCATGACAGTCCCGCGTAAGGTCAGTGTTTATCCGGCATTACGTTTGTGTTCGCCACATGGCAGTCCCGTGTCCGGGCCTCATCTTTTTCTTCTTTCTCGCGTTCCTCGTGCCCAGTCGGACCTGTTCCAGGACGACCTGTATCCAGACACGGCCGGCCCAGACCCCGCCCTGGAGGCAGAGGAGTGGTTCGCAGGCAAGAACGGAGGCCCCATCCTGATCTCGCTCAAAGATGGCTACGTCTCCACGAAGAACCGGGACCTGAAAGTGGTCAAGAAGAACATCCTGGAGAGCAAGCCGGCGCCAAAGGCAGAAAGTGTCCCCACTATCCAGAAGCGTGCTCCTCCACAATCCTCAGTAGTGAGTGTTTTTGAAGAAAGTACCTCATAAACTTTTAGTTTTAGATATTTTTTTTATGATTTTTTTCCTCTGCTCATAGCAATTATGTTTGTTTAAGAACATTTGGAACTGCACATACTTTTGGTTTTGGCTTAAAACAGGAAAAGTAGCGTACTTACCGCCGAATAAGTCACAATAGTCCAAATATGTCTAATAAAGTGGAAAAAACATAAATACGTCACTTTGCTGTATTAGTCGCATCTGTTATGCATCACCGCTGACCACCTGGACACGTTGGCCGGTGTGCCAAAAATCGATTGGCTGCCAAATGGTGGCCGCGGGAGCGCGCACGAGAGGACGTTGACAAGAATTTAACAAGATTAACACTGAAAAACAATTATTTGTTTGCTTGAAATTATAGTAAAAGGTGTCTCAGTTGAACTTTTCCTTAAAAGATGCACTTGAATGGTCAAATCAGCTGCATTTCGCTTGAGCGGCGCGGAGAAATGCAGCTGATTTGACGTTTGCTCCAGGAGTTCTGGAGTGAGATGAAGGTGGCTTTGTATGGCAAGCCAAGTGTCTCATTAATAGCCACTTTTACCTATTAAAGACACTTGGCTTGCCTTAAACGTTGAGGGCCCTCTAGCAGCTGACAATAGTAGTGTTCAATATTTTCCATGTCAGAATGAATGAAATCGTCATATCTCAGCTAAAAATTGGTTTATAAATATGGGGGGGGGGGGGGACGTATATTAGTCGCTTCGCTATATAAGGCGCAGGACTTGCAAATTTATGCAAAAAAGGTGCAACTTATACGGCGAAAAATACGGTATTAACAAAAAACGCAACTCGAGTCCTGTTGGATCGCTTTCCCCATGAACAGTTTCAAAATCTTATCTGTGTATTTTCTAAATCTTAAGCAGTAAAATAACTTAGTTTTTTTGTTTTTCTGCCAGAAAATAGAAGACAAACTGGAAGAGGTACTCCGAGAGTTCAAGTCACTCAGGGACCGTGTCATCCTTCAAGACCGTCGGATTGCCAGACTGGAAGAGCAGGTTGCCAAGATGTGAGGCGCAGGGCCCGGTTTGGGAGACAGCCGGCTGTAACCGAGTCAGACGTGGCCAAATTCTGAAGATTCGGCGAGCTCGGTTTCATCCCTGTGACGAGACCGAGCCCACATTCCAAGATGAACTTTATCATTGCTCATCAGCCCTCTTGATTCACTCTCCACCCTGAAACACACCGTGAAGGAAAACTCTGAGCTCATGTGAACGAAAGACATTTTGAGTCTTAACTCGTTTTATTTTTCAAGTTGTGGTCAAACATTCTTATGTGAAGTTTGTACTTTACGGTTCAAAATCTGTAGCATCAGTATTCCCATTGTTCTGATTGTGTTGCCAAACATGGATTGTGCACCGTTTTAAGCACTGCTTTTTACGTTTGTTCTTCCTTCCGCCATATGTTGTACATTCCAGTCACAACTGGGTAGAACAATATTAATCAAGCTGGATTTTTTGTTTTTGTTTTTAATGTTGAACTGTTTTCTTCCCACCAGTTTGCTCATCTGTCAGATTTACGAATGTGGAATAATCCTCAAAACGATTTGTCCCGGGCTTCAAATCGACCAGTTTGGGTTTAATTTCCCACCTGAGGGTTACATCGTTCTGGTGTAAATGTTGTGAACATGTCGTGGTGCCTCTCGTCACTGTTCAGGGTCAAACTAAAGTTACCGGCCCTCCTCCGGTGCGTTTAGGTGTTGGGAAGGGACCAGTTGTGTTCCACTGAACCCATGACAAACAGTTCTGTGCACATAATAAAGATTTTACAAACAAAAACACTTTTTCCTTTTTTTTTTAATTCAGATCTTGTGTGTGTCAACATGTCCACAATTTCACTTCTGCCATCTGATCAAGATATGAAACATCACAAAGTAGCAGTTCAGGCTGAAAAGCATTAACATACAAACATTACAGTAATTAAAAAATATCAATATAATTTATGACTTGATTTATTTCATTAAAAAAAAATTAAATTCCCAACATAATAATGATACCACTACAATAAAGCTCCCCTTATAGGTGACTACTAAATAGTTTATAGATACGTTATTAATTCCTCTATAAACACTTTATAAATATTAATAATTGTTTATTATGCATTAATTAAGGGTGACAGAACAAACTGAACGGTTTCTTGCCAAATATTTCATCCATAGCTGTTATATTAAACATTTCAGACTAAGTTACTACCTTGTAAGCACAATAAGCATTTGTAAACCTATTTTTTAAGGATATATTAATTATAGATTCTTATAATGCAGCGATAAAGTACAGTCCTAAAAAAAAGGTTTACAAATAATTATGCTTACAAAGTAGGAAAATGTTTTGTAAGCTCCGTCATCCAGGTAGATAACAACGAGGTTAAATCATATCATCTTGATCAGTTTCATGTTTAATATAACAACTCTAGATGAAATAATAGATTTGGCAAGAAACCGCTCAGTTTTGTCTCTTCACCCTTAATTAATGCATAATAAGCAGTTAGTAATGATTTATAAAGTGTTTATAGAGGAATTAATAACATCTATAAACCGCTATAAGGGGGGCCTTATTGTAAAGTGATATAATAACAATAATAAAGGGGCTTTTTTTGAATGATAACTTCTATCTTAACAGTAAAGTCTGACGCTTATAGTATATTTTTTCTTCAGTGCTGCTATAACAATTCAACATAGAGTCACAGAGAAAAGAAAGTTTGGTCTCCTTGAATTCTTAGGATTAACGCATAATTAAAAAAATTATCTGTACCAGGTTTTAAAGTTATTCAGATAGAAGCTCTAAAACAGCTGATTCTACTTTATAGATCTAAAGAGGGAAAGCTCATCATCAGTGTCACCACCTCTATAAATGTAGGAGTTTGTGGTCTTGAGCATACAGGTGTGCATTAACACAATGCCAAATTGGAAAGACATCAGCAAGACTGACACTGCTGCATCTCATCAACCTGCGAAGAGTTAAAGGTCATTTCCAATCAATTTGGAGCCCATTGTTCCACAGAGAAAAATTATTCACAAGTGGAATTTAAGACGGCTACCAAGACGTCCCAGTGAAGTCACCCCAAAGTCAGACTGTACAGTGCTTAGAAAAATAGCAAAGAAGCCAAGAGGCTCATGTCAGACTCTGCAGGTTTAAGGTTAAAGTTCATGTCACAACAATGAAATAAATTATAAAAGTAAATATAGTTGGAAGGAAGAAGCTTCTCTTTAAAATTAAACTGGACTTCATTTGTCCCCACGACAACATATTTTTATATAAATACAGGCAAATAATGTCAAAACTTATATTTACATTAAAACATTAATTTGTATTATTAGGGCATTACTGCGGTATTAACGTCAGCAAGTTAAACTTTACTGATTTATTTAATCAGAATTTTATATGTAAAAATAAATAAATAAATAAATAAAAATTAGAACCAGAAATGATGCTTTTGTTGTCTGGCCCAAAGTGAAAAAAAACATTTAGCATTTAAATGTATATTAATATTTCCATACATTTTATTTTTTTACGTTGACGTTTAACCTGAGTGCTCTAATGAACTGCAAAACCTACAGCTCACAATCAAAGCAACAACCAATAATCACACATATCAAGGTAAACATAAATTAAAGTATAACTGCATGTAAAATCCAAACTCTGGGCCCAAACACTCGTTCGCCTGAGCATGGCAACCTTAAAAACAACAACTTTATTGTGGATCAGTTTAAAACCGCTGGTCCGTGTGAGTCACCAGCACAGGAAGTGACGGTTTGATTTCCACACATCTTGTTTCCACAGTCTGAGTCTCCTCTGCTGCTCCTCTCTTCATCTCAGCGTGGACTTTTAAAACTGGAATTAGTTCAGTCATTTACTACACATCTAATCAAACTGTTCTCACGATTCTCGATCACTGTGGTTCATTTTTTTATTTGCCGTTTGCTGCTTTTTGTCCATGCGGCCTTAAATCGGTTGCAGAAATGGGATCGTTTGAGAAGTGTCAGACTGTTTTACAGAACTGAACACTTCCTGCTGCTTTGAATAAAGCAAAAAACGCTCCACACAAACGAATCAGAGCTCTTACACCTGCAAGGTAAAAACAAACCTATCAATAAACTCATTCATTCCTAAAGTTTAATATGACTTCAGAGCGTTCAGACGAGTTTATTCGCCACTGTGTGATTCAAAGGGAAGTGTCTCTGCATCCGAGCGATCTGAAATTTTGATACACGTCATGCTTTTTGCTTAAAAGTGTGAACGTTTCCTGTTTCTTGCGTCGAGCAGAGCAACAGACAGATGTCAGCGGCACGAGGATGTTCTTCCAGAGAGGCTGAAATGAGCTGAATTCATTGTTAACCTCAAATATATCGCTCTGCTTCATCAGCATAGTAAGGTAAGACGAGTATCTGAGAAATACGTCTCAAGAAAACGTATGGATTTAATGTTAGATGATGTAATTACGTTATTTCCTCCTTTTAATGCCAAGTTTTAACATTCACTTTTACAAAGTTGCAACATTTCGGTGTTGAGGCACAGTCTGCTAAAAGACAAATACTCTTATTTTGCATATATACCTGTACATTTAAAGTAGCTCTTCTAGTAAAAATGAAGCAAAGCGTGAGGTGAAGATTGTTTCAACAGATTACCCCGGTAGACATCCCGTCTATGTCATCATCGTTGACCGTTTTCAACATTCGGTACAACCAGACCGTAAACTTGAACGTCTTCTGTCATTTCAGATCCTTCGCTCCACAACGATGCTCCGCAGCATGAGCGGCGTGCCTTTGCTATGGGGACTGTGTGTTCTGTTTGCTACTTCCACACCCGAAACCAAAAGCGCCAATATCGCCATCGAGGCGAACAGCGCAACCGAGCAGCCATCCGCCGCTCACGTGAAAGTGTTGCACGTTACAGTTGGGAATCCAGAGCACAAACCTGAAGACGTTGGCGCTGCCGCCACCAGCAGCTCCGGACTTCTTGCTTCCGCAGACGCTCTGGAAGCTCCTGCTGCGACTTCAACCAGAGGTGAAGCAAAACCTTCCACTAGCGTGACCACAGCTACGACTGAAACTCAACCTTCAGCTACTGCGACTGTGGCGAGGACGTCAATGACCACAATGGCTGAAGTGCAACCATCCCCTGCAGTAAACACAGCAACCAGTGGACCATCAGCTGCTGTAAGCATGGCTTTGACCGAAACCCAGCCTTTAGCTACTGCGACTGTGGCGATGACGTCGATAACCACAATGGCTGAAGTGCAACCGTCCCCCGCGGTGAACACAGCAACAGGTGGACCATCAGCAGCTGTAAGCATGGCTTTGACTGGAACGCAGCCTTTAGCTACTGTGACTACGGCTAAAGACCAAGTTCAACCTTCCCCTTCGGTGACAGCAGCTACGGGTGAAGCGCCCACTCTCGACTTTACAATGAGGCACACATCAAATCATACGGCAGATCAACTCCGTCAATCATCCACCTCCAGTTTTATCAACAAGACTTCGGCTTCTGGAGCAACGATGGCAGCTTCTTCGCTCCAACCCACATCCACAACTGGAAATACATCGGCGCTACCTTCCACCTCCTCTTTGAATACTCAGAGTGGTTCAGTCTTCAGTCACAGCGCCAGTCTTCCCACATCGTCAAGTCCAACTTCAAGGACTTTTCATTCCACCAGCGCCGAGCTCTCGTCCACACACAAGTCGGTTTCTACCTCAGTTACCCTCAACTCCACAGCTGAACCCTCAACTACAGCTGATTCTCCCAGCTCCACCACTGGGAACTCTACCAGTCCTGCAGGAATCCTGTTTCCTCTGAGACCCAAATGTTTGCCAGGTCCAACAACCAGATCAGCTCCGGCAGCGATAGTCACTCCCTGCAAACCGTCCAAGAACCCCCCGAACAACCAGACGACTCAGCCCTGCTCCACTCGGAGCATGGCGAACCAATGCCTCATCATCATCGCCTCACTGGCAGCGCTGGCCACCATCTTCATAGTTTCTACCATCGTCCTCTGCGCCAAGCTGTCGACCAGGAATTACAAAGCGAAGAAGCGTCAGCCGGCGACGGAGATGATGTGCATCTCCGCTCTGCTGCCGGAGGAAAACCACACTTACAGGAGACAGCGAAACCCAGTGCCCAACGGAGTCCTGGTGTTCCCTGGAGGTGGATACAGCGACGACGAAGGGGGAGACAATCTCACTCTCAGCAGCTTCCTTCCAGACAACGATCGTTACGTTTAGGGCATCGTTTACTCATGAGTGATGTGGAAACTGCTGCGTTGATGCTGATGGTGTGGCTTCAGTGCACCCTGTTAGAGGAAAAGACAAACTGGCAACGCAGACTGTTCCAAGCACCAGCAACCGTAGAGGATGTGATCTGGGCAAAAGTCAGTAGGTTTTGCATAACTTCACACCAGGATGCACAGAGTGATCAAAGCGGGTCTATTTCTCCTTTGAAACATCCGGACCAGAGCCCCCATGGTTTTTTGGGGGGGTTTTCAAAGGCTTGCTTTGTCGATGGGTTTCTGTTCTTCACAGAGCCTGTTCAGCGTTTTGGAGACCGGAGACTTAATGTAAATCCTGGATTTACAATATATTGATTTGTTTCCTCATTTTAATCCATACGTATGATTGGGTCTGCTGAACTTTTGTTGCACTTTTTTTTTTTTTTAACTGTGCAGGTTTGTACAAATGTTTAACAAGAAACTGGAACCAAAGACTGAAGAGCGCATGGTATGAAAGAGGCCGCACTGATGCTTTTATTTTGGAGATATAGCACGCTCTGTTCACAGGGTTATTGGTTTATTGAAACAACTATATTATTCTAATACATGTACATAAATTCTGCACTTTTTAAAACTTACTGATTTTTTTCGTGGTACCTATTTAAGGAACGTCCTACAGATGCAGCTTTAGGATACCCAGTCATTTTCACACCTATCAGGTATTTCATCCATGTCACCAGTGCAGCTCCTCTGTGTCTCAAACTAACAAAGACCCTAACGAACCCCTATGTGAGGAGTGATAGGGCAATCTGCACATGTATTTAGCTCAGCTTCATAACAAACACTCTGTTCTTTGACCTGAGAAAGCTCCTCGGATGTCTTCTGTTACAAAATAAAGTCCAGTTGTTTTAAGGCTTGAACTTTGAATTTACCATGTCCTGGACGGCTGAAAATCTTCATCAGCGTCTTACGTAATAAATAGAGAGAAGACATGTCCTGAAGTGTTACAGTAGATATTTTTGTAGACTTTTAACAAGATGAAAGCCAAAATACAAAATGGAAACACCTCAGTAAGACCAGCGAGCTCTTTATTTATGATAAACATCTTTTTAATTTTCTGCATGTTTAGATCATTGCTCGTACTTAGAAACAATATCACAAATGTTTCTGGGATCCTACATGAAAGTAAATGAACTATACCAACAAAGTCCATGCTAAATAATCCAGGTATACAATCCAACAATTTTCAGTCAGGTCATCTGGACACTTTCTTTTTTTTTGTGTGTTTCATTAGTCAAGGAAACACAAAATTGATTCTTCTCCCAACAGTTTACTCCAAAGTGGAACAAACCAGTTATGTTGGTGCCAAGATGGTCTCTTTGGCACGCCCCCTCCTCTGGTGCCGGCCCTCTCCCTCATCGACAGTCATGTCAAACTGGTTCAAAACCAACAAAGTCCAAGCTCAATGAACTATACTTACTTTTATAATCAAAATTTGTTCTCTTTTCACTCTAAGTTTGATATTTTAACTTTAATTTTACAGAAAATAGCTAAAAAAAAGTGAGAAGTTCTTGAATGCAGAGTTTTGTTAACATTTCCTCATGGGTGTCTAAATATTAATAAAAACGGATGCTCCCTGAAGTCATTCAGTTCCTTTTAAATACGTAAAACGCTTCAAAGCAGACCTTTCTCCTACTCTGGACTGGGTTTCAGATTCACTTCCTCTGCGATGAAAAGAAAACAGTTATCTGAATGCGTACCAAGATCCTTTTTTAATAAATGTATTTAGATCTGAAACAGCCAGCGGTAACTATCAACAGAACTGAGACGAATGTAAACCTCTGGGATGCTGGACGTCATCTCATGCTCTTCCTGACCAAATAAAGCTCTGGTCTCATCTTCGATCTCGCATGAAACAAACTGGCCTGAAGAAAAATGCGTTCACTCACACAGAGGCACGCGCTCGTCCTGAAACGTAAACACACTGTGGATATGGAGTGTTGTGTTAAAGCCTCCTTCCCCCTTTCTTCTGGCTCATAAGGTTGTTTTGTCTCCACAGGAAACACTAATCTCTTCCTGCGTTGCCAGGTCGCTCGTACAATTTGCTCTTTGACTCTTTTTTTGACCCCGGGCGGTTTGTTTTTGGTCATGGGAGTGACATGAATACGAGTTTCAGTCAGAGGATCGATCTGGGTACATTCAGGAACTGGTTTATGAGGTGTTCACATTCCTAAAATAAAAAAAAAAAAAAAAAACATTTATTGTTGTGCTGGTTTAGTCAACCACACAGGAGAGCAGACAGGAGGTCCCAGCCCCCACAGCCCTTTATAAACTCATACCTAACAAGAACAATCTGTGTGTACAGGCCAAAGAGCTCTGTTGAGGAAAAGAAGGGGGAGGAGAACAGTCTGTGGAGAAAGAGGCAGAAGGAGGGTCTTGGGTTAAATGACATCTCTGTACTATCCAAACTTCCAGACTGAAACCTGAAACTGCAGAGGTGCTGCAGCCCCTCAAACCATACTGTTTGAGTCTCCCTCCATCTGCGAGGACTTCAACTGAGGCAGTGAATGGTGAGTAAAACGTGTATCTTTTCTCAGAATACACTTAAATAGCCGCAAGGCATCACCCTAACCAACACAATAGTTAAAAATGAAGGGACTCGGCTGTGTTGTAATGCCTTTTAAGTGGGATCCAAACTTTAAAAAGTAACATTTTGGTGGAGGGAATATATCGGCATCAACTATAGACACCAACCAGAGTAAAATGTTATGATTTTTCTTTCTTGTTTGCAACATTAACACAAAAATGTTAACGCTTCGAAATTTCTTTTGTTTCCATTTGTTGATCTTCTGTGTGCATGCTTTGTGTCTGATTTCCCAGATGTGTGTGTATTTGGTTTGAGGGGTGATTCATGAAAAAAAAAGGTGCTTTTTTCTTTTTTTCCCACTCGGGGAGCTGAGTTTCATCATGTGGTGGCCAGCTTGCACACACATGCAGCAGAATGGGGATTAAAATGTGGGAGCTGCTGCCAGATAACAGTCTGAGCTGACACGTTCAAGCCAATGAATACAGCTGGACTTGAAGGGTTAGTTCACCCTGTTTTTTTGGAGAATAAATCCTAAATGCCCAGTTATAATCAAACCGTGCACATCTAATCTAGTTTAATTGCTGCTTTTTTAATTATTCTATAGCTTTCATGTAAGAAAAGTGGAAAAAATGTCACTTATGAAGATGTAAGCTCGATTTATCAATGAGCCTGAGCATTCACAGCTCAGATCATTTAAGACTGCAGTTACTTTTCACTATCAAGCAGACTTGCACTGCATTACATACCATCATGCTGCATAAATGCATTCATTCAACCTTTATTTATACAGGTTAATCCCACTGAGCCTCAGGGACTCATTTACAAGAGAGACCTGATTTTAACAGAGTGATGACAACAATGGACAACAAAGACAATAATAGAGAATCATAAAGGATGCGTACAAATTGAGATTTTTTTATAACGGTATTTAAAAGGAAAAGTAACAAAAAACAAACAGCTAGACTGCAGGGCGGTGTAGAAAACTAAAAACAGGAACATGTCTGGATTGGTTTTTCCCAGGAACTTAACAGATGTTTAAAGCCAAGAGAGGTCAAGGTCAAGAGAGGTCAAGAGAGGTCAAGGTTAAGAGCTTCAGATCTTTTTGCAAGATATTCCAGGAAACAGGAGCAGAGTAGGAGAAGGCCCTTTAGCCTAGTTCAGTCCTCACTGAGAGAACACTGCAGGTAATCATGTCCTGACAGCGCACGCTGTAGCTGCACTCACGCAGAGACATGTAGGAGATGTATGAAGGCAGCAGACCAAGAAGTGATTTAAAGATGAAAATGTACCAGTATGCAAATGCTGTTTTGAAAATTAGTAACAAATTTAAAGAAAACCCACCAGAGACCTTAAAAAAAAACAGAGAATTACCAGTCGATACCACTTCTTTTGTGTTTAAATCTACCTTTGCACATCCAGGTGGTTTGCAGCTTCTGTGCCCTGAGGTTAGATCTCAACAGAGCAGCAGGTCATGTGTCACCTGCTCCTTTAAACTGTCTACAGTGAAGACTTCTGAACCTCATGCACCGAGAGCATCCCTGATAGTTATTTAGTTAAAAAAAAAAAAAAACATGTATATATCTTTGTTCCCTGTTTTCCTGCCCATATGTTCTCCTAGAAGTGTTTGTTTCAGGGGGTGGGTCATTTAGGTACAAACCCTGGCACTCTCCCATCATGAATCAACACGTTGGAGACATCAAATCCCCCCCTTTGTCTCCACAGCCCCCTTCTCAGAGTATAACCATGACAACGTGCATTCATATCATTCGCTGAGGACCGATTATGCAGCTTCACCCGCTCACTAGTGAATCCTTTGTTTTTAGGTGGGCTGCATTTTGAGCCATGTGAACGCTCCGTATGGTTTATGAAAGCTTTTTTTTTTTTCAACACTATTTTTTTTTAAAGACAAGAACAGATTAAAACAAAACGAGCATCAAAACCGTAATGGAAAATATTTAAGCTTTTATTACTTCAAGTAGAAGAGTTTAAAAGACTGACACTGAAGCATGAAGCTGAGAAACACTATGGTAAAAAACTAATAACGTCAGGCGATACAAACAGGAGGAACATATTAAAACCAGAAATAAATCTGTAAACACACAATGCTGTTCACGTTCAGAAATCATAGAGCTTAATTAAGGTGGGTAAAACATTATGACACAAAATGTTAAAATGTAATATTAGATTGTACTGTCACATCTCTAACATTTGGTTTAACAAAGTCACACGGACAAAACCTATTTACACGACGTTTGCTCCCTTTGGGTTCAAACAAATCCTTCACATTGTTGACTGGGATGCAAATATTTGATCCTTCATATAAAACTCCACCAGTGGCAGAGGAAAAAAAAAGAAATAATAAAGCTTTTCGCAGCCTGTTGCCTTCAGTGGTAATTTGAACAAAACCGATCCAAACATTTATCAACTTGATGCGATTCAGACTGGACACATTCAGAATTACCATCTAAAAAAAAAAAGTAGCTAATCAGAAATGTCACCTCCCCGCCCCCCCCACACACACTTATATAAACAATATGCACACTCATCACTTTGCTGAGCTCCTCCTGTTAGTCACAGTCAATTCCTTGTCACAACAATAAAGCAGCAAACATGGGAACTACACATACGTGTAAAAACACCTCTTATTAGTAATCACAGTTTAGTGTAAAACTTAGTAAGGTAAAGACTATCAAATTATTTATGGAACTATCAAACACTATTCATCTATATCTAAATCTGTAAGTATATACATATATATATATATATATATATATATATATATACAGGCTGTCCTCGAGTTCCGGCGCCCCCGACCTACGGCGTTTCG
>JARVGS010000672.1:19545594-19569448 GCA_031762315.1 Hypsolebias antenori
AAGCCCTCTGGAGTGAGGGTGAAACGTTTCTACTAAAAAGAAACTGTCCAGATGACCTGATTGAGAGTTATCAGAACGATGCTCATACTTTTTTAAACCACTTAAAAGTGGAACTTTAAAATGAACTTCCTTTTTCTGAGACTTCTGAAAGTTTGATCAGTTGGTTTGTTCTGAATAGACACTACGGTAATATGATATATATTGTTTTGCTTTATTATGTTTTTGTGATGTAATCAGATATATGATGACTTCCCACAGGAAATCTTTGCTCAGATTTTAACCTTTGTGTCCAAATTTCTTAATTCTTACTGACATCAGCATATTAAGTAATATCGCACAGGAAGGAAAAGTGAGAAGTTGCACCCAGATGCAAGTTTACCAGAAATCTAAAGAACGGAGCTGTTTATGGTGATTGCTTTCACACTGAAACATAAAGTGAGTATCATTTATCCTTTTTGACAAACCAAAATCTATTTGTTTAACAGTTGTTTAACGTATAAATCTTTCTAATCATATTGTTGTTTTTTATTTCTAGAAAAAGTAGCAATGGAATTGGATTACATTGAAATATACGATTACACTGCCAGCAATGAAACTGAGAACACAGCAACGGAAGTACCTGTAAATGTTACTAGTTCTCAGTCCTCCCTGATTTATGTTCACGTAGCGATCAACATCATTATATCAGTTGTTGGTCTTGGAGGAAACTCAGTGGTGATTTGGATCTGTGGATGGAAAATGAAAAGAACAGTTATCACCACTTGGTACATGAGTCTGGCTATTTCAAACTTGTTGTTCTGTGCTTTTTTACCCCTTGAAATATCCTACATGATAACGTCCCACTGGCCTTTTGGACAAGTTCTGTGCAAATTCACCTCGTCCGCTCTGTTTCTCAACATGCACAGCAGTGTGTTTCTGCTGGTTCTGATCAGTGCTGATCGCTGTGTCTTGATTTTATTTCCTGTGTGGGCACACAACCATCGTACAGTGAAGAAAGCATTCGGAGCAGTTGCTCTGATGTGGCTCCTCTCAGCACTCCTAACGTTTCCCTCAGCGATCTTCAGAAAAACCACAGTCCATGATTCAGTCACTCAGTGCCACACAGACTACAAGGACCATTTCAGACACAGAGCTGTGAAACTGAGTCGATTCATCTGTGGATTTCTGATTCCGTTCCTTACCATTGTGTTCTGCTGTGTGGTGCTTGGTGTGAAGCTGAGGAGGACAACCATCAGGTCAAAAAAGCCTTATAAAATCATGGCGGCCCTCATATTATCGTTTTTCTTCTGTTGGGTCCCTTATCATACCTTTGTTCTCCTGGAGCTGGATTTGGGGAACCACAGCCTGGAGGTTCTTCACACTGGACTGAAAGTAGGGGTCACACTGGCTGCAGCAAACAGCTTCATATCACCCATTCTTTATGTGTTCATTGGCAACGACTTCAAGCGAACGCTTAAAAGATCGTTGACTTCACGGTTTGAGGAAGCGATGGCAGAGGACCTTCGCACAGGTGCTCTCCATCATTCTATGTCTAAATCAATGGAAATTACTGAAAAGTTCTGATGCATTTGTCGTTATGTCAAATAGTATTTTGCTGTACGTTCAGTTACTGTAATCACTGTAAATGCTTGTGACAAATATATTAAAAATTATATGAGAAATTGTTTGGTCACTGTAGGTAAGAGCTGGTTCATTGCAACAATCAGAACTGCTGTGTTAAGGCTGGTTTTTTAAGTTAGATTGTATGGGACACTGAAAGTAAAAGTTTGGTTAAAAGTTTAAGCTGAAAGTTTTTAGATTTCTCAGACCTCCCTATTTTTTCCTATACAGTATTAAATAGGATACAGTATAAAAATAGGAACATAAAAATTATATATCTAAATAATTTACATTTTCAGAAACATAGTGCCCATGCACATATACTGTATACTGTACTGAAAAAAATATTAGCACAATTTAGGATACAGCTGCTTCTGCTGGAGGTTTCTTGTTATGACGGAGTCTTTCCTTTCCACTGTTGCCTTTATGCCAGCTCAGGATGGGAGACTGTGACAGAATGAAGACTCAGTGCAATCTGCTGGCTTCCATAAATAACATTACTGTACTGATTTTTTTTTAAATATATTTATATATGTGTGAATGTTTTGTTCAGTTCCCTGAGATAACTTTAGAGCTTTATAAATAAACTGAATTAAATGCTTAGAAATACCAGAGCAGGGTAATACATCGATTAAAATTAATATATAAAATAGTTGCTTACATTATTATTATTATTAAAGAATAGAGTAGTAGAATCACTGCTCCTCCACAGTGAGAGGAGCCAGTTGAGGTGCTTGGAGTGAAGGATACTCCCTGGATGCCACCCAGGGAGGTTTTCCCAGCATGTCCAACTGGGAGGAAACCCCATGGGGAAGACCCAGAACATGCTGGAAAGACGACATCTCTTGGCTGGCAGGGAACACCTTGGAATTCTCCTAGAAGAGGTGGCTGTGGAAAGAGATGTCTGGCCCTCCCTGCACAAGCTGCTGCTCCCACGACCGCAAACAACTCTAAAACAAGCTTGTTTGTTCAAACTAATTCACATACTTTTTTTTAGAAAATGCTTTTGTATTTAGTATTATGCACAACAACACTAATAAAAATAATTAAAAAAAATTGTATAATAATGCAGCTTATTACAATAGTTTGTAATAATTTCAATATTAATCTTTTTGTTTTCATTTTCATAAATTTTTATTATTATCGATTATGTATTATTATTATTTATTTTTTTCCACCTGAAATTTCCTACCTCTTCATTACTACAGTATAATAAAGCTTTATTTAAAAAAAAGCCAAGACAGATGACACGCCTATATATAAACAAACCACGCCCCTGTGCTACATAACCCCGCCTCTACTGCTAGCGGAAGTGATGTAACTCGCTGTAAGGATTTTTTTTTTATTTTTTTAACTCCTCACAACAAGTTTTAATTTACAGTTGTCTTAATTCAAGATATGTTTACGCTGAATTAGCCCTTTGGCCGCAGTATTTGTACATTTGTTGTCGGTTTTTGGTCCAGTTTGTAAAGCTGTCTTCCTCGCTCGCCTGCTAACGTTAGCTAGTAGCTACCTTCTCCAGGTAGTTGTTTGCCAGTTTAGCTAGCCGCCGTTAATTGTATTTTTTTCTCTCTCGTTTCTCTCATTATTAGAGACCAGCCCTATCGACTGGGCTTTCTTATGTGAGCATCCCACCCGTATAGTCTCGGTTAGTGGGTCGAGTGTTAACAAATGGCCGCCGCTGCCCCGGTGTCCCAGCCAGCCTCTGGCTCTCCCGCTGCGGACGCTGAAAACTCGAGCACCGGTGGATCCAGCAGCTCGACCGCGGCCGAAGGTGGCACCCAGGACAGCACCTTCGAGTGCAACATATGTCTGGACACAGCAAAGGACGCCGTGATCAGCTTGTGTGGACATCTTTTTTGGTAAGATTTAGGTCTATGGCTCTTGTTTACGTTTTTAAAATTGCATCACCCCTTACTGAGTGTAAAATGTGACAGCTTTAAGTAAACTGAATACTCACCAGTAAAGATCCTGGAAGTTATTGTAGTTTTACAAACTTTTTAACTTTCAACCTAATCCGACACTTCTGCTGGATGTTGCTGTAAAATATTTTACTGGGGTAATGTTAAAAAAAAAAAAAAAAAAAAACACCAGGCATGTCTGTACAGTAAAGTATTTTTTGTGCTTAAACTAAAACACAAACACACATTTTATATATATAGTTTTGCAGTGAAATAAAATCTTCTACAGTAATGTAGCTTGCTCAAATTCATCTGCATTCTTTATTTTAGATACAGTAAAAATACACATTTATAGTTCGATTTCAATAAAATTGTGTTGCATCTAAAAATAAAGTTTTCATATTTAAAATAAAAACTCTTCATTGATTAAAACTTCACTTGCTGCTGTTGCTTATAAATTTGTTAAGTCGTATAAATTTAAAGTAATGAATTTGTTGGACTGAATTGGATTAATGTAAAGTGACTGTGTCAAAATGCTAATGCTTTTATTACTAGTTATAGATTTTGTAATGAAGTTGTCAGATAAATATTTTGATGCAATACAACATTATTGTTCTCCTATATGTGTTCAAATAGTATATTTGTATGAAAGTACAAATGCATAAAAAAATTTCAGAATATCGAAAAAGTTCAGTTTCTTTGGTCGATCGTTTCAGATCATAGATTCATTACACTAAGCCTTTACTTCTTGTAGTTTCGATGATTATAGCTTACAAATAATGAAAAACCTAAACTTGGTGTCTCAGAAAATTAGAATATTACATAGCTTGAAGCGTTTGGTACTGTTGGCAGTTTGGGCAGGAGCCAAGTCCTGCTGGAAGCTGAAATCAACATCCCCATAAAGCTCGTCAGCAGAAGGAAGCATGAAGTCTCTAAAATGTCCTGGTAGATGCTGTGTTAACCGTGGACTTCAGAAAACCCAGTGGACCAACACGAGCAGAGGACATGGACCCAAACCATGACTGACTGTGAAACTTCACTCTGGACTTCAAGCAACATGAATTCTGTGCATCTCCACACTCTGAGACATTTTCAAATGACATGAAAATTTACTTAAATCTGAAAAGAGGACATTGGACCACTGAACAACAGTCCAGCTATTTTTGTCCTCAGCCAGGTAAGACGCTTCTGACATTGTCTCTGGTTCAGGAGTGGCTACACTTGAAGAATGAGACATTTGTAGCTCATTAGGAGTTATTTAGCTGATTAGTGTGTGACACCATGAATTGGCTGTTTAACCTTTTGACAATATTCAAATTTTCTGAGACACTGAGTTTAGCTTTTTTTTCATTATTTGTAAGCCATAATCATCAACATGACAAGAAATAAAGGCTTGAAATATTTAACTCTGTGCATAATGAATTCACTCATATATGCTACAGTAATATGTGAGTTTCACTTTCTGAAACGTTTGACACAAAATTTAAACTTTTTCACAATATTCTATTGTTTTAGATGCACCTCATTCATCAAACCTGTATTCAAGTACTGTGCTGCTTAAGTTACTTTTTTATAGCGGTTATTTGCATTTGTTTTGTATGGATACCATTAATGGTTTTAGGACTGTTGATGTTTAATCAAACTTTCTTTTTTCTATCCTTTCATAATCTTTTGCGCCTGATGTTTAGTTGGCCTTGTTTGCATCAGGTAAGCTTTTTTCTTTTTGTCTTTAAAGTGAGTGCACAAAAAATACACTGATAGATGTTTTCCAGATGAACTGGTTAGCTCTTTAACTTTTGTTTTGTCTTAACGCAGTGGTTGGAGACTCGACCCAACAGACAAGTGTGTCCGGTATGCAAAGCCGGAATCAGCCGGGATAAAGTAATCCCCTTGTATGGGAGGGGGAGCACGGGTCAGCAGGATCCAAGGTAGGTGCTGACACAAAGCTCTTATTTAAGCTCGGATGCTAAAAATTTGGGTTGTTTACAAATTGGACAGCTCACTGAAATGATTTATCTTAAAGGGAAAGAACCCCACCTCGACCACAAGGACAGAGACCCGAGCCAGAAAATCGTGGTGTAAGTACGAGTAAACTGTTTCAGTGTCATGTCAGCTGTAGCTGAACATAAAATTCATGATGAAACGATTACATAATGAAGTGTAAACCTGCTGCATTCATTACTGAAGACTGGTCCCACTGGGATCCATTACCTGTTAACAGCTGAGATGATGCTCTCCTCATGAGAATGACCACACGTTTTACCACCTGTTGCGTCACATTTGTCTTATTGAATGTTTGAAACATAGATATATATATATATATTTTTTTTTATAACAGGGTTTTCAGGGGTTTGGCTTCGGAGATGGGGGTTTCCAGATGTCATTTGGAATCGGTGCCTTTCCGTTTGGCATCTTCGCCACAGCTTTCAACATCAACGACGGGCGACCTCCTCCGGGTAGTTACACACTTCACTCTGAACTCTTTAATTTCTTCTGCTGACGACCTGATAACCTTTGTGTTGTCCCCACAGCGGCCCCGGGGACACCGCAGCACACGGACGAACAGTTTCTGTCTCGACTCTTTCTGTTTGTCGCGCTGGCGATTATGTTTTGGCTGCTGATTGCATAAATGCACGCAGAGAGAACGTGTTTTAGCATGAACGATTCGACAGAGGTGAGAGTTTATGGTGGCTTGTCGTCTTGATTTAAGCCCTTTTCTCCTCAAATCATGACATTTAAACAAAGCAGAAATTAATCAAACCAGTCACTCCGCTTGGTGGTTTAATGTTTAATGTCAAAGCATCTTTTTGCTGCTTTACATGTCATGGAGTCATAAAAATCTGTAATGTACACTTTCTGAGGCTGCAGGGTTCTTTACTTTGGATGAGTTTGAAACGCCTCCCATATTAACTCACTGATGTCTCCAGAGTTTTATAAAATGAGCCATGAGGCTAACACTCGTTGCTAACAAAGCTAACGTTCCAGTCATGGATTGTTGGGAGGTAGAGTGCGTTTTCACATCATTTATTTAAGTTTTTGAGATCACAAATGGGGGACTGTAAATTTTAATGAACAGCTTATGGTGAACTAGAGTTATGTTTAGACAAAACGGTGGGATACCAAGTTTTTTTTTTAGTTTGTTTTGAAGTTTATAAATCACTTTTTTGTCTTCAGGCATGACCCAGATCACACCAGTTTTCAGCAATCACAGCATCTTAGCTGGGACTTAAATATTTCTGCATGTAAGCAGATAAAAAGCTTAATTTCAGTGTTCTTCACCAGACTGTATAATCTTTTATTTTGCTCTGGTTTCTGTATTTCACAGGAATTCTTGTAAAATACTGTAGAATAAAGAGGTAAAAATGAAGGTTGGTTGTTTAAAATTGTACTTTTCTAATTGTGAATTTTCTTTACTGACAGTAAACCTTTATAAATGATGATTATAATATGTTGTTTGGTTATTTCTGCGTACATTTATTGCTTTTTCCTCCTGCAAAGATCTGCCACAGGTCAAAACACATGAAAAGTAGTTCCACCTCAACCATCGTTGTTTTGTGTGGGGGGAAATGTTCAACGTTAGTCTTTTATTCCTTGAGCTGTCCTTTTCTCTTGAAATTCTGTCGGTGAAATGTTAAATTCGGCCTCATACATAATCTGCTGGATCTTCATCTTTGTCTCGCATCTCTTTTGTGGGGCGAGTCGCTTCAGGGCGGGGACGAAGCTCAGCAAGAAGAGCTCATCTTCGTCTCGAGGCTTGGAGGCAAACGAGCCGCCGTCGTCTTTGATCTGCCACTTTGTGGGCGAGTGTGTACTTTGAGGCGACGACGGGGATGACGGCTCTGACACAATCTTGCGTTTCTGTCCGGTACTGCTGGTGGGGATTACCTGAGGGCCTGGTGGCGTCCTGGCCACAGCGGCCAGTTGGGCCACCTGTGTGTCCTGGGACAGAGCAGGAAGCTGCGTTACAAATGCCACATGGGCCTTTTGCTCAGACTGACTCACTTCGACCTTTGAGGCGCTCAGAGGCGTCTTGACGGAGTCCGACAAAGTGGTTTCCTCTTCTGCACTCCCTGTTACGTTGTTGGGATTTTCATGGTCCTCGTCAGCGTTGCTGGAAATGTCTGTCACGCCAAACCTCGATCCAGTGAAGGGGGCGATAAAGTTCATAAGCTGACGGTATTTCCACTTGCTGTGCACAAACTCTCCCTGCTTCTTGCTTTTGATCTCCATCCGGACTTCTTTCAGATATCTGTCTCGCAGGTTTTTCCATCTTCTTTTGCACACCTCGGCTTGAAAAGAAAAGATGTCGGAGAGTAAAAAGTCACGATACACAAAAAGGGATCTTATTGAAAATCAAAATGAAGCGGCGAGCAACATTCTTACTCGCTGAAACATTTTTAAACATGTTCAAAATAGTTGGGTTAATCGCACAGATATCACAGCTTCTTCAGGACCTACAAAAAAATAACTTGTTTAAAAAAAATGCAGGCAAGTTCAGATTAGTTTCTTAAAAGCCTCAAGGGATGCATATTATGTACCGTATTTTCCGTTGTACACGTTGCACCGCCCTAGTAGTCGCATCAGTCCAAATACGTCTAATAAAGTGGAAAAAAATCTATAAATATGTCGCATCTATTATGCATCACCGCTGACAGCCTGGAAATATGGGCTGGTGTTGTGCAAAAAATTGGCGTGGGAACGTGCACGGGAGGACTTTAACAAGATTAACACTTAAAAACAATTATTTGTTTGCCCAAAATTATAGTAAGGTATCTCAGTCTAATTGTTCCTTAATAAATACACTTTAATGGTCAAATTAGCTGCATTTCGCCGGGTCGGTACAATAAAATGAAGCTGATTTAACGGTTGCACACGAAGGTGGCACCCTAAGGCAAGCCGATGGTGACATTATTAATAGCCACTTTTACATTTTACACTATTACATGACACAACGACATGCCATACTAGAGTGCCATCTAGTGGCTGTAAATGGTAGTCAATATTTTCAGTCAGCATGAATGAAAACAGTCCTATCTCAGCCAAAAATTGGTTTATAAATACTGTATGGGGAAAAAAATCCATAAATACGTCGCTTCGGCCTAAAAGTCGCAGGGAATGCAAATTATGCAAAACAAAAAAACGTGACTTAGACGCTGAACAATACAGTATTTCATTAGGCAGTGAGCAACATATTTTCTAAATTTATGCCATATTGAAATTAATTTGTGCATCATTTCATTGTTGCATAGTCCTAAACGTGAACAAATTAACAGCATTGGGAAGTGCAATTGTAAAAATGCAGCTCCCAGAAAAGGTCCCTCTTGTAAATGAGTCCCCGTGGCTCAACGAGGCTAGCCTGTATAAATAAAGGATGAATGAATGAAAAGAAAAGGCAGATAAAGAAAATGGATGAATGTTTGAATTGAAACATTTTTATGTATAAATTAAAAAAAAGAAAGAAAAGTCCACTCTGCTTTTAAACAATGTACTAGTTTGCCACTAAAGTTTAAATTTAAACAATTTATAGTAAATTGCACTCATACTAATATGTTGCAAGTCAGGGAAGAATGAAAGAACAGGAACACTAGTTGAGGCAAAAGGTCACTTTTTTTGGATAAATAATGGATTCATCAATACAGAAGATAGTAATCATACAAATGTTGTAAACAGCTTTCTGCTCTGCTGATGTTTTACTAAACTTTAAACTGTAATGTTTTCTGGATTCTAGCTGTGGCCAAAGGGCAAGACTTCAAGTTCAATATGAGGCTGGGGCCTCCTTCCTCTCGTTCTGCCACGTTTCATCCTAAAACCCGTGGTCCACCTTCACGAAGCTTTGCTTTCCGTTAACTGGGTCTCCGGTCCTGAACGACTCGAGCCGCAGTCCGTGAGGCGGAGCACGTTCTCCGCAGGCGGCTAGCTTCGCGGTAGCGTCGCGCCGCGTGTAGCTCGTTCTGCGCGAGGCGGCGGCCTTCGTCGCTAGCTACCGCTAGCACGGTGCGCGCGCGGCCGCATTCGCATTTACGGCATCAGGATGTTGAAAAGCACAAAGAACTTAATTAAAAAAAAAATTTAAATACCGCAAATCTCCATGTTGTATTTTGGAGTGTTACGACCTTTCGTTGTGCTACTAATTAGCTGGTTAGCATTTAACTCCGTAAAGTTGTGATGAACAAGATACTCACATGGGAGTCCCAGCGCGAGACTGATGTTTCGCCAAGCGCTCGCCCGACTTTCCGTGCAACGGTAATTCGGCTGCGTGACATTGTAAAGCTCTGGGTAGTTAAATACAGCCAGTATTAACTTATCGTCCATCTTGCCCCCGTGTGTTTAGTGTTTCTGCGTGTTGCGCGGACGCGGAAGCGGCTCCCGCCTTTTCCGCCCAGGCAGCTGCTGCTGGCGGCGGGCTGCGTGCCGCGCGTGCCGTTCCGAAGTTGGACACCAGGGGGCGCACTAACCATTTTTCATCATAAATAAAATGAATAACTGTGTCTATATTTTATTACTATTTCTTCAGCACACAGTAGATATAGTAATAAAAACAAAATACTTTTTTGACCAAGACTTGGGTTAAAACAAGATTAACTCAACCCAATTTATTATTTGATTTATTAATTTTTTTATTGATAATTTTTATTTTAACCCCAAATGTCATCATGTCCCAAAAAAAAAAAAAAAAAGGTTGGGGAAAAACAAATATTGCATTGAGAAATATGTTGTTCAAACCAGTTTACAGTTTATGCAGTCACATTTTAGTTTTCTTGTTTTTTCCTCACATGTAACTGGTATTTTCTTTTCATGAATACTGTGTTTTCTGCATGTGCTTGGAGATTCTCTGCATTTTCAGCTTTCACATCTATACTGAGTCTCGCAGCAGAGATGCTGAATGTTTTCATGCATGAGTAGTCTTGTGCCATTAGCAGTTGAGTGCTCCGTTAGCAGTCAGTGTGTGGGTGTATTTCAGACCTTGTTCCTGCTGTCTGAATGGCTGAGGATTGATTTGTGTCAAATGTTATTCTATTTTTTCCTCCCACTACCTTTCTGTTTGAAAAACCCTTTGAAACGAAGGACGTTTAAGTCAGTGCATGCTAACAGGGTGGTGCAATTTATTTCCGTTTCTCTGATTCGCCTGCAGACCTACTAAAATAGGTTGAATAAAACTGTTTCTGTGCATGGGATTTTTTTTTAATGAACATCCACAGAGGAAACAGGGAGACAACTTGACAAGCAAACAGTATACTAACATGTCTTCCATATTAAATAAGAGGGGGAACAGTCAACCTGCTATTGGCACTCAGAAGCCTGCCTCTCTGATGGTATGAGGGTGCATTAGTGGCTATTGCATGAGCAGCTTACATGTCTGGAAAAGGTAGTGTCAAAACAGAAAAGTGATATATTTATTATGTTCGGCAGTGAATAAAATCTGGGTTTATGAAATTTGCAAATCTTTTCATTCAGTTCTTAATGTCGCAACTTTTTCAAAGCGTGCTGTTGAACAGCGATCGTTCCTTTCACTTGACTTATTGTGCCAAACATTTCTTACATCAACAGCACAAACCTTTATAATTCTACTCTTCAGTAATGAATTTTTGAACTGTTTGAACCTGCATGGATGTGCTACAATGCCTTCTATTAAGAGCCACAAAAACGACAGATAGCGATCTCACATGCTGCTCAAACTATACATCAACAATCTTGGATGCTATTAAACCAAAGTGAAAAGGATGGGAAGGTGTTTATTGTTATCTGTTTCCAAAAGCCCTTATAACAGGGGGGGCTTAAGACAGATTGTAGAAATCCCTTAATTCCATGAAAAAAATGAAAAACAACGTGCATCGCCTTGTATGAAATCACAGGATTTGCTGGGAGCACGATGAATTTAACCTGTAATAGCTTCACCTCACTGTGCGCATTGTTGGAGAAGTCAACCTGAAAGGACTGCAGCACACAGATAAGACACAGGATGCATGATTGTGAATACAAATCATGTGGATGGATGGATGGAATTAGCTCCTCCTGTGTATCTTAATCTATATTTAGTGTAATTCTATCATCGCCCCTATTTAACTGACTGAGGCGTCCGTTCAGCTGGAAGGACTGTGTGCGTGGTGTTATGATCTGAATCAATTTCTACCAATTTACACAAAATCACATTTGAAGTTAAAGCTCGACAGAGAGGGGATGTTATAAAATTAATTTAAAAGACTAATCCTTAAATTCGCCGAGTCTATGGGCCGCACCAGAGATGTTCATCTTTAAGTCCAGGTTCCTAATACCAAGCAATCTCCTTTTCTCTAAAACCTCGACAATGAGGATCTTAGGGGAGCTCTCCACTTTTCATTTTATGCAGCGAAATCTGATTTTTCTCGAAGAAAAGGAACGAGGCAAGATTAACCGAATCTGCCGTCCTCCCTAACCTCTTCACAAAACTGCCCAGATTAGCTAGGAATTAAGTTTCAACCGTTTTATGTGTCTGGTCCACAGGGGGATTATGGTTTTACTTCATCTTTTTTTTCTTTCCTCCCCCTTTTTGGGCCTATAAGGGCTCGAGTCTCTGCTGAATAAAGAGTGGGGAAAGGCAGCAACTGAGGCTGAAGTATCCCAAAGTGTTGCATGTTTCCAACCTGATCTCTGCTTCTGCTTTCTTGGGAGTTTCTTGGAAATGGACGGACTTATCATGACGGAGAAGAAGTTGTCGTTCACAATTGAAAACATTCTGAGCAAGTATCCGAGCAGCAGCGTGGACAAACAGTCCTGTGGGACAAGTGGATTGAAGGAGACCCAGTCTGTGCATCACACCTGCCTGTGCTGCTGTTACTGCTCCCATTGTGCCGACATGTTCCACCCTGATTTCATCCATGAAGGTAGGACCATCTCTCTCAAACAGATCTCATCTTTGTTGTATTTTTATTTGTTTACTCTGAAAGTCTTCAATCTTCTTGCAGCCTGTCAGTTTGGATGGAGCTCAGCGATGCTCTCAGAGTCCTGCAGGCTGGGAGACGCTCACAAGGAGGAGCAGGCGTCCGGTCAGGTGCAGAGGAGAACCAGACGCCACCGCACCATATTCACCGAGGAACAGCTGGACGCGCTGGAGGAGCTGTTTCTGCAGAATCAGTATCCAGATGTGAACACGAGAGAGAAGCTCGCACAGCGCACTCACCTGAGAGAAGAAAGAGTAGAAGTAAGACTGCGTTTAGTTTAAACGAGGCGTTAATTGTGAATATGTGCTGCCAGATCATGTGAATGGGGGAAAAAACGAACATGTCAACTTTTATTTCCCTTTACAGGTTTGGTTTAAAAACCGAAGAGCGAAGTGGAGACGTCAGAAAAGGTTTTCATTCGTTGTGGGAACTACAGAAAACTAATGTGTTTGACTGAAATATCAGACAAATAAATTGTGTTTTAGACAAACAGAAAAAAACATCTAAAAGTAAACAAACATCTTTTTGTTCCAGTTTAATCAGATTGTTAATAGACTGGTTGATTGCATGCAGTGACATCAAAAACTAAATGTCACGTGTTTGTGGTTTTGCTTTTGCACAAGATGTACAAAAAATAAAAAAATACAGATTTTTTTTTTTAAAGAACAACTTTCTTACAAGACCTTTGTTCATGCTGTTACAATTTAAAAGTTGATCATGTTGAAAGCTCAGAGTTACATGTCTTAGATTTACATATTTTTTTATTTTATTTTCAGCTCAGATTCAACATGAATTTGATACAGTTACAGTAATTTTATATCTGATGTCAGTATTGTTTTATAAAGGAGTTCACAAGATATATATGATAGTTATTCTGCTTTTCAAGCTAATGTCAGCAGCAAATTCAGTTTTGGATTTGTTTCCTTTATTTCCTTTATGATTAATTTAGATATTAGCCAAATCTTTAATAGTCGAGCATTGGTGGATAGTTTCTTTACACTTACAGATAATTTAAGGTTTTTTTTTTTTTATTTTATTTTTTTTACTTAATTTACAAACATGGTACAAAAAAACATGATTCTTGCATATTTTGCATTTTCTTTTCAATGTGCAAGTTAGACCAAATTTATTAGAACTTTGTATTAATGTCTGCATCCTATAACTGTAAGAACCACATAGTGAAAATAAATACCAAGTGATGTTATTTTATTTCTATTTTTATATTTCCAATTTGAACCTAAGAATCATTAAAAATGTTCCTGTGGAAAGCCAATATCTATGTTTGTTTTTGTTTGTTTGTTTGTTTAATCTAATATGTTTTTTTACTAAATGGTTGTAACGAAAGCTTTTTAATCATTTTGAATGAATTATATTGTTAAACATTATTTTGCCTCAACTTAATAAAAAAACCCTGCCTGCCATTTAATAATTGTGAAAATTCAGTCCTGTAAATTAATCTCACATAAGAATAAATAAATAAATGATTAAAGAAATACCATTTCTTCATTCATTCATTCATTTATTGATTAATTTTCCTCTTTTCATGAGATGGTCTTTTCTCTTTTATTCTGAAATAACAGGGTAAACGTGGGGACACTATCAACTTTTATACTGAAAATTTCTTCAGAAGGTGTTGGCTTCCGGTCACGTACAAGCTCAGACATTACGTAACTACGTTTTGTGTACGGTAGCATTTTAGCTAAGAGTTAGCCTCAAGGTGACTAATAGCCTACTTTTCTAAATTTGTAACAATTTCTAACATTCACTAATATTTTTTAGGTGTTTTTAAAGTTAAACATTTGTGTTTAGTTTTTATTTATTAGTTAATATTACAGTCTGTGACTCGCTTGTTGTCTTTTGGCTAAGAGGCTAACAACAGTCCCCACACTAGCATGGAGGGTAGCGGGAGCGTGAGGGAAGCGTTTTCCGGGCCTCTCGTACCTTCAGCGGTCACAATGACGGTGGCTGTCCGTCCTCCAGAGGACAAGGAGAAAGGAAAGCTAAAGAGAAAAATCCTCGACGAAGAAGAGTACATTGAGGTGAGACGAAACAAAATGGGAGTAAAATCATTGTTTCGCTGTGCCAAATGTAAACAACTGCTTTTTATGTCCACTGTTGTTTGGAAAATGATTGTCAAGGACTCACAAACGTTTTTACCTTTGTAACTTTGATAATAAAGATCCTGTTGAGGGTTAAATCGAAGATGAGGCCTGTAAAATCATAAAACATGATATGGCATAACTGTTTTAAATAATAGTAAATGTAAATGTATGATTTTCATATACATACTTGCTACAGCAATTGATAGGCCACATTAAGCAAGCCATCAGTTTCACTTTGTTAAAATGTCTTCTTTTACCATAAAATAAATGCTTCATCATATTTCATCTGCAATTACTAAATTCTGTTTTGTGCACTTGGCTGTTTTTGACAGAGTTTGGAGAAAATCATCCAGAGGGACTTTTTTCCAGATGTTACAAAATTGCAAGCGCAGAAGGACTACCTTGAAGCAGAGGAAATTGGAGACCTGGAGAAAATGAGGAAGATATCAATCCAATATGGATCATCTTTGAACAAATCTACCCCACAAACCTCTGCACCTTGTGAGTAGAAAGCTCGTTAGTAAGAAACTGGATTCCTGGTTGTATACGTTACTTGTTAAATAAATAAAATCATGTTTTGTTTTTTCTTCTGTCCTGTATGAAGAATATGTTGAAGATCTTTATAAATGTTCTTTTCTGTTTGTAAGATGTGACTCCTGCCAGCTTTGAGACACCAGTGAGTCACTCAGGCTCTCTGTCCTCCACGTACCCTAGTAAAAGTTCAGATGTTGGTATGTTACATTTAAATAATTTCCTATACTGTTCTTTTTCTCCTAAGCTGATGGTTAGACATGCTGAGTAGTTATTTATTTGTTTTATTTAACTTTTTTTTTCCTCCTTAGAAAATAAAGATAATGACACAGAAGAGAAAAAGCTTCCCAGTTTGGATCGTTTTCTTGCTAAAAATACCAGTGAGGATAATGCATCATTTGAGCAGATCATGGATCTGGCAGAAGACAAGGAGAAATTGAGGCACGCGTGGTTGTATGAAGCAGAAGCCGAATTTAAACAGGTTGGTCTGCGCAGGTCAGATTTGGAATAACCTAAATGCTTGAATTGCAGCTGCACTGTTATGCATCATATGTGTAAAAATATTAAAGTTATAGGGAATATTAAATTACGGTAAGCTGAACTGAATTCATTGATAGTTTTCCACTCAAACAGCTCTGTTACTGTGGCAGTGGTATGTACCAGATTCTAGCTTTGAAAACAAAACAAACAAAAAACCTTAAAGGTAACTGGGAAAGCCTTGTTTCAGTAAATGGTACGTAACATGATTTTTTTTTTTCTATAATTAGTCCTGATGATTTGTGGCATATTTTTTACTTAGGTAATCATTATAAGTGGAACCTATTGTTGTTTTATAGTTGGCTTTTAATGACAAACTTGTCTGAACTTATAACACACTATGGATGTTTTATCTAAGTTTTATTAGATATATAAGTAAACAAACAGAAATGATAAAATTTCCTGTGGAGTGGGGAAAAAAAAAAGTGGAACTCATTTGACAAACTTTTAGCACGTGCCATGATTTAAACAGGACTCTGCATCAGGACGATAATTAAAACTTCTTGTGTAAATAAAATGTTGCCATTTTAAAAAGAAAATTGCCAAAGGTTTGAATACTGTAATGTGTAAATTTAATCATTGACTGTAAGAACAGTATAAAAAAATCACCCTGTATTTGTTTTCAGCGCCATGAAGAGAACCTCGCCTTACCGTCAGCAGAGAAAGCTGCTCTTGAATGTGTCAAAGCTGGACTGGAGACTTGGGAGTACAAGGCAAAGAACGCCTTGATGTATTATCCAGAAGGTGTGGCGATCAGACACAGACGTTTTCCTTATACATTTTTAACGAAACACAAAATTCAACTACGGTAAACTCAGCTGCTATACATTTTTTTTCTTTTTTTAAATATCTTTTCCAGGTGTGAAAGACGATGATGCTGTATTTCTCAACCCAAGAGAAGTAATTCACAAGAACACTCGATTTGTTGGAGATCCGTTCAGCAAAGCTCTTAACAAAAGTCAGATTCAACAAGCTGCGGCCCTCAATGCGCAGGTATGCTAAGTAATGCAATGTGCTGTTTAATATATTGTATATTGTCTCCTATATTTGTGAATGAATTGTTCGTTAGTTGAAAAAAAAAGATTGATGTTTATCTTTTGTTTGTAGTTTAAACAGGGCAAAGTGGGGCCTGATGGGAAAGAGCTCATACCGCATGAATCCCCAAAAGTAAATGGCTACGGTTATGAAAGGACTCCTTCCCCTGCACCAGGTGTGTCTTTAAACAAACTGATAAATAACTCATTATTGAGCTGATACAGGTATTTCATGCCTTGGGGACACTTTAACAGCTTAAATTACTGTTACAATGAGCCACTCTTTTAGACTGCTTGTTGTTTGAAAGACAATATATTCAGGCAGTTTATGTTCATGTCATGGCCTCATTTGGAGTGTTTTTCTAAAATTGTGTCCCTCTTAGGTGTTTCTGAGTCACCTCTGATGACCTGGGGTGAGATTGAGAGCACGCCTTTTCGTCTGGATGGATCAGACACCCCGTACGTGGAGAGGAACCACGGCCCATCATTCAAGGTGATTACTATTCACTGATGGACCTTTTTTTTTAATCATTTGGTGCTTTTTGTTAAGGTTGTAATGTATTGACATTATTTGTTGTTTTTACAAGATACCGGAGCCAGGAAGACGAGAACGGTTGGGCTTGAAGATGGCTAATGAAGCTGCTGCTAAAAACCGTGCAAAGAAACAGGAAGCGTTAAGAAAAGTTACGGAAAACCTCGCCAGGTAAAGCTTAGCTGTCTCGTTTCTTGATTAGATCTTCTAGCAGTTCAAGACACTTGTTAGATTGTTTCCTGTTGGTGCATTAGTGCTGAAAAAACCCCACTACGAGCTAACAAACCTGATTTCTGTGTTCCAGTCTCACACCAAAAGGTCTGAGCCCGGCCCTCACCCCTGCCCTGCAGCGGCTCGTAAATCGGACATCCAGCAAATACACAGACAAAGCACTGCGGGCGAGTTACACCCCTTCACCCTCACACAGAGTCACCCCCTGCAAGACTCCCTTCAACGGACCCGCTACTCCGTCTGGAACACCAACGCCAAACAAAGCCAAGACCCCGAGTGCTCAGGACCTCACGTCGCTCACAGACAATCTGCTGCAGCTTCCCAAGAGACGGAAGGCCTCCGACTTTTTCTAGAAGGAGCCACTCTGCTCAGATTGTAGAGAAAAAGACTCGTTATAATGTGGGGGAACTGTTATGACTTTCAAACAGGTTTTTCAAAATAAGAGCACATCTTTGCTGTAGATGGTGATTAAAAATTTGTACAGTGGATTAAATGCTTTTTATTTTTTGTTACATTTTATTTATAAGCCTTACTGTGAAATACATTCTAATCCTCCATATTTTGGTTTATTTGGATTTCTGTTAATATTGTACGTTTTCTGAGAATAACAAAAAAAAATAAATAAGATGAAGCTCTGGTCCACGGTTGTCTTTAAAACTAATTAATTGGATGACACGCTTTTAAATTTCAGTAAACAACTACCATTCACTTAATATCTTGAGCTCGATGCCCTGAAAAAAGCAATAATTTATAGTTTATAGTAAGATGCCATACCTCTAGTTTCTGGAAATACCACGACATACAGCTGTTCGTTTTATATACAGTATTGTAATATCTTTACATTTGTACTCATACCGTAATCTGTGTGTTGAAGGACAGATTTACACCTTCACTCTTCCAGAGTGGACAGTGTTTCCTCAGCAGGGATTCCCTCCAGGACTAAATCAGAGTGTAATTTTTACTAAGGTGTGTTGCATGTTTAGTGTTTAAATCAGTTCCGTGCTAAAATTAATTGCATTTTGAAGAAATACTTTCATTGTCACTTCCCTTTGCAAAGTAACTGCTGTTACACTTGAATTTCCCATCTGTGGGACAATAAAGGCTGTTTCTATTCTAACTTAACAGCAAACAAAATTAAAAGTTGAACTTAACTTTTAAAATAACCTGTTTTCTCACTCATTGTGATGTTTAACAAACATTTTTGTCGTTAATTGCTATATTGTCAGTCATTATAGCCTCTAAAATCTGCAATCTAAACTATTATTACATGATCTTTTGACAAGACTGTTTTTAATATATGTAAGCCATTTTTATTGTATAATAAAGAACAAATAATATAAAACTCTTGGATAGGTGTCCATTGAACTTGCCTGCAACATTGATAAATTTTCAGGATAGCGCGCTGACTTCCTAGACAACTAGTTTTATTTTTTATTCAACAATTTATTTAAATATAAATCATAAAATGAGTTGCAGGTGGATAATTATAAAGTTTTTGGTAAGAGTGGTTAGATCGATTTATAATGAAAATTACTGTTGGAACACAAACAAAATAGAAATCAAAACCTTATTCTCGCACCTGCAAGTAGTATAAAGGGTGAGAACATGTTTGTGCTATTGTGTTAAAAGTAAGGCCAAAAGTGAACATAAAAATTTAACATCTGCAAAAGAAAAAAAAAGTTTTTAGTTTGTTGTTTTTGGGCAAACTAATTTAGGACATATGAAATCCTTACAAATTAGGGAAGAAACAAAATGTGTTTAATAATTATACATGAGAATAACTCATGATACACTGAGTAAAACATTAAACAAAACGTAAGATTAATATTTAATAATTGCTTGATTGATAATTTATATTTAGGATTCAGACTAATACATATGTTACAATTCTTAGCAAAATTGTGCTGAGCTGCTGTCTAGTTTGGGTCATTATATTTCAGGGGTCACAAACATGTGTACAACACCGAGCCATCGGCGCCGCGTCCCGACACTTGTTCCCCCTTTTTTTAATAGTTAAAAAATATACTGTACAGTATATACATTTTGTCGTCATTGAGGCTCCACCCGGGCCGCACACACGCGCAGACTGTTTATAAACCGAGCTGAACTCCGCCCCGGCAACACCTCCAGCTGATGTCCTGCTCGGTGCGCTGCGTGTTTTGGATTGTTGTGAAGGGGGAGTCCGCGGCCATCTTGAATGAGCGACCGTTCCGCTGAGCTCGCGCGCTAGCTAATGTTAGCACCTCGGTCAGATTAACTGATTTGTATCGCTGACCACCGCGGCTATGCCCCGTTTACGTCGATTTGTTCGATCAGTCGACGCCTTGAGTGCGTGAAAATGGGTAGAGACTGCGCTAAGAGTTGGCCGTGATCATTTAGGAGAGGGCGGAGGCGTTGCAGATCCACGGGTGTCTTTTTAAATTTCTGGATAGAGGAGTTACTATGAATGGAGGATAAATGTTGCCGAAGGCTGACAGCAGCAGTTTCGTCCTCTTCTCTCTTCTCTTCGTCCTCACGCTAACGGACCCGCCACAGACAGGTAAACAGTTTTATCATTTAGTTTGTTTATTCTCCTCCCCTGTGACCGTATATTCCCGTGGGCTCGTAGTGGGAGAAACAGATTGGAGCTGGAAGCAAAGGGCTACATGTCAGGCGGGGAGGCCTCTCGGACTGACCGGGGACTCGAGTGGCTCCTCCAACCGTGTTCCAGTTGCTATTGACCGCCCTCGTTGTGAGCGCTCTGCAGATGTGTTTTCTCAAAAGCCGGCCAAATAAAACAGCCTGGCTGTAACATTTAATATAGGTAAATCACTTTTAAATTATTGCATAAATTGCCACAGCTGTTATTCAGCTAACTTTGACGATTTTATTTAATCGTTTTGAGGAGTTATCCCACGAAGACTTAACATGAATGCATTTTTACTTGTTTATCCCTCCTCGCTGTACTTTTAAATGCATGTCCTGCATCACCAAACTTGTCCAACACCACCAAACATTTACACTCTCTAACTAAAAGATAACTGTTTGTCATAACATTTTTTTTTTTGCCAAGCTGAAAACTAGAAATCCAATGCCAACCAAAGATAAGAGATATACTCTTAAAAACAAGCAAACAAACTCGCATGCACATATTCTGCCCATAAAACAAAATTAATCATATTTACTTTTAGCCCTGTGCTGGAATGATAGCATTTACACTGCTTAGGTATGCAGCACTTTCATGCATCAAACAATAAAAGTTTAGGGTCATTACAAGCTTTGTATTTGTCCTTGGAATGAAAGCCTTTTGATATTTTTTAAAAGCTGCAGAAGTACAAATGCATCTTGTGGTTTCTTCCAGGGACCGGTGCTGTGATCCTGCCAATTTAGTGGATTAGAGAAACTGTTACTAGTTCGGCTCGTGGATAAACGCATTATTGTTGGGCTCGAACTAGAGAACCGACCTCTTGCCTGGATGGCAAATAACACACACATACACTAAACACACAGATTTTGTTGATGCATGATTCTGTGGCAGTTGCTATTTGGAGATTAATTTGCAGCCAGCCTCAGTGTGTCATAAATTCAGTTTTAAACTGAGCTGAATGCAAGTCGGCTTGTTTGTCTGTACGTATACGAAATTTGGATGAGTAATGTTCAAGTGAAGGTCATCGTTTTGCACACATTAAACTTCACTGGGATTCACTGCATGTTTTTGAAACTGCTGCTGGTTGGGTGATGATTTTGGCACTTGCTACAGAGGAGTGTGTGTGTTTTAAATATTTTCATTTGACAGGGATCTCACATTACAAACATTATTTGGACCTTCTCTTATTTTGGCAGGCCTCTATTTGGGAACAGAATCCTTTTTCAGAAAACTTGTGATTTTATTTTACCGACATAAAATCATTTTTTTGTGGCCGTATCACATTTGCAATACCGCACAATGTGTGCCATCATATGACAAATGTAAGCAGACAGAAGATTTGGTCAAAAACACATGACGAAGCTCTCAAGAGGCTCAGTGGTTCAGTGACTACTCCCATGATATGGAGAGGATTTTTTTGCATTTAACTATAGATTACCAGAATGTAGTCACATTTCTGTGGGGACAGTGGTGAGTTTTCAGTTTCAGTCTTCATCTTTTACACAATTATGGATCAAATCGAGACTGTTTCATTGTCCCCAGAGGAAAACAAAGTGCATTAAACTGTAGAGGAGCTGAAATTATATATTTATTTTTTACATGCCCATCCACTCAAATGTGTGTGTACTGTAAAGATCCTCCAATTTTGTCCATGAAACAAACATGCTTTTAATTATTCCCTCATTGGTACATGGACACATGGTGTTGGTGGTTCTCTTCCCATTTTAAGTGTTAAATACGTTGCAACAGAAGTGAAACCGTGAAGATTATCCAGTTCACCAAAAAGGATTAACTTCTTGTTAGACTATTAAAATTACCACAAAGCTGCATACAGTATTTTCCGATCTGAAAACCTTTTACTTTGAGTAGTCATTGAACTAAATTTGACAGCAGTGCTTTGAAAGACGGTGTGGAGAACAGTGTTGGTTTCAAATGTAAGGTGGCACAGAAAGAAAATGATTGTGTGAACCCACTCACTGCTTTTAACAGCAAACCTCGGCGATGAATCATCAGAGGCAGGAGACGGTGCAGCGTCTGCACAAGGTCGCTTCGCTGTGCCGTATACTTCAGTTGAACCGAGTTGGGATGTCCTCATGGGCTTTATTGTATTTTTCTCTCCGTTATATAAGACATACAGAGGCACATTTGTTTTTTCTGTTTTGCTAGCATAGTCGATGTAAACTGTGGATCCAAGTGAGCGAAACAAGTTTAGTAAGAAAATATTTTATTCTGTTTGCCTCTGCTGTTTGTTCATGCAGGTTTGGTTTTATTGTACTTGCTTCCTCTAGAAAACCAGATTTGTATTTTCTGAATGGAAGCTTATTTTTTTATTTTTAGCACAGCTCTCGAGTCTCTGCTTAAATTCTGATAAAAGCTAAAATATCTTTAGAAAAACCAGAGCCTTTTTCTCTTTGTGATACATGATCCTGACATAAATAAGGTCTTTTGTGAATTTCTCCTTTTTTATTTATTTAAGAAAATGGGACAAGGACACATTTTGAGAAGGGACAAATGAAGCGGAAAATCACAATTTGGGACACATGACCCCCAGCTGAAGAGTTTGCGTTACACAAGAAACCTTCGTCACATTTAGGAAATACAAAAGGGTTCACATCTTTCTTCAAGCCTCCAGCTAAAATGCTGCTTTCTTACTGGTGCAATGATGGTTAAGCATCCTCAAAGAGCTGGTGTAAATGCATCGCTCATTAAACAGACCCTCGGTTGAACCCCACTTGGCATGGCTATAGTGTAAAAAATAAAAATCATTAGATGCAGTCCTTTCTTCATTCACTACATTCTGGCATGGCTGCACAAGGGACTAAAGTGAGGATTGTAGCATCAAAGTTCACGCTCGATAAGCCTGGTAATAAATCCAACAAAGTTCAGTCAGGTCATGGATGAGGTCAGATGAGGAAGTTCAAGTTGACAATGGAAATAGAAATGGCTGAACAGTTAGGATTTATGAGTTTTAGAAGCTCGAACAATCCATTTATCTTACAACCTGGGGAAAATGTGTTTAATATTGGACAACAGAAGAATATAAAAACTATTTTAATTGACTCTTGGCGCAGAAATGTTATAGCAACAGAGAGCAATATTTAAGAAAATACAAAGGAAAAATGTGCAAAGCAGGTAAATCTATCCCTCAAAAATCCAAACGCTTTATCAAATAATGGTCATTTTTATTGTAAGTTTAATTGTTTTTAATTTTTTTTGTTTTTGCTTATAAAAATCTATCTAGGAGCAAGTATCACAAATTGGCACTTTCTATTAAAACAATGTAAATTGAGCTTTTGTATTTCACGGTTCAAGGTTCTTTATTGTCATTTGCATCACGTGGTATGAGGTGGAACGAAATTATGTACACACGGCCCCAATAATATTCAAGAACAGCAAAAAATATAACTTGTAAAAAGAAACACTAATAAGGATCTAAGATATAAACTAAGAATACGCTAAACACAAAAGTGCAAAAGAACACGCCGAACAGCAGCACGAACATGAGTCAGTGTGAGTAGATGAGTACTAATGTTCACAGCAGCATGAAATAATCAGCAGCATGAGATCAGCAACATGGATAAGCACCAGCACAAAGTGGCATTACAGTGATTTTTTTTTCTCCCAGGAATGATCTTGATTAGGGATTTATGAGTTTTAACAGCCTCAGGGTAGAAGCTGTTCCTCAGTATAGTGGGTCTGCACTTAATGCTCTGCAACCTCCTGCCTGAGGGGAGCGGGGCAAAAAGTGTGTGTGCTGAGTGAGTGAGGTCCTTCATGATGCAGGTGGCCCTCTTCCTGCATCTGGAGGTGTAGATGTCTGTGATGGTGGGGAGACCGACTCCA